>CM060961.1:14257685-14692685 GCA_030765045.1 Tenodera sinensis
GGTAACTGCCTACCCCTTCTCTCGTTGCCTGGTTTGCTGTTATTTCTATTGGCTGGTCGTAAGACATTGTCTATGATTGGTATGTCAAAATTCATTAGCCAATCTCTATCCTTAATAATATAAGTATTTTCCCACACTGTTTACTCCCAATAATTTTTGCTGTTTTTAAACACTTGATATCTAGTCTGACATTATGACTGCATATCACTGATATCCACTCCAGAGGGTCCAAACGACCTAGCTGTCGATGGGCCCTTAAACTCCACTCACTCTACGCCAAGTATTAAATCATCAGGAATCTAGCGTGTCAACTGTGAAAACTACTATAAGATATATATATATATTGGTAAAACAAAAAGAAATTTGGAAACCAGAATGATGGAATACATCAGAAATATCAAACACAACGAGACAGATAAATCAGCCATAGCTCACCACTTTTGGTCATGCAACCAGGCAACGAGAGTAAGGGGAGCCAGTTACCTGATGTTGAATCAGTTGACCAAATAGCTGAATGATGGAGAGGATCCTCTCTGAAATGACAAGTTATTTTGCTACATATATCATTTTTCCTCTAATTCCTAAACCGGTTTTTATATCCCTTTCGGAGGCACCACAGCCGAAGTGATTTGAATAGCCATGATGGTTAAGGTGATACACAATGAACTGGCCATCCATTCAAAGCCAAACATCTCAAGTTCATATCCCAGCAACTGCAGTCAAATGTGCCTGTGGTGAAGGAAGGGGAGGGCCCAAGTAAATTGGTGTAATGGCACTCTTGGAAGCTGACAGTGTTACATTTAACTGCAGTTGCATGGATTCTTACCCAAAAAAGCCAGTTTAATTGAAAAATATGTAATATTTTTACAAACAGGAGACAACTGTGAATACTTAAATTCTATTTATTTAGGTTAGCATAACAAGAAATTAGAAAGGAAAAGCTGTTAAGGTATCTTAAAGCTTAACATGTATCTTATAAGACACACTGCTAAATAAAGGGTTAAATAAAAGTTGGAGCAAAATGTGTTTCTAAATATCAACTTATTTTTCAATTTATTAATATGCTCCACTGTTTCAAACACTTCATTATCATCAGTTTTATATTTCTCATGCTAAGTTATTAGTTCTTCCATTCTGCATTCCTCATCCACATCACATCAACAAAATACAAGTTACAAAACACCCTTCTGAGAGGTATTAATATTCTGTATATTTTCAAAAAGAAATTATGCAGATTTTCTATGGACCAATATTTAAATATTCTGCTTCTGTGCTATAATTTTATTCACATGTATCTATACTTTAATGGTATTTACTTTCTATTTGTAAAGGACAATCCCTTCTACTGCTAGTAATTCAATTGGACATTCTAACAAAAAGTTAATTCATCAAAGTTCTAAGGCTTTCACAGCCAATGTCAATACTAGAAACAGCATAAACTGGCCTTATGGGCATGGTCTACTGGCCCACAAGTCTGGTTTATGCTGTTTCTAGTAAAAAGTTAATTGTTTCTAATTATGTTAAAATACAGAACAGAATAATTTAAAATACTCTTTCATTGCCTCAGCTTTTAAACCTCACTCTGAATAAATTAAATGCATAGCACTAAGTGTTAATATTAATAGTCTTAAACAAAGGCATAAATTCTTCGAATAAAAATCAAACAGTGTTTATAATGCACAAGGAAATTGCATTTAGCAGCTGCTTACACAACTTTGAAGTGTTTCAAAACTGGAAGAGCAGGTATTCCAATATAACAAGTGCACAGCAATTATACTTTATTGAAACATAAGTTATGCTCGATAATAAAGAAATAATGAACCTATTAACAGTGAAGCAACAAGAATCTGAAGTAAAAACAAATTAGAAACTAAAAACTTCACTTATCTTAGTAATATTGCACCAAAGAACTTGCAATATTACTAAGATAAGTGAAGCTTTTAGTTTCTAATTTGTTTTTACTTTATATGTTAGATAAATTCACCTCTTACCTGTTGTAGTTAGTTTGCTTAATGCACCTAATGTTGCAATAAGCAAGTCCATATTTTGGTAGGTAGGATTTAATATTTTTCTTTTTGTCCGCCCTCCAATCAAAACACTAGTAGAAAATGGCAAGACATCAGAAAATGTTTCTGCTACATCCTGAAAACAATCAATGATTTTAATCAGGATCAGACATTCACAAGGAATGAATTGCATATTTTGGATTTTTAACATTCCTATTTGCTAATGCAATTCATATAAATGTATATTATTTCCCATATTTCATGCAGCATTTATATTTCAGGAAATATGCTTAGAATGTAGCTTATATAACTATTTGCATTTTTTTTATGTAGATGCAAACGCTAAAGATTTTATACAATATTAGAATATGCTTGTTACAGTGAGGTGAATTTAAATTTATGGAACAACTGACTTGGACTATTAGGTCAATCTTCAATATCAAGTGTATCCACATTCACTTGCCTGAAGATCTTTATCTAAGAACTTTTTTATTCAGGGGGTCTCAAAACATGTTTTTCCAGTAAAATCTCAATATTGGATGTTTAGGTGGAATGCAATACTTTCTCTACTTACAATATAAGTGGTAGAGAAAGTAAACGGATAAGGGATGCTTTGTAACACCTTTTTAATATAAGTTATACATCTACTTCAACAACAGACTAAAAGTGTGATAACAGTTTTTTTTATATAGAGAATATAAATTTTAAGAAACACTGTTATATTTTGCTATTAAGCTATGAACAAAAAACAGTTATTCACAATCTGGTAAGTATTCCAGATAAAGGCAAAGGACAGAGAAATGCTCCATTCTAACAGCAGTTTTATAAGTGTAAAGTGATACCCCAATTTGGTGTGCCAGCTCTCTGTTTGGTAGTATTACTACTCCAAGTGGACTGTTGAAGGGTCGCTCTTCCACGTGTTTCTTCCAACTCAGAATCTGATGTATAAGGGGAAGTAAATATGCAAGTGTTTTTCCACAACCAGTTTGTGCAGTAAGAAGTGTATTTTTTCCTCTTAGTATCTTCGGAATACCTTCAACCTGAAACATTAAAATCAACTATAGAGAAAACCAGTATGACATTGAATTCCCCAAGTGATTCATATTTTCCCAGTAGAACACAAGGGAATCTCACATCAGACATATATCCCAAGGGTGACTTACAATCGTAAGTACTTTATCTCCTGGAATTATGTAATCTTTAGATGGTAATTGTTATTTTTTTATGCCAACCAACTTACTGCTGGTGCCATGTGTGGACAATGTTTAAACAGTAGAATCATGACTGAAAAATTCAACCACGATCTTCTGGAAGTTTCACTACTCTCCACCTTCCAAACATTCTGGAAAATTTCAGCAGCTGTATAAAAAAGCATGCTTACCCGGCAACCAGCTAGTAAGTGATTTTCTGTGCGACATACCTTGCTGGTTGTTCAGTACGTTCTTCTAGTGAAGTTGCAATGATACACACTGTGAATGCTACTACTGCAAGAGATTAGAGGTGTTCAACAAGTGAATTATTCAAAGAAGAGGCTGCTTTGTGCATATTTTATTACACTGCTATGTAAGAAGAAAAGCGAAACTGGGAAAATTTAACTAAATCACATAGTTAAGTGATGTGAATTGGACAGCACCATAAAATACAAGCTAAAAAAAAACACTCATACATAGTTATACATATACAAGGGTCACTAAGAAAGTTTTAAGATGTGAAAACATGAAAGTTGATCCACTTGAATTCAATGTAGGATGGGATAGCCCCGTCCATTGTTAGTAAACTGGTATCAGGTAGTGACCCCTCACTCCAGGAATTCCAGCAGCACAAGGATGAAAAATCTGCAGCATGCAGGTAGCCAGGAGCTTGGAAGAGAGCAATTTTGCTCTTTCCATGCATGCAATTTTTCTATCTTCCGGAACAGAAGAAAGTCACATGTAGCCAGGTCAGGACCCCTAAATGCTTTGGAATATTCAATGATGGACTCATTAAGTGAGATACAGAAATATTTCAAGGATAATAACTTAAACATGAATATAGGAAAGACAAAATTACTCCACTTTCAGTATTCTAATCAAAACACTAATAACTCTGTAACTATAAATGTACAAAACACAATTCTTGAACACGTACAGAAAATTAAATTTTTAGGACTAATGTTAGATAAAAATTTGTCATTTGCACCTCATATAGACTTAATCTGTGGTAGAGTAAGCTCAGGCTTATATCTACTAAGGAGGCTTTCCAAATACCTCAATACTGAGGTTCTAAAAATTGTATATTTTGGGGTAATATATCATAACTTTCAATATGGGATCGAGGTTTGGGGAAATGTTAGTAAACAAAATTTAAATAGGTTGTTAATATTGCAGAAGAATTGTATAAGAACAGTGTATAAACTTAATAACAGGACTTCGTGCCGCAGTATTTTTAAAAATAATAACTTGTTCACTATTATTTCATTATATGTATATAAAGTAATAATACATATTGTAAGTAAAAATATACATATTATTAGTAGTAATAATCAATATTATAGTTACAATACACGAGGTATGAATAATATACATAGAATTAATGTTAATAAAAGAACAAGTGAATCTGATCCATATATAAGTGGTGTCAAACTATATAACAAATTGCCACATACTATTAAAGCTAAGCAAGGAGAAAGTTTTAAAAAAGAACTAAGGAAATATCTTATAGGAAAATGTTTATACTGTATAGAGGAATTGTAAATATGCTGTATATGACTCTACTTAGTGGTATTTCATAGAATATGATTATCTTAAGTCTTTTTGTAATTTTTGTTTTGTTGTATTTGTAGTTTGATGATGCTCGAAACAATTTGTATAATTGTCTATGGGCTAATAAACAATAAAAATAAACAATAAAATACGGTGGATGGTAAGTTTGACCTCTGTAGGCTCCAGGAGCTGAACTATGATGTTGGCCTTGTATGTGGACATGTAGTTGTGATGGAGAAGGATCCCGTACAGTCTCGTGCATGGTTGTCATTCTTGGTGTACCTATCAGCAGTAACCGTACTTTGCTCCTCCAGAGAAGTGGTTGCCACAAGACCAGCCTATAGGAAAAATGAGGCCACCATTTTCTTGTGGGTACTTTGGCTCTTCGGATCTTGTCAGCATTTTCTCACACCATTTAACACAGGCGTGTTTTTGTTCTATGAGGCACTCATCAGGATGTGACCTTCACACGAGGGTATTCATGGAGGATTTTCAAAACTGCTGGCAATCCAATCAGCAATGCTGCTTCAATTTCTTTAAATATTGTATAATTATTTTCATGAACCATTTTTCTCAATACTGTGATGTTTTCCTCAGTCACTGTAATTGCCAGAGGTGCGCTTCTCTCCTCTTTCAAAGATGTTCAGCCCCTTTTAAATTCCTGAAACCACCAGTAAACTGTGGCATGGGAAGGAGCAATGTCCCCAAAAGCCTGTGACAAACGTTCAAGACTTTGGCACTGGTTTAACCCACTTTAAAGATCGTAGAGAATCGAGCAAAAATGCTCTCTTCCAAGGCCCATTGCCGCATGTGCGCCATGGGTTGTTCATCCTTATGGTGCTGGAATTCCTGGAGTGGGAGAGTCACTAACTGATATCAGTTTACTCACAAAGTATGGGCTAACCCATCTTGCATCCTATTTGAGTGGATCAACTTTTATTTTCTCACATCTCAAAACTTTCGTAGTGACCCTTCCTTGTATAGATATGTTGTTAGCTAATGCTGGATTTCTGACAATGAAGTCATTAATCCTCTTGCTCTCCAATATTTTTCACTGATGGATGGGGCACTAGAAGTGGCACTAGATATAGCATCAAAGGTTTATAAAAACACAGGTATTTTAATTGAGAATGTATATTTTATGCCACCACTGCCAGTTTGACAGTCAGGTGAGTGCAGTATTTAACCACAAGTAAAGGGAAATATGAAGTCTTTAGCTCCATTTATCAATATCATCATGGGTCATCTAATAAATACTGATTTGCAATAAATTCACACTGCACAATAGACAGATGCAGTGTTTCCCCTGCTTTAACCCCTGCCCCACCCCCACTTCTATAAAGCGAGATTATTGCTGCCTTAGTTCAATACAACTGGATTAAGAAAACTGCACTTTAGGACATCCTTTTATTGAGCTAGAGCTGTGATTCTTTTGTGAGAATGACACAATCAGATAGTAGTATCAGAGCTCTTTATTTTTTTTGGGAGAGAGGATATACGGTATGTGCCAAAATATACAGTACTCATTTTCATTCAGTGCACATGCGCACGACTTAGCAAATTCGTGTTGTTACATCACCATGATGTATTGTTAGTTGTGTAAAAAATGTTGTGCTCTGTGATTGGAAGTGATAATGGGTCTTGCAACGGAGGAAAAAGTGTTTATAGTGGAGTATTATTTTCGCTCGTACGGAAACGGTTATCAAGGCAGGCCGAGTTTAAAGTTAGTGGCGGAACAATATTGTGAACACTTCAATAAGCCAGCACCTAGCAACACAGCCATGCTATCTATTGTTAAAAGATTTCGTCGTACGGGTACTGTATAATGTCAACGCAAGGGAAATTCTGGTAGGCCAGTAACTGTGTCCACAAATGAAAATTATGGTCGTGTCCTCAATCAGGTGTTGCAGTCTCCAAAGGGAAGTCTTCGGCGAACATCCCTTTAATTAAACATCAGCAATATGTCACTTTGACAATTGTTTAAAGACACACGTGGATTTCCGCACCAAATACAGGTTGGGCAACGACTGACGGAGCACGATAGGCATGTCAGTGTAGAATATTGTGCACGATTTTTGGCCATGGTGTACGAGGAACAGATTTCTTGTTCAACGTGTGGTTCTCCAACAAAAGTCACATTCACTTGGACAGTTTTATCAATCACCAAACAACTCGCTTTCTTGGTTTCGATATGCCAGACACTATAGTCCAGAAACTGCTACATAGTGTGCGTGTGACGATTTGGTGTGCAGTGTCAGGAAACAGTGTGCTAGGTCCGTATTTCGTACAGAATGATGATGGTGCACCTACTGTTAACCAGGAATGCTAAAGGAACATGGTGATCGGACCATTTATTCAGGATCTAAGAAGGTTTTGTCGTGCCAGGAACATGTAGATGAATAGACAGTGGTTCCAACAAGACAGGGCGACCTGCCAGACTGCTCGACAGTCTATGGCTTTCCAGGAGGAGTAATTTCCCGCACACTTGAGTTCCCCTACCCACCACATTCCCCCGAACTCACACCACCTGATGCTTATGTGTGGAGATTGTATCCACCCAAAACTGTGCCTGCATTACACCAGAAGATTGTCTCATTCTTCGGGACTCTGTAGCAACCTGTGTGATCGTTATGAACAAGCACAATACAGTACATTTTGAACATTTACACTATCATCTCGACAATAAGAGTACAATAATTTCCAGTACTGTATATTTTGACGCATACTGTATTTTTAGAAAGCTTTCAACTTGATGCTAATACCTGATTCATTTTAAAATTGAGTTTCAATAAATATTCTACTTATAATCTAAATATTTGTATACAGTTTGGACTGAGCTTGTCTATTATTTTCTTTCCATGAGAAAAAGAAAACAACTCTATAGTTAGCCATACCTGAATAGTTGTAGGTTCTATAATGTTGTGTTTCTCTTCTAACACCTTTAAAATATCTTCATTAACGCCTGTATCTGCAAAACTACATTTTTCTTCAGTTGTTCTTGATATAGCAGGATTCTGGAGAAGAGAACATTTAATAAACAGCTGCAAAAATGGAAAAGTTCTACAAACACAGAGAGATTTCCATCATTGCAAAGAGTAATTCTAATATTAATTTGCAAACATCTAACTTCTTTTATAACATAACCAAATGCTGTTTATTGCATGCTAGCTAGCCCACCTGATGCTGGGCAGTTAGCTTTTTAAACTCAAATGGTGAATTAATTTCAGTTACCTCGCCCTGTTCTTATTGTGCATCAATCTTATAAGTGGATACCATGAACATCAATAATATTACATTTTCATAAGTGTTATGCTGATACATTTATTGTTCTAGCATTTGGTTTATGATGTACGATAATTTTGAATCCAAATCTATAATTTTGAGTGGCCAGTAAGATAATTTTACTTTTAAACATTGGCAACCCTGATTATCACTGATCTTGTTTTCTGTAGCTCCTTGAATCAAATGCTCCTAATTGCTGCTTGTTTTATTGAGGACGCTGGTCTGGTTGAAACTGAATATAGTGTTCAGCTACAGCAGTCTTATGTGGTTGGAGCAACCTTATATGGCATTTGTATTCTTTGCACCTTTCCTCTAATATCCACAGCCTGTTCAACCTACGTGTATGAAATGTGCACCAACATGGCTTTGCAATAAAGTGAAGTTGCTTGAAAATACAGCGGACCAATCATAACAGTGTTTAGCCTATTTCAAAAATTATTTCTCTGATTGATGGATGTAGGCCAATCCAAATATTTTGACCGATGTTAGAAATTTGATGTGTAATTCACTGTGGCTGTACCAATCACAATGGTTTAAGCTTATGAGGCACACGATTGGCCAAAGTAACCACACCAATCACAAATAAGAATTTTAATAATAAAAGATGACGCTAATGCTCAATGCTATTATCCTAAAGAAGACCTTGGAGCATAAGGGGCCAAAAGTATGGTCGTGGAACCATGTATCCCTCAATTGCAATCCCATGAATTTTTAGTAAATAATCTATGCCAAGAAAGCTTTGAATCAATGCACATGCTATACTTTGTTTTCACACAGGCGAAAAATGGTTTGATCCATATCTCATGTAGAACACATTTGCAACAAAGGAAATGTTATGTTTGAATATGATAACCAAAGCGGTTTTATAGAACATGGCTACTTACCTCTCTATATTTTTCTAAAATGAAAAAGTCTCCTCTAGATTTCCTATGGTTCCACCCTTTTGATGCTAATGGAATGGTATCAAACTTTCCATACGTTTGACCATCATAATGATCATACTCCGACCTTTTGCAGCGAATCAAAACAGCCTGAAATTAAAATGTATGTAAGTTATTTGAAATGTCTAACTTCTTTTTTTATCTCCCCCATTTTCACTTTAACAGCACATTGCAAGCAAATATGTGCCAAATATCAATGCTATGACTATTTACTACATTCCTGACTGCATTGTCAGAAATCCAACATTAGCTAACAACATTCCTGAAAATACCAAAAGCACCTCAGCATGTATATATATATATATATATATATATATATATAGGCTGGCTCACCATTGGTAACGTTAATGATGACCAGAACAAGAAAGTTGAAATACCTGTATTCAAATGGCAGTGTTCACAACCAACAGAAAATTTTCCTGGACCCCGGGAATAGAAAAGAAGAGTTGGCCAAGTTCTAACTTTCTCGTTCTCATTACCATGCATGGCATGTTAGATTCATATTGTGCATATTAAAATTTTTGCTATAGAAATTATTCAAAGTGGCCACAGCATGAAACAGCTGCTATAGGTCTCTCTAGTTGCAAGCTAGAAAAAAGTCAGTTAGAAACAAATGAACACAATATCGAACTCCACTTTGGTATCAATAAGCTGATCAACAGTGTGCATTCTTGCTCTCGTTACTGGGTGTTGTGAACCAAAATGTTGAATGCTGCCTTGCTTTCAATTCTCATTTCCATTTTGGTTACTCTTACTGGGTGACTAAACTAGGCTTAAATAACCAGTATATAAGGAAATAATGAAGCTATTAACAGTGAAGCCACAAGAATCTAAAGTAAAAACAAATTAGAAACTAAAACATAAGCTTTTAGTTTCTAATTTGTTTTTACTTTAGAATCAGTATATATTTTATGAAAAAAGATCAGTATGTTACATTTAACTCAGAGATCTTAAAATTCAATTGAATTCAATTCCTTTGAATTTAATTGAATACAAAAACACTGTTTTTAATACTTCCAAAAAAGAGGGCAGAAATCTTAACTTCTCCTACGAGGGAGACATTGATGATTCTTAGAAAATCAAACAAGCATTACTTTTAAAAACTATAAATTATTTTATTGTTTTCTAAAATATTTCCCTTCAACAACAATACGTTTTTGAATTTAATGAAACCAGTCATGAAGCCACTCTTCATGAGGCATTTCAGAAACCAGGTTTTTGTGACGTTCACTGCTTCATCTGACGATGAAAAAGTGATTCCATGCATTTTATCTTTAATTTTTGAAAACAAAACAAAATTACAAGGTGCTAGGTCAGGACTGTATAATATTGGGTCCATGGTGCTGATTTTTAAGGCATCCAGATAGTGAGTTCTTAGTTTTGCTGTATCCAAAGATGCACTATCATGACGTAAAAATTATTTTTCATTTCTGCATTTTTCATGAACATTTTCAATACTTTGCAGTAAGCAGACATTTGTATACTAACTGACAGTAACAATATGTCTATCATCTAATGTCATGTGGCAATATGACAGATTCTACAAAAAACACTAGCAACCATCTTCTTACCAACACTGCAAATTCGTGCACTTTTGTACATTTAGATTCTGTTCAAAAGACTCTTTGAGACTGTAGCAGAATATACAAGGTTCTTCATTTAAAACCTAACAGGTGCATGGCATTTTGCCTGTGTGCCACAGCCAGCTTTGCTCCTGCATAAACTAGAAGATGCTGGAAATGGAAATGTCCACCCTCGGCTAACCAAGCATTATATCAGGAGAACACATTCTGATTCACATGACGAAGTTGTGCCACTGTAATGTTTCCGATTTCATTTCTAATATTATGTTTTAGTTCCTCCAACTTTGTCTTTCTGGTTATCCCACAGGTAAAAATCACACACTGTTAGATCGGGGGAGCGAGAGGGCCATACATCAGCACTAATCACTATCTTCAAACACTTCTTTAATTTTATTCATGGACTCCTCTGCTGTATAGGCAGTAGCAGAATCTTGTTGAAACCATCCATTTGATTTCTCTTCTTCTGTCAGTTCATGATAAAATGGGGTCAAAATGTCATTTTGGTACCTCTCTGCATTTACAGGCTGCTCGTAGAATATTGGACCAATTTCTTAATATGAAAACTTTCCTTTTACCTTCGCATTGTTCACAAAATTTAGAAATGTATTGTTCTTAGCTAACCTCTACACTATGCACATTTATACACCAAATTCATAAAATATCTGCTTGTTACGGCTTTACTATAGACTAACGAATAACTTAAAACCTATTAACTACCTAAACAGTGCCTAATATATAACTAAAAAACTAAACCCTAGTGCAACAGCCCATAAAGGGCCAAGGCTTGCCGCCCAGCCACTACGTGCCCCACCTCTGCCCACTACAGGCATCGTTGGTGGGGTGCAGTACTGGAAGGTGGGATGTAGTCAGCACCCCAAACCCTCCCGGCCAGTTATACGGCCTTCTTGATCTGGGGTCGGAGACGGTCCTAATATATAACTGGAACACTGAAATAATCTGGCAAGATTACAAAATTTGGGAACAGTGATGGTGTTTCTCTATCTGGAAGCAAAACATGTTCGATTCATGGTATTTCAGCTCGATATATCAAATTCATTTCAGCACAGCCAACTCCCAACCTTTCTGAAGCAAAATTCCCTGCAAGAGACTAAAATCAGGGCCAGTGAAAACGAAAAAAGCATTTCAAAGCTGTAGCGCCAAAGTTTAGCAAGAAACACTACCTGCACAAGGACATTTAAATGCCCTCCTGGAGCTTTAAAAATGGCCCATATTGAGAAAATTAAAGTGTGCCGTTAAAGTACAAAGTATAAGCATAATAAACAATGCAAAAAGTAAAATAAAAATTTTCAGCAATTTTCGCCAAATTTCATAGACACATTACCTTAAATGATGATACATAATTAGCAAGCTATTGGAGTAAATTGAAAAACTACATGGCAATTAACTCATAAAACACAGCTATGAAATATAAACAAATTTCATGTTTTAGAAACATAGCATTGTAAAAACTTTCGTAGTGTCAAACTGAGATCTCTGGGAGAGCCGATCTAAAGGCAGAAAGATTTTCTGTCAATATCATTCAGAAATGTAAATATTCCTACAGCAAATTTTACACTAGTTACATTATAAAGTTCTCCCTGTTATAATAAACTTGCTGTGTTATTATTGCCAAGCAAATAACATGCTATGCATATTTTCTCCAAAAGTACTATCACTACTTTGTATTGGCAGCTTCTCATCAGTTTTGGGCCCAGACTTTCAAAACAACACATTGAGACAGGATATTGTAAGATCCCAAAAGAAAATCGTTTATGTGAATATTTGTTAAGAGTGTAATTTGTTTTTGATGTTGGTATGAGTTGCTTAAATGACGAAAACGTGTTACTAATGTTCATTGTTACAAACAATTAAGTTTGTTTAAAGACGTCATAAATATTTCCATATTTAATTTTAATATATATGTATAAATAAAGGAATTATATGTGTTCAATATTGAAAGCGAAGGGAGAATAGTTAAAGATTGCTTCCCTGGCAATGCGGGAACTATTTGATGGACGCATACGCGGATGTACACAAAAAGAAGTGTGATGCGGCGCCAATTGTCTAGTTAATAGCGTTCGTGTCTTTGGTATAGATGGACGCATTTTTATGTGTGCCTGTCATAAAATAGTGAAAGTAAATTTACTAAGTGTTTAAAGACCGTTAATTTGAGTAGAATAAGTGAAACATTAGCTAACTTTAATAAGTTAGTTAATACGAAGTGTGCAATTAAATAAAAGGACGTGAAATAGACGAAGTGTAAAGTGATAGAAAACACATTTAGCGAAATATCGCTAAATTTTCAGACATTAAATCTCGGCGATGCTAGGGAAGTCGATCCACTGAAATAAAAGACTTTCTACTGTGATACGATTTAAATACAGTGAACAAGAAGGTGCGAATAAAATATTTCACTAAAGTTAACCCCGAGTGTATGTTCATTCCATCCAGTACCAGGACCTGAGATAACAAAAGAGTCAAAAGCTCATCACCATCACCTTTTATAATTATAAAAACAGCACCAACATCAAGTCATTATCATTAAACAAGAATTTTTGTCATTCTTTTAGAAAGTAAGTCATACCTTCTGTTGCTTCTTGTATGATTCTTGTGGAATATTCTCTTTTCTGTGTAAATGTGGTCTTGCAAAGAGAACCTAGAAAAAGATAAATATATTAAATGTGTTTCTCATTTTTTCCAGTGTTTTATGTGTGAGTGAGTAATCTAACTAAAAGAAACTGTAATGTTGCAATCACATGGCTTTCTCAACTCACTCTTTAACAAATTATTCTTACAAAAGCTTATTCTTTATCAACTTACATTACACATTTTATTGTAGGTATAAATATATAGTAGCCTAAAGCACTGTGTTTTTACTTTCTCTACTGGTAAGTAGGGGAAGGATTGTATTCCACCCAAAAATTTGATGTCGAGATTTCACCGGAAATATATGTTTTGAGACCCCCTGAATCCAAAAAAAGCATTTTTAGAAAAAGGTCCGTGTGTATGTCTGTGTGTCTGTCAGTCTGTGGACATAGCATAGCTCAAAAACGAAAAGTCGGTATTTAAGTTTAATGTCTTTCAAGTGAGACAGAATATTGATCAATAGAAAATCATTCATGTAAATATTTTTGTAAGAGTGTGTAAATTTCTAATTCTTTTAATTTGGGTGTATCAGGGACTTATTTTTTTTAGTATTTAAGATAGACAATGTTTTCTCGTCACTTTGAGTTCAACCAATGAGAACTGTTGCGCGGATGAATACATAAGAATGGCGGTGTTGCGTCATGCCGACGCCAGGACTATATTCATTAGCGTCTGTATGCTCAAGGTGAAAGGATGTATATTTGCTGATAGCGTGTGAACATGTAACTTACACCCAAACTTTTAACCAGTGTAGATTCTATCGAATTTTGAAAGTTGTTAACTAATTAACATAGTGCTAAAAGTGTAAATTAACGAATAAATATGTTGTGATAAAGGAACGTTGATTTATGCATTCCATTCGGTGACCTCGACCCTGTAGATTAAAATCGCGTATGATATCACACATTTCATCATTCAGTAAGAACATTATCTCCGGTATGCTATGTAAAGAATCTTTTCCTGCTGCTAGGTAAAGACCCATTCCTAAAAACCGTACCACAAGAATGCGACACGAAGATTTTGAAGAAAATAGCCCCACCCTAAACTACCCTTTACATGGAAAATTTTTCGAAAATTTTGATTTTCTTGAAAATGGCTCTTAAAGATTTTGATTAAAATGTCATATGTTTGAGATATTTTGATGACAAATGAAATGTATATCTTGAATTTTCTGGCTATAGCCCCTGTAGTCGTATTTACTCTGGACGACTTTTGCATAACTGGTAAACCGTTAGAGGTAGACCAAATCATACTATACAAAAAATGTAGATCTTGCTAAAATACACAATTTATGTTTCAATGAATTTTCTTGTAGGGTGAACCATTTCGGAGATATTCCTTGTTATGTGTGTGAGTTTTGGAAAACTTAGAACTTTAGCGAAATGCAACAACGTTGTTCATTTTTTTATATGTTAATCGTGCAAAGAGAACGGAATCTCAAAGGTCAAAAAGATTTGACTGTCGCACAAAGCCTTCTGTATTTTAATATTCCTTTTACAACTACAAGGAAATAAAGAGTAAGATAATTTGTACAAATGTTTATCTCAACTAACACAAAGGAGATATAGTAATAAATTTTGTAAGAATGGTTAGTACAAGGGTAGAGAAAGTCATGTGAGTGCAGCACATCAGATTTTTTAAAATTGTGTTGCTTTGTGATGGCTTTGAAATTCTACACTCTTTGCAAGTCCACAAGAAAAAAATTAAATAGTAAATAACAACTTGAAAAAAGTGTACGTATTTTTTAATTCAAACCAGTGACAAAGAATATCTTGCAGATGGTTAACACTACAAAATAGTTTGACATAAATTGTGTGTTTAAACGAAACATACATTTTTTGTGCAGTAACATTTTGTATATCTCTTACAGTTTACCAGTTATGAAAAATCATTCAGAATAAACAGGTTCAAGGTGAGCAAAATTTCATGCAAATCTTGCCTTGCATCCTTAAAGGGGACACATTAAATTTCATTCCTACATTTTGTAGCACTAGTAGAAGTACCAAGGGTTGTTTGCAGTCTATGGTAACAAACTAAAACATCCTGTACATTACAAAAAGCTACATCTCCATCAGTGGTGGTGTTGTGTGATGGTCCTGAGCTCAGGCTTCGCTCTGTAGCACAGCTTCCATTGAAGCAAACTACTACAAAGTAGAGGGAAGTCCAGTTTATTTCATTCCTACTGCAGACTTTCCAGAGACCATCCACAGTTTGAGGTTGCCTGTTCCCAATGACTGTTTTCAGTAACCCAAATGCACAATAATTCATCAGGTGACCTATCAGGGGTGTCACTGAAAGGTATGAAATGTGTTCACATTTCTCACTCTATGTTCCCTAAGAATTTGTTAGTTGCGATGTTTATTGCTTGATGCAGCCAGCCTTTATTTATCTCACCATTGAGAGCTCAGATTTCTGTGTGGATGTTGGTGCCGTGGCAGAGTAGTTAGGCCATTCGTCTATCACCTAGGTGGGTTGATCCCAGAGACCCGCATGTGGCATTTGTGGTGGATGAAGCGGCATCAGGGCGGGTTTCCACTGGGTTCTCCAATTTTCCCCACCATTCAATCCACCAATTGCTCCATCATCACATTTCCAATCTTCCATTTCGCCTGTATTTCACATCATCCTCTTTCTCACTCTCATACCTGGTGTGGGGCTGACCACCCGCTTCCAGGTCTTCGCTCTGTCTGCTCCATAAGTTCCTCTGCTCCCCGAAACGGCTCTGGCATAAGGGTAGGGCAATCAGAAGAAGATTTCTGTGCCGGAAAATTGGTGTCAAGATGCTGGTCTGATAATATGCTGAGTTGATTTTAACATTTTTATGTACATGGTGAATGGCTAATTTGTCATTCAAACTGCACCCTGCTATTAATATGAAACTCTTGGGAAAACTTTCCTTTGCTTCCATATACCAACTTTCAAAATTTGTTTCTTCCCTAGGTTGGTAATATACAGAAAGGGGTTTGTAACAATAATGTAGATAAACATGTGCCTCATCGAAAGTGATTACAAACTTCCACTTTTTACCAGCTAGGTGTCGTTTATCAGTTTTCTGCTGTTAGTGGCATGTTCTGCAATGTGTTTAGGCAACGGATTATGTACCAGGCTCTTATGGCACTTTTCTACATTTAAATCCCTGTTGATTATGGTGTTCAAGTAGTAACAGAGATTCCTAATTCAAATGAAATGGCTTAGTTGCAGGATTTGGTCCAGAGACAAGGATCTTAATCTTCAAAATGTCTCCAGGGTGTGACTGATGACTGGTCATAGATTTGTCTGCTTCTTCCGTTTGGAATAATTCCTGCTCTGGCCTTAACTTTTTTGCTAAGCACAGATGAGATCCTTTTTTTTGGAAACAGTAAACCCACACCTCTTGCACTGTTTAATAACCTTAGAATACAGGTATTTTGCATCAGAATGGGCAGTAATGTACCCTTCCCAGAATAGTTCTATTTGCACAGCAGAGAGTATGCAACGGAGCCAACAGTGAGTGATACAGCTATATTGCTGCACTTTCATTTGGTTCCACATTTTCAGTGTTACTTACATGCAAATGGCATAATAGCAGACTTCCAACATGGATTTAGAAAGGGATACTCGACTATTAGTGCCACTATAGAATTTATCCATGAAGTACTCACAAATATGGACATAGGCGAGAATACTATAGGATTATTTCTAGATCTATCTAAAGCATTTGACTGCGTGTCACTTATTATTCGTTTTTCCAGGACTTTTTCATATAATTTAGCAAATATTGATGTTAAAGTAATAGGCCTATAGTTCGACTCATCCATTTTATTACCACCTTTATATACAGGATGCACAATACCGATCTTAAGTTTTTCGGGGAAAGTACCTTCATTAATTGAATAATTTATTAAGTACACCCGTATGTCCATTAGAGTATGCTTGCATTTTTTGAGCATAACATGAAAAGCCATCCCAACCGCTGGATCTGTTGCTCTTAAAACCATTTATTACTATATTTAGTTCCTGATCATTTGTTTCATTTACATACATGGATTTGGATATATTTTTATTGCCAATTCCCATTTTTTTTTGGACAGAAGCATTTCCAATATTAACAAAATAATCATTGAATATGTTACTAATATGTAACAGGTTTGTTATTATTTCTCCGTTTCTGTTTAGGTAAATATTATTTTTCTCTTTTACTTCTGGATTTTTTTGCTCATCTATAATTTTCCACATCCCGGTCAGGTCGGTGAGACCCGTAAACCAACGACAGATGTGGTCCTCCAGACATTCTGGGGGTTGTGAGAGAGCGATGTGACTGCCAAAACATAAAAATATGGTGCTCTCTAAAAAACGGTTACTATTACTGCTATTGCTCTCTTCAATATCATCAGTGAAAAATATTGGAGACCAAGAGGATTAATGACTTCATTGTCAGAAATCCAGCATTAGCTAACAACAACAACATTTTCAGTGTGGACCTAGTGTACTCATCTAACTTGTTACCATATATGGCAAACAATCATCCTTATTGCATTCCATCCAAAAATGTAATATGAGGATTCCAGGAAATACATGTATTTTTAGAGGAAAGTTTTGAGGCTGTTTCTGGCAATAAACCGACCTTCCCAGGCTAATCACAGAAAGTTCAAGATTTACCTTTAGTCAGGCAAATTCTGTACAACAGGTAAGAATATGCATACATACATACCGCACAACTATGTAAGTTTTGTGAGGAAGCTTTCACTGGACCCAATGTTCTTTGCAGCTGCTGGCATGATTCACATAAATGTTTGGTTATTTTCAAGATCATGTTGCTTCCCTGCATAAGAAAGAAAACATGTAATGAGAATCAATTATCTAAATGTTTCACCATCTGTGCATTCTCACAAGGAGAACCGAGTGTCTACATTTTCATTTTCTCATGGTACACTTGCTTGTGTTCACAAATGAAAACACTACACCTGAAAGCAAGGTGCACACTTATTATGGCTCTATAAGTAACGCTGGTCTTCATTCTAACAGCCATTAAAAGGGGTGCCTAATACCAAACTGCAAAATGTGTTTGGGTAAATGTTTTATACTGTGTAATGAAACAAAATTACAGACATAAAAAGTGAGCTACAATCAAAAGAAAGTGAAACTATATGTTTAATTTTAATGTTACTTAAGCTAAAAATGAGTACAAAATGGACTAAAAATACAAATAAGTCAAGGAAAGAAGCAGTAGCAATTTTCAGACTGGAAACAGAACATGACTGTCTAGCAGCTCATCTAGCAAGAATAAACATATTCCCAACAGAAGAGGTATCATCTGCAAAGAAACTAAATTAATGATGGATTCAACACATGTATAGGTTTCAGTCCAATTCATCAGCACTATGTTCCTGTTCCTTAAGATATTTCACATATTAAAATACTCTAATACTACTTCATTGTTAAGTACTATTTTGTTTAAAGATACCTTTCTTTGTATTAGAGTTAATTCTAATAAAGCCATATGCAACAACAACTACAAATGAATATGTGTGGTAATAAAGAAATGTAAGTGGTGTATGGCTGAGTGGTTACACCTCTTGCCTCTCACCAAAGAGACTCTGGTTCAGTTCCAGGATTTATGGTAGATGAAGTGGCATCTAGGTGGGTTTCTCCACGTTCTCCCCATCATTCATTTCACCAATTGCTCCATTATTACCTTTCCTTTCATCTATTTCACTTTCATTTCATATCTTTTCCTTCCTCACTGTCATACCAGAATCAAAGAGACTTCATAAAATGGCATTACACAACATCACAGGGGAAGAAAAAATTCAAAACTGTGCCATCAGCAGGGAAAGTGATGGCAACCATGTTTTGGGATGCACAGGGTGAGATTCTGGTTGATTTTTGGAGCAGGGATGCACAATAAATTCCGTGCAGTACATCAGCATGCTCAAAAAGCTTAAAGCACATCTTCAGCGAGTTCATGCAACACAAACCATGGCAGATGTTCTGCTTTAGCATGACAACGAAAATAACACACACCAGTCATCACATCACTGAAGAGATTGTGAAAATAGCAAGACCATGCATTTTACGACACAAGAATTCATGTCCTTGTTAAAAGGTAGATTGAAACTGGAAGAGAACTATTTCATTGAAAAGTGACAATTTAATCCTCAATGTTATTGGCTTTCATGCTGTGTAATCAAAGATTAATTTTCTTGCAAATTAAAAGAGAATAAAGAGGAAGCACTATTACTGACTCACCCTCGTACCTCCAAAATAAAATAAAGCAAGAGGATTGAAGGAATGAAAATTCATAGTTCATCTGACCATAACACACAGAATAATAACTAATAAACAAAAGTAACGGATATTATCTACATTTAGAAATAAAATCCTATTTGGGTTGATATGGTGCTTAATTTGTGAACAAATATGCATTATCTAAGTAAGCCCAATTTGCTTATATAGTAAACAAGATGTAGACATGGTGTCTCACTGACCCGCAATCCTCTCCCTTTCCTGACACAGTTGTGATTCATCCACTGAATAGTTCTTCCTACTTTGTTTTCAAAGCTGTTGGGTGACATTTCAGTAATGTGGATAAAAAATGCTGCGTAACTACAAAAGAAGATGGAGAAATCACCATCAGGTTGTTTCACAAAGGAAATTCTAAAAATAAGAGAAACCATTTGCAGAGCTACCAGTATAGTGAAGGCTATTATATACAGGTTTCCCAATACAGAACTTATGAAAACCAACCAAGAAGTGGTCATCCTGTAGTCTATCCAAGATGGAAAATTAGCTATTAGTCAACTGAGCGGGATGGCTCAGGCATTAACATCTGTGACCCACATTCAGGAGGTTGCAGGTTCGACCCCCATGGCTGTGCACTCTGTGAGTTTTTCCATGGTTGCCCCATTTCATTTAGGCAAATCCTGGGGTACATTATTTTGTACCACGGTTTCCTTTCCATCATTTCCCTTCATTTCATTTCCTTATCATCTTTCAAGTGTACTTTCAGGCATGTAGTGTTGGCAGTGATGGCGCATGGTAACTGCTGTTCTCAGCGCTAGGTGGCGTTGGCCAGCCTTGTCCTCCGTCAGGTGGTGGACGCTCAGTGCGACACCGGAACTGCAGTGTGATGGCTGCTTGGCGGGGCCTGGCACCAGGATGAGTGTGAGTGAGTGTGTGGGGTTTAACGGCCTGTCGACAATGAGGTAATTTGGGCCCAGGCACCAGGATGAAGAGATCTCAGCACTTGTTAGGGACTTATGTGCGTCTCTGTGGTCTGTCTAGCTGCAACCCTGTGTGGCACCTTCGGTTCCCTCATTTCATCCCTGCCTCCTGGGGGTGGTAGCCGCAATAGATCTGTGTAGGTCGAAGTGAGCAAGGTGTCCCCTCTGGGTCTGTACTCTACCCTTTTTAACTGATGGTCAGAGAAGTCAAGAAAAATCCAAAACTAAGTCTCCAAAACATGCTACTATACTTGAAATGCACATACAACAGTCAACTTCAGCACTGACTATAAGAAATGTGTTTTATGAACCTGCATATGGAGGCAGAATAGTCCATAGAAAATCATACAGCTGTTGAATCAACAGAAGGAAGTGATGTTACAATATAATACGTATTTTGTAACAAAACATTACTTATCAATTTTGTTGATTTCTTGCATGACGTTATTAATATGTTCCTGTAGTACATGGGGGTTAGAACAAGGATTCATGCTCTGTGGTCTAGGAGTAACATGCTAGCATCTGGTTCCCAAGGTCACAGTTTCAAACCCAGTAGAGGGATATGGATTTTTTTTTTTTTTGTGGGGGGTGTAAAACTTCTTAGGACAGCTACCTTTAGAGAGAAAGTAAAGCTGATTGTACCATGCTATAGATTTATGGCATGTAAAAGAAACTCAAGCCTGATAAAGAAACCTCTGAGCAAAATTAAAATGGTCTTTCACATCCAATATAGAACGGGATGCTAAGAACCACAGCAGTTAAAGAGCCACCATAAATAAAACACATATTCATGGTAGTACAGGTACTCCTGCTGCTGAGCTTAGGCAAGTGAACAACATTTTTATGAAATAAGCTGCCTGTTTGAATGCAAGGTCAATAACACATCCAGCAACTACTACAAGGTAACAATTTTAGTACATCTCTGATGGCAAAACATTCGCGGTGACTGTTGGTTCTTGCATGCAGTGGAGAGAGCCCACAGAATGGGTTACCATATGTTTTAAAGACCCTAGTTCTTGATTTCCTTCTGTCCACTTACTCTCCAGAAAGGCAGTGGTGTTGCAGAAGGGTGGGTCTATTTCTCTCCTCTCTAGACGCTTAACATACTGCTCTATAAATAGTAGTTGGCAAACAGAGAGACCATTCCTGTTGGTATTGTCTTTCCTATTATTAGTGCACGCTTAAGAAATGCTTTCAAAGCCCATGGGTTTTTCTCCCAGATAAATTTTAATCCATAAGAGCTACTATGTGGGAGATGGTGATATTGAAAAGCATCATTGCTGTTGTTAATGATAAAACTGTCAGGTTTCTTATGGCATGTATTGCTCTTGTGTTTGCAGCTGTTCTTTCCTGTATATGGCATCTGAAAGACTGTTGCTGTGCGTAATCTTACTTTGAGATATTCAAGATATATTCAGGATCAGATGCAGTTCTTCATCTGTTTTTGGTGACCCCACCATTGTGCCATCTTCATATAAGATGAACTTAGTAATCTTTCATGGCTTGCAGGATTTTTGTGACGTTGCTGAGGCTACACTGAAAACAGCAATGGGCTCAACAAATCATCTTGTAGAATCCCATTTGCCATACTAAGATGTTTGATCTGTCAACACCGTCATTGAGTTATACATAATTGACTGTCAAGATGTTCCCTAATGATCGGACTAGTGTGCATATTTGCCCGATCATGTTGCTCTTCTTTGTTAACAAGATTCCTCTATTTAGCAGGTCAAATACACTCCTTAACATAATTTCATACATTGCACAAATATATATAGAGTCATTGTATATTGTAGAGTTTAGGAGATGTGGGCTTTGTTCCAAGTCTACCTTCCACAATTAGTTCATGTTTTACTCAGTACCAAACATTTTGCAGCTGTGCTGTTTATATACAGCAACCAGCAATATTTGAGCAAAAAACACCAAAGCAAAAGAAGAGTATGAGGTGAGCAGAGGCCATAGGTGAGCTTCCACACAAACAGCTCATTAACAAAGCACTGACCAAAGTGTGAACTAAATAGGAAAGTTAAACTTGAAACAAACCCCACATTTTATCTTAAACTCTGCAATATATGCCTTTCACTTCCTAAATACTCTTCCTTCAGTAGTTCATTCAATTCAATTTCATTACTGAAAATTGTATATTATTAGACCACTTGGATTGAAACCTGAACTGCATCAACTTTCAGAATTCTATTTGCATTACTTTATTAATCTTGCCTCAGTCCCCTCTTAAATTGCATAGCAGCTACAATTGAGTGTGTGCTAAAATCGCTATTTCATTAAAAATAATTACATTAGTGAATCCTAGGTACATGCAAAGTTATTATGAAATAAGTTGTGGTTTAAGAACATGAGGTAACAGGGGAATTAAATGGTCCCTGAACTTCACTTCCATTTTCCCTTCTTGCAAGCTCTAATGTTTCTAAATCATTGTAAGTCTCCTGTGGGAGCTCTATATACCACTATTTAATTCCTCAGTTATCCTCTTGTGCACTGAAATACATTAAAAGTAGCACTGACTCACTGAAAACCAAAATTAACAATTTGATGAAGATCAAACATTTTCTAAACATGTTTTAACCTTTCAAATACTCAATAAGTACACCTTGTGTTCTGGTTTTTGTAGAAGTAGATTGAATTGCGGAGGAGTGAGTATATCTGCTAAAATTACGATAAAGTTCACCAGCGTAAATGTTGTATTTTGTGACGAAAACGAATTTGGATGTAGTTTAGTAAGAATATAATTTGGTAGTATATCATAGTAGTATATAGAGCTCCCACAGGAAACTTACGATTTATAAACACATTAGAGCTTGCAAGGAGGGGAAATGGAAGTGAAGTGCAGGGACCGTTTAATTCCTCTATTACCAACATTAATGTTCTCTTATTAAAGTAGTGTACCAGGGACTTGAATATTCCAAAATTACCGGTAATAAGTGCTTCAGATACTAAACAAATTACAACATTTATGAATAAGCTACGGTTATCCTGTAGAACAGCGGTCTCAGGTGATGTGCTCCACATAGCCGTCTTCTACAGAGGGCGAGGGCGTGGTGCACATAATAGAAAAGGCTAGGCCGTGCGCAATACAGGCCACTACTCTACAGGATAACCTAAGCTAGCTATACTTCCCGATTTCTAACCTTAACACTTAGATGTCTACTTCAATGTTTCATTTCTTGAGGCTCTATCGCCTGCCAACAGTGTATTTTAAATACATTCAGTCCTTAGAACTCGTTAAACTAAGCACAGAACACCAAGCTAAGTATTAACTTTCTGTATTATCCCATGTTTTTTTCAGCGTGCTCATAAACTAATTCATTTGTTTTAATTTACCACCAAACATAGAACACCAACCTTACCTACTTGCAAATTAAATTTAATAAAGCCAAAACAGTGCAGCCATCACAGAACACCGACGACATCAATCTATCTGCTTTGTCGTTCTCTATGCTGTGTATCTATTTCATTTATATTGCAAAGGGAAGTGAACTGGAATAATATTAGCACTTTCATCAGCAATTTTACAAATGAGTTTGATTTTATACAATATAATGGGATATTAACTAAATTGAGAAGCTGGTATTTGGCATTACTGATTAGTGTGAAAAGGTTGGTATTCTGTGGTGTGAAAGTAGCTGACTGTCGGATATACAGCTTAGATTTTGTTCTGTGTTCGCGAGTGGCAGTGTTATAAGTTATGTGAATGTGAATTCTCATATTAAATTGGACAATATTGCTGCATATGGAACTTAAATAGTTAAATCAGAAGAGCGGTGCACTAAAAGGAAAATGGGAAGTTCAGATGCAGAAGAAAGCACTCCTGTTCGTCCAAAAGTTGTTGATAATGCATGGTCCCTGAAAATTCCAGAATTTAAACCTGAGGATAACCCGCATAGGCTTCTGGAGGAAAGTTCATTTGCAACTTTATTTCCCAGGTACAGAGAACATTATTTAAGAGAGTGTTGGCCCCTTGTAAAGAATGCATTAGAGGAACATGGAGTCAAAGCTGAGCTTGACGTTGTGGAAGGTAGCATGACTGTTAGAACAACGCGACGTACTTGGGATCCGTACATTATAATAAAGGCAAGGGACATGATTAAGCTGTTGTCTCGCAGTGTACCTTATGAACAGGCCGTAAGAGTTCTCCAGGATGATATAGGCTCGGATATAATTAAAATTGGTTCATTGGTTCGCAATAGAGAGAAATTTGTTAAAAGGCGACAACGGCTGATTGGCCCCAATGGCTGCACATTGAAATCAATAGAACTTCTGACGGAATGTTACGTTCTTGTTCAGGGTCAAACTGTTGCAGCACTTGGGCCCTATAAAGGATTACAGCAAGTGAGACGAATAGTTGAGGATACAATGCGGAACATTCACCCCATTTATAATATCAAAGCACTTATGATCAAGCGCGAGCTAGCAAAAGATCCAAAACTCAGGAATGAAAATTGGGAGAGATTTATTCCAAAGTTCAACAGCAAAAATCTGAGCAAAAGAAAGCAACCAAAGAAAAAGAAACCGAAAAAGGAATATACACCTTTCCCTCCACCTCAGCCAGAGTCAAAGGTAGACAAACAGTTAGCAAGTGGAGAATACTTCCTAAAAGAGGAGCAGCGTCAATTAAGGAAGAGGAAGATAAAGGAGGAGAAACAAGCAGAAGCTGCTAAAATAAGGGAAGAGAAAAGGAAGAAAGCATTTGTTCCACCAGAAGAAAGCATTCATAAACCTTCAGAGAAGTCTTCAAAGTTAGACATTGACATTGAAAAGTTAAAGAAAAGTGTAAAAAATGCCCAGAAAAAGAGAAGAAAACATAAATAGACTGTAAAGCTTGTAAACTATTGTAATCAGGGAAGTTATGCACAAGATGTGTTTGTAATAAAATTGTATAACTTTGTTTGTGCTTCTTGACTGCTTTAGTTCGGAAAGTGCCAGTGGCTTGAAAAAGTATATTTTAATCCTTGAGTAGCCACATTAAATTTCCATGTCATCCTTGTAACTATTCTGTAATTCTGTGATCTGAAGTTTTAATTGTAACATACAGCATTACAGCATGTCACAGAAATAAAACAGGGGTATAGGTTGCGTGTTTGTTTTTGACGAATGACCTTGAGCAGAAATCCAGTCAGCTTGCCTACCCTTAATAAACAGGTCAGCAAATGTTTATGCTACGATAACAGACACCTCTGTTTTCCTGTCATGTGTGTGTATACAGTCGACTGCAAATGTTTTGTGCAGTACAGATGTAGCATGCAAGTGTTTTATAACAGTGATTAATATTATCATTCCATTATCTTGGATAATAATTTGCTCAATCCTTTCTTCCACAATGGCATCTTTATCCCAGTATTCTTGTTCAATTTCTTCGACATGACGGCATGCCTTTTCCCATTGATTTGAGTGTTGTACTACTTCAGCTCAGAAGCATGTGCGTAAAGGCACATCATCTCACTGCAGACTGTACCTTCGCTCCATGCCAGCGTTCCTGCAAAAGGTGAGTAATGACTCGCATCCAACCTTTCATATAAAATTTTCATTCGTCAAGAAGTAACGCGCGACCTGTAAGATGTGATGTTTGGATCTCCTCTGCTCAATTTTTAATGTTTGAACAACTATCTTATCAAAAAAGGTTTTAGCATTTGGGTAGGTTTTTCAACGTGATGGTCAATAATATGCTTGAATTAACATAACTTGGATATTCTGACAGTCCTTTCAGCATGCGCTACGCACGTGTTAGGGGAGTGGGACAGCAGTCTGTTGCCATAACCAGGTTTGACCTTGAAGTAACCAATAGAGTTCATAGCCACGCAATCCTGTCATGAAGTCTGTTGGCTACTTTAAGGTCAAACCTGGTTGCCATGACAACAGACTGCTGTGTAATTCCCCTACCACATGCATAACAGATGCCGGGGAAACAGATACCCAAGTTACATCAATTCAAGTACAGTACTGCATGGTCATTCTAGATGACACTTAAAACCATTCAGTGTGTAATTACAATGTCACCCACATATGCATAAGAAACATACAAAGTTTTAAATTAAATTCATAATTGTGAAAGCAAAAGCATTTGTGATTAGGTGAAACAGGTAGCAAATGGAATGAAAATGGTGTGAAACAGAAACTTTCACTTATATATGAAAAAGACTAAATCTAACAACCTCCTGTGAATGAGAAACCAGAGCTTTTTTAAAAAAGATCTAAACTTAATCTAACATAACGTAGGTTTATATACAAAAACACTAAATCTAACCTTATATAAAGAAACTAAACCTAACCTAACGTAAGCTTGTATATAGGGATTGAACCTTCATATAGGAAACGAAAGGTTGCAGAGTATGGACTATAGGAAGTGGGAGGGGTTAGCCTGTCACATGATCACAGCATAGGGGAGGCCAGGTATAGTTGACGTAGGAACATAGTTGCATAACTTACATTCAATGCTGTCACCATTTGCAGTAAAATATGTTGTTGTTTGCTAATGCTGGATTTCTGACAATGAAGTCATTAATCCTCTTGCTCTCCAATATTTTTCACTGATGGATGGGGCACTAGAAGTGGCTAGGCATATTTGAAAGTGGTCTTGGTCCAAAACATAAAAAAAACATGGTGTTCTCTAAAAATCGGTTACTTTACCTGCTATTTAGCACTCCAATTATGAATTGCAGCAACATATTCAGTGCCAAATTCTTGTACAAGTTCAGCAATATGTGAATATTTTGATTTTCATGCTAGAGGCATTTTACTAAACACATTAGAGAGACACTATGCACTGTACACAGTGAGCCGTTGTGTTTTGGGCTGTCACTATACTTGTGCAATGACGTCACACTTTGCCCATATGGCGGGCAACTTGCGATTGCTTCACTTCTCAATAGCTGTATAAAGGTTCAAATGCTACTTAACAACTAACTTGACTTCTCTTTGGGTGTTACAAGAATGCAAAGGAGTACTTACATTCCTGTATTATCACAAGTGCACTTTACCTTTTAACAAAATATAGCACTTTTAAAAGTTGTGTCTTTTAACCAGGTATATTGTATTGGACGATGTATAAATGAGTGTAACGATGCACAAATGGGCCTAGTATCAATGGAGCTTAAAGGTATTAGACATTTATCTTCTGAGGATAAGGAAAAATCCTGGAAAAACCTTATCCAGATAATGGCAATTGATTGCCCTTTCACACTAGCCATGTATAGGACAAAGATTGGAAAGGCACAATCAGACTGAAAAATTCATAGCATAGCTGGGATTTGAACCACAGATCTTACGGTCTCCATCTGGTTGCTCTAACCCGTGAACTACAAGGGCAACATTGCCAGCACAACATTTGATTCTCCAGTTGACTTGCATTTTCCCCGTTTATCCAGATAACTCACCCTAATTGGGATTCAAATGTGGGACCTCTTGAATATGAGGCAGATGCGCCACTCTCACTCCACAGAGGTGGGTAAAATATAGCTTTCCGTCAAGAACAAAACAAACTAAAGTTTATAAACTCAAAAAGCCATTTTTTTTTTTGCACTAATAATCATGTGTGCACTGCTGCACAAAAGTTTCTGTACACCCAGCGAAAGTGGTGCAATGCATCATTTAACTTGAATAACAACCTCTGTTTAGAGATCTTAGGCAAGCATATCTTATGATAAGTTAATAAACATGTGTCAGCCTTGTAAACAGATATTGATACTCCATGCTATTGTTAAATATGCCACTCAAGCTGAGTCATTTATGCGCAGGTGCAGAGTGAGAATAATTTTGCTGACACGTTAAGTTGCATATCTCAGTTGTGAATCATTTTGTCCATCTAAGAGCACTTTGTAACAATACAGTGATTCCTGTGTGTGTAAAAGGGTGAGTAAATGCATATTTCCAGTTATTACACAATTATTATATGACTTATGCAATCATTCAGAGTATTTTCAAAGTTTAAGCAATTTCATAATATTTCCCAAAATTAAACAAATTAAATTTATTTAATTACAGGAATGGGTCATGGCCAGACATTAAGTATTGAAAATTAGTCAGCAGTGAATACCCTTCCAAATGAAGGCCATTCAATTTGACAAATATCAAAAAAGTTTAAGATTCCCAGGACAACAGTTGCTAATGCCATACAGAGATTGGCTGACTGGGATAAATAGACAGAAAAAAAATCTGCTGTGTTGCACTCGCATGATTTTCTCTATTCTTGTACTAACCATTCTTACAAACTCATTCCTATATCTTCATGTTAATACAGATAAACATTTTCAGAAATTATCTAATTGCTTATTTCCCTAAAGGTACAAGGGGAATATGGGAATACAGTAGGTTTTGAGCGACAGTCACATCTTAAAACTTTTAAATTCCGTTGTCTTTGCCTGGTTAACATTTAAAAAGTGAATAACAATGTTCCATTTGACAGAAGTAGAAGCTCTCCAAAATTCACACAAATAACAAGGAATATCTCTGAAATAGTTCGCACTACAAAAAAAATTATTTTGACATAAATTGTATGTTTTAGCAAGATGTACATTTTTGTGCAGTAAAATTTGGTCCATCTCTTACAGTTCACCAGTTACACAAAAGTCATCCAGAGTAAATAGGACTACATGGGCTATAGCCAGAAAATTCAAGATATACATCTCATTTGCCATTAAAATATCTCAAACATATGGCATTTTAATCGTTAGTGCCATTTTCAAGAAAATCAAAATTTTTTAAAAATATTCCATGTGAAGGGTAGTTTAGGGTGGAGGAATTTTCTTCAAAATCTTTGTGTTGCATCCTCGAAAGATATTTAACTTAAATACCAACTTTGTTTTTAACTGACTTCATTTTTGTGTTATGCTGTCCACAGACACACACACACACACACACACACACAAACCCTTTACCAAAAATCTGATGTGTTGCACTCACATGACTTTATCTACTCTAATACAAAATCAGGCTCTTCGCCTAATCACTGGAGCAGTTAAATCCACACCTATTGATGCCATGCTTGCCTTAACACGGACCCCATCAATAACAACAAAAATAGAAGAACAAGCATTGCTCCAACACGAGAAAATGTTACGACTGCCAAACTCTAAATGGACAGAAGAGAACCTCCCCCCTTCAATCCTTAAAACTCATAATAGTTTCCTAGAAAAGGTAACACAGATTAAATCCAAATTGAACATTCCTAACACCAGAGAAAATCTACTTATAAGAGAAAATCCATTGGAATTATTGCAACCTACCTTCAATTTGGAATTAATAGAGGAAATAAGTAAATCAGACACACCAAAAGAAATACAAAAACTTCTAGCTCTGGAAACAATCAATACTAGGTATCCCACAGAAGAATGGCTGCACATATATACTGATGGATCCTCGAAGGAAAACCTTACTGGAGCTGGAGTTACGTGTTCACATTTTTCCTTTTATCATTCTGTTGGCAGAGACACAACAAATTATGATGGAGAAATAGAGGCTATATACATTGCTCTCCGACAATTATTAAATCTTCCCTTAAATAAATTTAACAAGGCAGTAATTCTTTCAGATTCTAAAGCTGCAATTCAGGGAATATGTTCAAATACTACAAAGAAGTCAACAAAAATTAGAGAATGCTACAAAATGTTAACACAACTCCAAAAAGTTAATAAGACTGTTCATCTCCAATGGATTCCAGCACACTGTGGAGTCATGGGGAACGAAGCTGCAGACTCACTTGCAAAGAAAGGCACAACAATAAAACAAAAGTCTAAATTCAATTTCTCATATTCCTCAATAAAACGCTTGATCATTAAAAATTTTTGTCATTCATATCTACAAGAAATAGAAACAAATGCCAAAGATAAAAAATGGATTACACTACTTTCCAATCCAGATATAATCCCCCAGAGACCAAGGAAAACAGCTGTTGCAGCCTTCCAACTATTGACAAATCATGACTGCTTAGCAAGTCATCTCTACAGAATTGGTATCTCAGCCTCACCAATATGTGTCCTGTGTAACGATCCAGCAGAAATGAATGAAGAACACTTGAAGACCTGTGAAGCATTAAGATCAGAAGAAACTACAGTTCAAAAGTATTGGAAAGCACGAATGCTAATGGCTTCATTGCCAGATGCAAGGCACTAGAAAACAACAACAACAACTTTATCTACTCTTGTACTAACCATTCTTACAAACTGTTCTTCCTATATCTTGTTCATGTTACATGAGATAAACATTTACAGAAATTATCTTATTGCTTATTTCCTTGTAGGTGCAAGGGGAATATTAGAATACAGTAGGCTTTGAGTAATAGTAAAATCTTTTAAAGCTTTGAGATCCCATTCTCTTTGCATGCTAACATAACAGAAAAAATGAACAACGATGTTGCATTTCACAAAAGTTTTTTTAAGTTTTCCGAAACTGGCACAAATAACAAGGAATATCTCCAAAACGGTTTACTCTACAAAAAAATTTATTGAGGCATAAATTGTGAGTTTCAGCAAGATCTACATTATTTGTACAGTAAGATTTTGTCTATCTCTTGCACTTTTCGAGTTATTCACAAGTCATTCAGAGTAAACAGGACTACATTGGCCATAGCCAGAAAATTCAAATATACATTTCATTTGTCATAAAAATATCTTAAACATGTCATTTTAATCAAAATTGTTAGTCATTTTCAAGAAAATAAAAATGTTCCATGTAAAGTGTAGTTTAGGCTGGGGCTGTTTTCTTCAAAATTTTCATGTTGCATTGAAAGACATTAAACTTAAATACCAACTTTAGCTTTTAACCGTCTACTCGTTTTTGAGTTATGTTGTCCAGACTGACAGACACACACTCATTTTTCTAAAAATGCTTTTTTTGGACTTAGGAGGCCTCAAAACATATATTTCCGGTGAAATCTCAGATTTTTGCATGGAATACAATACTTCCTCCACTTACTGGTCGAGAAAGTAATAAGTGGGAGTATATATATATATTTTTTTTTTAATTAACATCCTCCAACGTAATGTCATATCGATGGTGAATGAATGAAATGGGTGAAATTATGCTCAAATGAGCCCGAGGTCCATTTAGCTTTAAGTTACCTGACATTTGTCTTCTCAGGACAAGGGAAGACCTTGGAAAAAACCTTACCCGGATAACTTACCCTAAGCGAGATTCAAACTCGCGACCTCTTGAACGTGAGGCAGACACGCTAACCATCACGCTACCGAGGTGTGCAATAAGTGGGAGACCTGTAGTTACAAATAAAAATGAGGATAACACTATAGCAAGAGAAATAGCAACCTGACAGCAGATGAAATTTAAGCTGAACTTAATTTAAGTCACAGAAAGGAAATATCTGTTAGTACTGTCAAGAGAAGACTTAAAGCAGCCAATCTGTTAGGGAGAGTAGCTGTGAGGAAATTCCTCAGGAAAAAACAAAAAAGACTTCAATGGGCTTTGGAGCACAAAATTTGGACTACTGATGACTGGAAAAGGGTGCTTTGGACTGATGAATCCAAATTGGAGCTTTTTGGAAACAGACTCTGGACCTGGTGAGACAATCACAACTGAATGGATCCATCCAGACTGTGTAATCCCTACAGTGAAACATGGAGGAGGGTCTCTAATGGTATGGGGTGTTTTGCATTCAATGGTGTAGGGGCCCTGCACAATATTAAGGGGATACTCGACAAAAGTGGCTACCACAACATCTTGAGCAGATATGCATTCCATTAGGTAAATGTCTCATAGGTCAGGGCTTCATATTTCAGCAGGGTAATGATCCAAAATATACTTTAAAATGTGCAGGTAATACCTGGAGAATCAACAGAGGAAAGGAGAACTGAAAATTATGGAGTGGCCAGCTCAGTCTCCAGATCTTAACCCCAATGAGTTACTTTGAGATGAACTGGCTTGCCAGGTAAAGAAAACTTGCCACACATCTCAAAATGCACTGTGGAATGTACTACAAGCTGCTTGGAATGATATTCCAGCAAGCATCTAAAACTTATAGAGAGAATGCCAAGAATAGTGAAGAAAGTGATTTCAGTGAAAGGATGTTTCTTCAGTGAGAAAAAAGTTTAAGGATATCAAACTTTGAGCAACAGTGTCAGTATTTTGTGATCATATTGTTATAATCACATTACATTTTGATGAAACAATAAACCATGCCAAAATGTTGCTTCTTCATGTTCACTTTCATATTCTTTCCTTAAATTAAGTCTGCATTACCCTTGCTACACCGAGTGTCCAGAAACTTTTGAGCAGCTGTGTAAGTGTCCCTTCCTGCATGTGACTTTTATTGCTCTTCCTTTCTTCCATCCTACTGGAACTACATTTTCACAAACATGACATAAATATACTTAATGATGCCGTGCTGTATTAACAAATCCAACAGATGGGTCCTTTCTCCATACCTACACTACCTCCATAACATTTTGACAGCTTTACTGCGCTGAACATGACACAATACCTAAGAGAAGTAAAAGAAAAAGCAATAAAAAACATACGTTCTACTGGGTTTCAGTGCTTTAGGGTGAAGGAAAACGGCGTCATGTTGAATTATAATATGATTTTCACATGAAACAAATACCTGTAAAACAATCTGAAAGTATTATGAGTGTCGGAAGTGCTGAATTATCAAAAATGTACTGTAAGGTATTGCAATAACTTAAATGATTTAGTTACACTTGGGTTGGTCCATCAGACTTAATCTGATGTGACTTTCTCTACTCTTGTACTAACCATTCTTACAAACTCTTATTCTTCTATGTTCTTCGTGTTAGTTGAGATATTCCTTGTTGTTTGTGTGAGATTTGGAAAACAAACTTTCATCAAATGGAACATCGTTATTCATTTTTTTATATGTTAGCCTTGCAAAGAGAATGGAATTTGAAGGCTTTAAAAGATTTGACAATCACTCAAAGTCTACTGTATTCCCAAATTCCCCTTCCACCTGCAAGAAAATAAGCATTAAGATAATTTCTGCAGTTTATCTTGACTAACATGAAGATTTAGGAATAAGAATTTGTAAGAATGGTTGGTACAAGAGTACAGAAAGTCATATGAGTGCAACACATCAGAGTTTAATTATTATTTATTTATGCCAACAAACTTACTGTTGGTGTTTTTAAACACACAAGCCGTGTGTGGGCAAAGTTTAAGAGGTAGAACTGGAACTTAAAAATTCAATGCCACAACTGGGATTTGAACCACAGACCTTCCGCTTACCGGGCGGACGCTCTATATATGTGAGACTGCCTTTGTGATTTACCAGGAGAAATACGAACTGGCTTGAGAGTGGTTAGAGCGTCCGCCCGGTAAGCGGAAGGTCTGTGGTTCAAATCCCAGTTGTGGCATTGAATTTTTAAGTTCCAGTTCTACCTCTTAAACATCAGAGTTTTCTTTTTCTTTTGACAGTTTGGTGGTTTCTTATATCATCTTCTGTTTTTCTACCTTTTAATTCTTTGTGTATTGTTTTTCTTTTGAAAGCATTCTTTTCCATATTCTGTGGATCTGTTTTTTTTTTTTTCTTTGAATTCTGCTCTGTTGAGAGGTAGGTATCAAACTTTTGAAAATAGCATACTGGTGTGGTTTTGGATTTTAAACATTGAATTTTACATAGTTGTCTGTATGTGTGGATTTTCTATATAAGCTGAATGTGACAATTCCGTTGCATTTTTGGATTTTGAGGTCTAGGAAAGGGAATTGTTTTATCAGATTCTGTTTCGATGGTAAATTTTATTGCCAGTTCTTGAAGGTTGCGTAACTTCAAGGAGTCCCCAATATGTTTTTTGGGAATGATGGCACATATGTTGTGTATATATCAGTGCCAAGTCTGGAAGATCCATGGGAATGCTTTAGTATCCCTCATTTCCAGATCACCCATAAACAGGTCAGCTAAAATCAGCAAAAGTGGGTTTCCCAGTGTTAGACCCTTTCTCTTTTAAATCTTATTGTTGAAAGTGAAAAAGTTGTCTCAGATCCATAGTGGTGGCACTGAGGTCGAGCGGTTAGAGCGCTCCCCTACCACCTAGGTGGTCCGGGTTTGATCCCAGGGACCCGCATGTGGTATTCCTGGTGGATGAAGCAGCATGGGGGCGGCTTTCCTCCAGGTTCTCCAGTTTCCCCTGCCACTCATTCCACCAATTACTCCATTAAGCTTTCCAATCATCAATTTCGCCTGCATTTCATATCGTCCCCTTCCTCACTCTCATACCTGGTGCTGGGCTGATCACCCACTTCCAGGTCTTCACTCTGTCTAGTCCATAGGTTCCTGTGCTCCCCGACAGGCATCTGACCCTAGGGACTAGCTCGTAAGTAAGGAGAGGGTGATCAAGTAAAGAGATGCATAGTGTAATTAAGCTGACGTGCTTTTTCTATTTCATCTTGTGGGAGTTCTATAGGTTTCAGCCAATGTTTCAAAGGGGTTTTTAACTTTCTGGTGGGTATGCTGGGCAACAGTGACTGCACATCAAAAGAGACTTTTATGTGAACATTTTCAAGTTTTTTAACAAGGACAAATGAATTTTTTGTACTATGGCTTTCAAATTTTGGGAAAGAGTTGAATTTCTGGACTAACCATTGTGCTAGGTTGTACATTGGAGCACTAATATTGTGGACACTTGATCTCGCTTACTTGCCTGGTTTATGGGTTTTTAGTAACTCGTAGGTTGCAGAAAGGAATGGATGGTCTGGTATCAATTTAACTTTGTCTTTTTCGTCTACAATGGAAGAGGTGCTAATTGTGTTGATTTTCTTGGTTCATGTGTTGGTTGTGTTGGAGTAGATTTTTCTTTTGTACTCTTGTGTGTTAAGGTGACTCATTCTATTGATGTATTCTCGCTTGTCTAAGATTAAGATCTTGTTCCCTTTGTCAACTTTACCATATACTACTTCTTTTTCTTTGAGGGATTTTGTGGTTTTTTAGTGTTTTTACATTTTTGGACTAAGGTTATTGTATGTAAAATGTTTTCACAGTTAGTTTTCACCAATGTTTTTGCTCAATCTCGGAGGTTGTTATGGCAATCTTTGTGTCTGCAGTATAGTCTTCTGTTTTTTTTTTTTTTTTTTTTTTCTGGAGTGTATAACACACATTTTTAGGTCATTGTTTAGTAGGTTTAATTCCAGGAGTGTGAAGTTTACTTTAGATAAATTGATGACATTTTCAGTTTTTTGGAATCCTGTATGACTGTGGTTGGTTGTATTTGTTACATTTGAAGGCATCTTTCCTAATTTGCAAAGTTTATTCAATTTATTTTTCAGTTTTTGTGTTTTCAATTTCATTTTCTTGTTAAGGATTGTCAAAAGGTTATTTTCTAGATTATGCTAATATGCATTTCCTAACTTACATGATAATTTTAAATGTAGTCCACAAATTTTAACGTCCAAAGTTTATATTAAAAGTATATTTCCCCTTATGGCACTGTACAGTTAAAAACTGTAAATTTGCACTGCAAAAGCATTGATGTTTTGTGCCTGTAAAATACACTGTTAATTTAAAAAAACAATTACAATGGAAGTTTAATAAAGCCTGGCACTAATTATTATCTATTTATGCTAACAAACTTCATCCTGGTGTTTTTAAACACACAAGCCATGTGTGGGCAATGTTGAGAGGTAGAGGTGGAGGGTTTGTGGTTCAAATCCCAGCTATGGCATTGAATTTTTGAGTTCTGATTCTACCTCTCAAACTGGCACTGATCAGGGGGGCCTCTTCCCGCTTCCCGCACAATCGCTCTTCCTAGAACTCCCTGCTGATGACGTCACATGGGGGGCACGCAGTACCGATACTCACACGTGCAGCTTACATTTTGCGATATACTTCAAATCCCATCGTACTATCTAAGTATCTCTACTCTACTTACCTTGTTTTCTGACATGAAATGCCAATGCAGGCATTTTAATTGAAAACAAAGCTCTTATTTGGTAATATTTCGTAAAACAAACAAAAATTATCTGTCGGAGGAAGGAGCAAAACTGTGCCAGATAATCATGCAACTATTACTTTGTTAAGAGCTCCCAACAAGCTTTTTCACTTTCTTCAGAATTTAGGTTATAATTGCAATGCAGCAATTATGGAGTCTTTATAATATGTAATGAAAGTTTATCTCTGTTAACATGAATATATAGAAGGATAAGGCTTGGTAAGAATACTTTGTACAAGAGTGAGCAAAGAAAATCATTTGTAATAGTACATCAGATTTGTATCATTAAAATATATGCTGTGCATATTTTAATACACTAAACAGCTATAAATAATTATAGTTATACATGTTGCGCGTTTTCATAGATGATCATAGTGATCAGAACTAGAAAAAATCTAATTTGAGCTTGTAAAATAATGTGATTAATTGCAAATTACGTTTATTTGTGAAATATCATCAAAGTATTGTATAATTGCAATGTTATTCCAGCACAGGCCGATTGCTCCTATTCTTTAAAATGGGAAAGAAAATATTGTCCGTATTTCCCAAATGTGAAAGAAGCACTGCATAGCTATACAGGAAGGGTCATTAGCCTATTGTTCATGTTATACCTGAATTTCAGTACGGTTTGGGTTAAGGCGGTGCACACTCTTTGACAAAACAGTCATTGTATTTCGCTTCCTTTTATCTTTCTGCTCATCTTAAAAGGTTTGGAGTCATTCTGTCTCAGCCAAGGCGTATTTAAAATGGCACGAACTATGATACTAAAATGTGCCGAATTGCCCTATGAGATGCATTTTGTGGTACATGTTAACGCACTAATTTCTAAGACAGAAAATTTTGTATTTTCTGGAAAACACATCTTGAAGTCACACCTATGCAATTATTTCGACGAATCACAGAACAATATTTTAAATAGTATCCTTATGTGATTCACTATGCTGACCAAACAGGTGCCCCAATTATGCGCTCCAGGACAGTTGCAAACAATGCTATTTTCGATCACCTAGTACGTAGTTAGTTTTAGTTGATGCTATGTGGAAATACAAGTGTGTGCATTCGTGATAAAAATGAATGTTTCTAAAAGCAAACTTAACTGTGCCGATGCTCAGTGTTGCAATATAGGAACAAAAACTTTGGGAATAATGTATCACTGATTTCCAAAAAACGGCAAAGTAAGGCGTACATGGATATCTCGATGTAAGCGGAGCGATAAGTTCAACGCCGACAATGCTCGAGTGTGCTCCGTGCATTTTCATCCTGAGGACTATCAATGGGGTGTAAGAAATAAAATAATCGGATTGCCTACAAGAAAAATTTTACGTGCCGATGGTGTGCCGTGTTCGGTGATTTCCAGCTGGCATGGTGACACACTCCCAGGTTCTAGCTCAGAAAACAGCACAAGCACCAGCCAAACTAATGAAAAGGTACGTAATGCCAAAACGTAATTGTTTATTTGGGTATGTTTACTGAAAGCAATATAAGAATGTGTCTCATTAAGGGCAAATTGCAGCTCTTGAGGTAAAAAAAGATTTTTTATTCTTTTCACTGTTGAAAACTTCATTCTTTTCCGCATCCATTGATACATATATGATATATAGGTTGTTTTCTCCAAAACTATTACATCTAGAAAGCCAAAATTTTCTAAAGTGTTAAAGCAGCATATGAACATTAAAACGAGTGGAGCAGTTTTGTCATATTTTACATGCAATTTAAAATCTATGGTATGTATTACAAAAACTGAATGAATTTTTAAGAATAATATATAAACAGTACTTTTCACTACAAAATTAGAATTTTAAAAAGCTAATCTACTCAATTTGTCATATATACTATTTTCTGGATTCATCATAAGTATAAACTCGTTAGAACAGAGGGATCTTCAAGTAAGTGCACCTAAGTGAATATCAGCATACCAAAATTATTTGAATAACAAATTAAAAGCTGTAACATTGACAAAAAGGAACGCGAGGAAGTGTCAGCAGTGGGCATCAGTTACATTTTCTACAACAACATGACCAAATGTAAGTCTACTTTTAAGATCAAACAATAATTTGTTACTTGTTATTTTGATTGTAGTTTTGGTGGCGGTGGTAAAATTGGTTCGTAATTAGTAGAATGTGTTGACGAACGTTTCTAATGTTTTTTCAGTTAAGGTATCTTTTATACCACATATCATTGCATTTTGCTACACTTTCTTAATTATTGCTTAAGTGTTTACGCAATGGCACTGTCAGTCAATGCTTTAAATGGAATATGTCAAAACAGGTTTGAAGAGCTCGCTTTCAATTGCTGTCTGAACTGCGTGTGCTCTCAGACCTCCATGTGACGCATGTTGCTTGCAACCAATGGCAGCAATTGTGCCGGAGTGGCCTACCTTCTTTCTCTACTTACCTTGGCACTGATGTTCATACAACAATTTATTTCACACTAGATGACCCGATGAATTTCATACCCCTAAAATTGATTTGATTGTAACTCTGTAAGTGATTATCAATCCTAGTCAACCTTCCAAATCCAACTCATTGAGATTGATAGTATTAGATGCATTGTGTACAGTTTGAGTGTTGTTTGGTTATTAAAAGAAACTGGTTTGTAATTCAAATGAATTTAATGTCTTTCGAGTTACACGAAAGATAAATACAGTTAACATTCAATGCAAAGTTTTCTGGTAGATTACGTTTTTTGTCTTATTTTCCTGTGTGTAAATAAACAAACATGATGGCTTTCCAACATGCAAACAAATTGAATTAATTTTTTGTTTATTTCTAAGCCTATAAAGTCAGATTACCTTACTGGCTGATCAAAATCAGATGTGCAGGAAGCCATTCTTTGAAGCCTCTTCAGGGTTGCACCTAAAGCCTTGGTCTGATTGAACCCTTAAGTTCCTTTTTGGCCATTGGATTAAGAAAAAAGTCACATGACCCAAGTTGGGACTGTAAGGTAGATGGAGTACCATAGAGATCCTTTTTCTTTTCCCATGAACTCTCTAACATCGTTAGCAATATGAGGTCTTGCATTGTCATGATGGAGCTTCTATTTCACAATGAGATTCCTTCATTTTTATTTTCTCTACTGGTAAGTAGGGGAAGTATTGTATTTCACCCAAAAATTCGATGTCGAGATTTCACCGGAAATATATGTTTTGAGGCCCCCTGAATAAAAAAAAAAGCATTTTTAGAAAAAGGTCCGTGTGTGTGTCTGTCTGTGTATGTGTGTCTGTCAGTCTGTGGACAGCATAACTCAAAAACGAAAAGTCGGTTAAAAACCAAAGTTGGTATTTAATTTTAATGTCTTTCAAGGATGTGACACAAAGATTTTGAAGAAAATAGCCCCACCCTAAACTACCCTTTACATGGAAACTTTTTCGAAAATTTTGATTTTCTTGAAAATGGCTCTAACGATTTTGATTAAAATGCCATATGTTTGAGATATTTTGATGACAAATGAAATGTATATCTTGAATTTTCTGGCTATTGCCCCTGTTGTCGTATTTACTCTGGATGAATTTTGCATGACTGGTAAACCGTTAGAGATAGACCAAATTATACTGTACAAAAAATGTTGTTGTTGTTGGCTAATGCTGGATTTCTGACAATGAAGTCATTAATCCTCTTGCTCTCCAATATTTTTCACTGATGATATTGAAGAGAGCAATAGCAGTAATAGTAACCGCTTTTTAGAGAGCACCATATTTTTATGTTTTGGTGGTCACATCGCTCTCTCACAACCCCCAGATTGTCTGGAGGACCACACCTGTCGTTGGTTTACGGGTCTCACCGACCTGACCGGGAGAATTATCAAAATAAATTCACCGACCACATCCTCTGATCACCAATCACAGGACGTATTACATGCCATGACAGGTCAGCATGTTAGGGGTTAAGATTTTATAGAGAATTGGAGAGGTTGGAAAAATAAAGACTCCCTAGCCCTCGGGAACCCTAATAGCATCGGGGTCGGAAGAGAACAAGAGATGACCAAGGTAAGGTCAGATAGAAAAGTTACAGTGAGGAGCAAAACACCAGTAAGTGGAAGTAATGTTCTGCTCAGCTTGGGTACCTTGTGGTCGCTATTCACATATCCCCTAGACGGAGACCCCTGAGTCAGTAGAAACACGTGTATACATCCCTTTTGCACCCAAATATTTATAATTTGTCCTTTATGAATATGTTATCTATGTAATGTTTCATCTTTCTAAAGATTGCTGGCAATTTTGATTAATTCTCTTCTTCAATTCGTTGTTGTGACGAAATATGGTAAGTGTGAATTCCAGAATCAAAACTGTCATCTGCTATTTAACTTGGAAGAACTGATCTACGTAATCAGTGAATGTAAAACGTTGCATTTCTATGTCAATCATATGTAAAGTGTACGAATTCTTTGTAGAAGAGAGTAGAGAAAGAAATACGATTGTTTGTCGTAAAAGAAACGTGAATAAAGATAACTGAATGTATTGCGCTGCATTTCAATTTCAAACATATAGAAAATTGTATGACTTGTTTATAGAAGAGGGAGTAGAGAAAGAAGAGTGATTGTGTTTCATAAAAGGAAAGTGTGTAGAGAAAATCGTGTGAATGCGTCTTGCATTTCTATTTCAGTCATAGAAAATTGTGTGAATTGTATGTTGAAGGGGGATATAGAAAGAAATGTTTTCGTGTTTCGTAAAAGAAGTGAGTAGAGAAAACAGAGGGGATGTAATATGTGACATTTCTATTTGTTATAGAAAATTGTACGAATTATAGGTTGGAGGGTGAGTAGGGAAGGATATGTAAATGTATTATATAAAAGAAAAGCGAGTAGGGAAAACCATATGATATGTATAGTAAAATGGATAGCATACATTCTCCATGAAAGAGTACACACACGTGCCGAATTTCGAGGTGATTAGTCAAGCGGTTTAGTAACGCACAGAGGACAATATTTATATCTATATATAGATTATGGGAATTCAGTGTACGTGGCGGTCATTAATACGTGCAACTCACACTGGCCGCCACTGATACTAAGGGAAGTAGGCATAGGTATGTGAGGTGGCCGAGAGAGCTCTCACAACTAGGGAATGTCAAAGCGAGATGATAAGTGCAGTATTCTGTGTGTTGTGACCTGAAACACATCCCAAGTGTAAGTAATAGTAGAAACGTGTACTTGATTCACGTTTTATGCAGGAGAGGCTGGAACAGCACTATATAAATAAATTCCGGACTTAACCAACTGGGTTTGGAAATATTGTAGAGTTCATTCCTGGGGTTGTTTGAGAGTTCAGTGCTCTGGCTAGTCGGCGACACAGAAATGACAAGCGTGACTGAGAAAATCATGAAATGGCGAGACAGCCAGACACGTGCACGTGCAGGAAGAGCAATAGGATGTGGTGGAAATTGTAATAAAACCAACATGCACAGGCAACAGCACCCTCGTCAATCCTCCTACCTCACAGACTCGCCGTATTGAATGGGTTCATTAGCAACTGAAAGTGAGTTTAGGTATACAACATGTGTTTTGTTTGTTTCATGTTCTATAGAGTAAAGTGCATATTAATTTGGCATTGTTTTTATACTTTTTATACTTCTTATTTTAGTAAAGTAAGGGAAATAAAACTGTCACTTTCTATACGAATAATTACCAAGTATAACTTACACTGTTTAAACTGGACTAGTCATATTAGCTCTATTGTATGAACAAACTTCTAGATTTTACTTAAAGGTTTTGAATTATGTCACGGATGGAATATTAAACTCATTATCCATTTCAGATTGATTCTCTGACCGAAAAAGAATGAAACTATTAAGGAGAGCCTGATTCCTGGTTCGACACAATGCTAACTGATCTACAATTTTTGCTACATTTACTTTCTTCCTTAAACGTTTCATTTCGTCATAAATTAGTGTTTTTGTTTCATATAAATTGTAAATTTCATTGAACGTAGCATTTGAAACATCGGCCTGAAGGCCTCGCGTAAGGTAAGGAAATTGAACTTCAGTTTAATTTATTGAACGCTGTTTAACTGCTATAGTTCTCAGCTCCCATTCTATATTGAGCGTGAAGGACCACTTTATTTTGCTCAGAGGTCTGTTTATCAAGTTTGAAGTTCTTTTACGTGCTATGAACTACGCCGACGGACTACCAGTGGCAGGGCATGATGACCAATTTGCGCATCGATAGTGGAGACTAATGGAGGACCACCAAAAGCATTTGCAACAGTCGAGGTTATATACCACACTTTCCAGAGTACACAAGGCCTGGTCTATGATTCCCAAGCCAAGGAAAATGTGTTCGCCGACTACCTTGAAATCAAGAAGCTCCCTGGAATAAGACCAAGCGAAACCCATGGCCCACTTCTGCGCATCAAATCGAAAAAAAGTGACAGGACTTGATGGACAGACGCTCCTCACACTCCGGCATCTCACTTTCAACACCGTTCTTTTTCTGATGGAGGTGTTCAACGTGTGTCTTGCTCTGTATCGCTTTCCGCGGGACTAAGTATAGGTTCGAAAGATTTGCATTTTGAAGTCCGGGGAAGACCTAGTGCATTCTGCGAACTACCAGTGCATCAGCTTCCTTTCGACACTCTCAAAAGTGTTGAAAACGATGATTCTCAAACATTTGCCTCCACTACTGGACCACATTCAAGCCATTCCAAACTAGCGATTTGGATTTCGCCCTTGTCGCATATTACAGTTAGTACTTGCGGAGGAGGCGGGCGTGTTGGAATTCCAGGAAGTCTCGTTTACTATCGTAGTGTCCCTGGCCTTCTCAATGACCAGGTATCCTTCATAAACTCATCCAGTTGGGATTACCTACATAGATAATCAACGCTCTGAATACTTTTCTCAGACACCGCACGCTGGTTACAGCTGTGAGGAGAACAACACTTAGGCCAATAAGTGGCCGAGTACCCAAAGACTGCGTGTCATCCCTTAAGCTATTTATGTAGTGTCTTTATGGTAGAATTTCCAATTTAGCTTCACGTCAATGTATCTCAGTATGCTATACTTTTTGTAGTGCTTTGTTCTGCACCAACACACACATGAGAGCCTACAACCCTGTACAGCGACATCTCCGCCTCGTCCAAGTGTGGTGCCGGCGTTGACACATGTTCGTTAACATGGACAAGAGACACGCCATCCTACTATAAAAGCTACGTAGACTGTCTCACATTTACTTACAAAGGCCAAATAACCGAACGGGTGAATTCTATCACCTACCTTGGAATGTGTCGAACAAGGGTCTAACCTTCCTTGAACACATCGGAACTTTTCACACTGTAGCCCGAGCTAGTCCGGGATACCTGATTGCCTAAAGTTGCAAATTTTCCTATCTCCATCTTTACACCTGTGAGGTCTGGAACGTTGTCGTATATACGTGGTTATTGATATAACGGACGTAGAACAGAGAACTTTGATCCATCTATTCTGCTGGCCGCTCATTCCCCGCGAGACTATAGGCTCATACCTCCCATACTGGAAGGTAAAATCAGGTATCGGGCTGCAAAGTTACATGACAAATTGCCTCAACAACAGAGTGCCCTGGTTAGGTCTCTCCAGTATTTTGATCCCAAAACTTGCCGTTTCAGATGATATCGGGTTCATCGCATGGCTTTCAGGCACAACAGATAACTGGAGCACGATTAACATGACGGCGAAACAACGTTATACTAAATTCCGTAGACACGTGGGCTAAGCTACCGCAGAACATGGCCATTAAAACTGATAAATTGACAGAATCGGCTGCAGGGGGTAGAATCATTCAAGATAATCATCAGTGGGACCGGAATTAACTTACTTCCTGTTGCTACATAAATAAATTTTCTTATAGGGTGAACCATTTCGGAGATATTCCTGTTATGTGTGTGAGTTTCGGAAAACTTAGAACTTTCGTGAAATGGGTCATCGTTGTTCATTTTTTTATATGTTAAGTGTGCAAAGACAACAGAATCTCAAACATTTGACTATCGCACAAAGCCTACTGTATTCTAACATTCCCCTTGCACCTACAAGGAAATAAGCAATAAGATAATTTGTACAAATGTTTATCTCAACTAACAAATAGGAATAAGAGTTTGTAAGAATGGTTAGTTCAAGAGTAGAGAAAGTCATGTGAGTGCAACACATCAGATTTATTTGGAGATGTACTCCTTTATCAATTGCTTCAGGACGTTTTTGTAGTAATGTGCAGTGGCTCTTTGTGCTTCGGAACTGTGTGTGTGTGTACACCATCCACTGGTAATGACCATGGCAGTATTTGCAGACTTCTGCACTCATGTCTTTCTGGTGGTTGTTGACCATGTTGCTCCACTTCATCTCTTGGTCATAACAATATACCCATGTTTCATCAACACTGATAATATTTTGCTATCAAGCATCACCCTCATTGTCAACACATTGTTTCCAATAGCAGCAAACTTCAATGCGAGAGTCTGCTTTTGCTGTGGAGTAAGCAGTCATGGTGTGCATCAAGCACACACGTTCAACATGTGTAAGTGCTCCGAACCCACATTCCAAGTATGTGCGTAAGTTGACTCAGTGAGATGTGAGTCATCACCAATAACATCTGCTGTGTTGATTGTTGTGTCTGTCATGGCAGAAACAGGTGCACCTTCTCTTCCTGCAATTCAGCGCTTTTCTGGCCATCTTTGAGTATCCCAACAGAAACATGCTCAACAAAATATTAGAGTCCCATATGCTCTCTTCAGTTTGTTGTAGGTTGCAGTAGCATTCTTCATCTATAATCAGCCATGGCAAAGTTCATGAAACACATTTAATCTCACAGGCTACCAACATTTGGCTGATGGAGCTATCACTGTGAAACTTCCAGTGATTATTGAGTGGAGTATGTAGTTGTTCCATGTGTACACAGATGTCACAAGCGGTCTCTTATTGGAAGGAAAAATTTCAATGCCGGTCTTTATTAAATACCTATTGCAATCGTTCATGAACAGCATTTTATTTTGAATTTTGCAGTTCAAACACCAGCTTCGTATATTGTTTGCCAAGAGGAAAATCTGCATTTGAACTTGTCTTTCAACAAGACCAAACTTCCTGCCTCTTTTATTTGTTGCATTGCCATGTGATACATAACAGATATCATGTTCAGCTAAGCAGTAAGTAAGAAACTTTTAGTTGATGTTAAGTTTTACCTTCTGTAGAAGTTATAGGTTTTGCCTCAGTTTCAATGAGTGCCCATAGATCACTTAGTGAATTTGTTAGCTGCATTATGTTGCATCATTTTTTTTTCACTTATCTGTTACATTTGATTAACCATTTTAATTTTTTGTTGGTATAATTCTCTTGTCTTACCAATTTTGTAGCCCAAATTTGAAGTAATTTCACTGTTCATTTGTTGGTGTAATTCTCTTGTCTTACCAATTTTACTAATCTGTTGTATAAGTATTTTATGCTGCATTTGTATTTTTCCCTGAAATGCTAAAACTTTTGTTTTTATTGTAGATATAAATCAATTATAGTTTAAAACTGGTCTGTTTTCTTTTTTGTTATTCTTCTTTATTCCATGGATTAGGCAATGCTGCCTGTTCCAGCTTCAAAACATGTCTGAACATCGTTTTCTTGGTCTTCCTGGTTGTCTTTTTCTATTTGGCCTATAGTTTAACACTTTCTTTGGGATCCTTTTTCTAGGCATTCTATTAACATGCTCTCTCCATTCATTCCTCTAAGTGGTAATTTTGTCTGCTAAAGTTCTTCTAGTTCTTCCCGTATTTTTCCATTTGGTATTTCATCTAAAACTGTGTATGCTTTTACTGTTCTTAAAAGTCTCATTCTGACAGCCTGTATCTTGTTTGTGTCAGCTTTAGTCAATGTCCATGTTTCGGAACCATAAAGAAAAGTAGGCACAGCCATTACTTTATAAAAGTTAATTTGTGTTTCTTTCCTGTTTTTTGTCCTAAGACTTCTGTTTATTGTACCACATATTTGTTGGAACATAGGTAATTTATTTTTAAAATCATTTTCAGATTTATAGCTGACCCGTGACTTACTCTGATATAATATTATTAATTACAATTTTGGTTCTAACAGTATATTTACCTTGGAACGCCATTGTTTTTGTTTTGTTTGTCAAAATTTTAAAATTATAATTGTCACACAACTTCTGTAAATTATACACTGCTCTTTTTTATTATTGATTTATTAATTTTTACTTTCTGTGCTATTTATAGTCAGCAGGAAAAGTATTGCATTCCACTCAAAAATTGAGTATCAAGATTTCACTGGAAAGCATTTTTAGAAAAAGGTCTGTGTGTATGCGTGCGTGTGCCTCCATGTATGTGTACTCAAAAACCAAAAGTTGGTTAAATACCAAACTTGATATTTAAGTTAAGCATCTTCCAAGATGCAACACAAAGATTGTCAAGAAAATCACCCCTATCTCAGACACATAGACCATTTTTCAAAAATTTGTATTTTCTCAAAAATGGCTCTAATGATTTTGATTACAATACCAAATGTTTAGGATGTTTTCATGATAAATGAAATGTGCATCTTGAATTTTCTGGAAATACTCTCAGAAGTCTTCTACATTTTGGATGACTGGCATAACTGGTAAACCATAAGAGGTGGACAAAATGATACTCCACAAAAAAATTCAAATTTCTTCAAAACACAATTTACTTCAAATCCTTTGTGTGTGTGTGTGTGGGGGGGGGTTGGTGAGCCATCTCTGAGATATTCCTTGTTACACATCTGAAATTTCCAATACCCATACTTAACTCAAATGAGAGGTTGTTATTCATTTTATTATCTCTTGGTCATGCAATGAGAATGGAATTTCAAAGTTATGATATAGTGACCAGCATCAAAACAAAATTGCTTAAGGCCTACTGTGTTCCCATATTCCCCTTGCACCTACAAGAAAATTAGCAATAAGATTATTTCTATAAATGTTTATCCCAGTTAACTTGAAAATGAAAGTGTTAGTAAGAAGTTCATACAATAGTAGAGAAAGTAATGTGAATGCTGCACATCAGACATTTTTTATGCAGACTCCAAATTATTTTAATATATTTTCATTGTACTTGTGGAAAAAAAAAACATAATCAGATTAATATTTCTTGTTCTGAATGAAACAACTTAGGTTACATATCTTTTTTTTAACTATCAAAACAAAATACCCTTGTGTACCTAATTTAGATTTATTACATTAGTGCTTATTAGAAATTAATAAATACTGCCCTTGAATGCTTGTGGGCCTCTTTTGGCCTGTTTCAGACACTAAATCAATATCAGGTAAGTAAACGTGTGATGCTTTTTCAGCTATATACGAGAAAAATTGGAGGCACATAATTGAGCAGTTCAAGTACATCTTTGAGGTTTGGTGGAGCTATGCTAAAGATAGCAATTCTACTCTATTCTGTTTTAGACCATTTATGTGCTTCAGAAGATAATATCAAATAGATCACAAGAAATAAAAGTTGTTATATTTATTATTTATTTATGCCAACAAACTTACTGTTGGTGTTTTTAAACACACAAACCGTGTGAGACTGCCTTTGTGGTTTACCAGGAGAAATACGAACTGGCTTGAGAATTTAATGCCATTCTGGCAGTTTGTCACAATAGCTCAGTGGTTAGAGCGTCCGCCCGGCAAGCGGAAGGTCTGTGGTTCAAATCCCAGTTGTGGCATTGAATTTTTAAGTTCCAGTTCTACCTCTTATAAGTTGTTATATTTACTTAAAATCAAGGTTTTTGGTAACTTCCTCTTAATGTATGAGAACTTCCACTGAACAGATTTACTCTCCTAGTCAAAAAATGGTTTAAACAAACAGTCTTTTATTCTGTAGAAGAATATATGGAGTGTAATATCCATACCTCAGAAATTATCTGACTCTTCCATGTACTGTTTTGAATATTAGATTAACATTAATGTATACTTAATGTGTAGCATTACTGTGATCATGTTATTTTACACATAAATGTATCCAATATCATGTATTTGATCGAAGGATGAATAAATTGATTGGTTACAACATCCTTAAAGTATTAGTATTTGTCCCAAACAAGTGATGGCAGCACTAATCAAACTTTTTGGTTTTAGTATTAGATTGTTTTTTTACAGATGAGTTTCAATTGGAAAGCTCTTGCTATTCACCCAGATACCTACCACAATGTTCCCACAAAGTGTTCTCCTTATCATAAATGACAGCTAAAGCCGTCACCCCACCCACAGATGCTTATACCTGGTGTGTGAACTTGTTGCCTGCCCTTCTTTTTTTAATTAATGTCGTCCAACATAATGTCATATCGGACGGATTGCCTGCCCTTCCCTCCCCCTTCACTTTTAGTAATATCAGCCGATGTCACCCCTAACCTCCCCCATCTGGATTTGCTGGCTGTTCAACTATAAAGATGAGAAAACACAACGTGGTGTTGCCATCTTTCGCTTTGAAATTAAGCTTCATGTGACATTTTAGTATTAAATTGTGGACAAATTCATTCGAAATAAGATAAAAAGGCTTTACAGTACTGTTCACATGTTTGTGCAACAGTTAGTGAAATAATAAACCATTTATATGCATTCGTCAACAAGCTTGAAAGCTCCGGATAGGAAACAGCTCTTTATTGACAATTCTATTGGACAATTTTGTTACGCTCATTATGTAGAATCGTTGATTAACGTATGACCAGGGCAGTACCTTCCACCCGGTTACCAGTATATACCTATATGAAGCGTTATGCAATAGCTTTCAAATCCTATTATCCTTGAAATGGAGATTCTTGGCTTTTTAGAATTAAAAATTCGAAGATATTTATATGGATTATTCTCAAGTAAATGAAATAACATACAGGGCTCTTCATTTAAAACGTAATGGGGGCACAGTATTTCGCCTTTGCGTGATTGGGTATGCGACAGCCGGCTTTGCTCCTACATGAACTCCGCGCCTGCGTGTAAAGCATGCATAACACTCTTACTGTAGAGTTTTCGTGTGTAAAAGTTGTTATATAAATGGGAATCACCAAGCCGGTTTGCACAGTGTATTGTGAAATTGAGTCGTTCAACAATATATGCGCAAGAGGAGGCGGGTGACCTTGGATACGACGAGCGGTTGTGTGTGTGTGTGTGTGTGCGCGTGCGTGACCTTAATGACTGCGAGGCGTAGAGGGGGTCCGGGACTACAGGGCAACTAGCGACTGTGTATGTTGTCGAACAGCGATGACACCAGAAATGTCTGGCTACTTCTTAGCTGAGTCGTGCACACGTGCAGTGGAAAGAACTCGAAGGAGATTACGTCATGGTGGCTCCAGTATAAATAGGACAGACAGTGAGCGGTATTTTGTGTTGGTGTTAGTCTTTACTAGTTGAGTGTTTAGAGTTGAGCGAATGATAGTTGTTTTAAGTCGTCGTGTACCGTTACTTTTAGTTACGAGAGTGCATTGGCCAGCCTGTCAGCGAGTGTGTATGTGTCGTCGAGTGATTGTATCGTAATAGTAAAGATATAAGAGACAGTGAAAATGGAGGAAGACATTGAAAGACTGAGAAAGATTATCGGAAGAACAATTGTGAATTGTAATAGTAGAGAAGACTATAAACTGTGTTAGCAACGAGAAGGAAATTGTGCATTTGTAGTATCTAAGGTTTAGAGAAAATAAAGTGTTAGAATAAGTAAACGGACTTTCGCATTTCACCGATTTTGTTACAACGTTCTAACGTTCCCTGGTGAAGTGCCTCCTTTCAGATTTGCAATTCACAAGATTGTGAAGGAATTCGAAACCATTGGCTCTGTATCAAACAAAAAGCGAAAGCGTAAACGTACAGTTTTTACAGAGGAAAAGTTAAACGAAATAGGAGCATGTTTTGAATGTTCACCAACCAAATCCATCCCAAAATTAGCACAACAGGTGGGAATTTCAGAGACTTCTGCACAAAGAACAACTAACTCTAAGAGCAACAAAATTCTTAAAACTAAAACTTGTATGTGTACAAGTGTCCATGCTTAGAACAAGGTGACCCAGTATCACGAATGCATTATTATGAATGGTTTCGTTCATCAGTGAATGACGATTTAATTAATCCACAGCATCTGTTCTTTTCCGACGAGGAGTTCCATTTAAATTGTCATGTCAACAATCCGTACTGGCCTATGAAAACCCACATGACGTTCAAGAAATCCCTCACTATGATCGGAGAGTTGGAGTTTGGCGTGCTGTTGGCGGTAGATGCATAATCGGTCCAGTATTCTACAACCAGACTGTAAATGCAGAGAGGTACCGAAATGACATTTTGACCCCCATTTTATCATGGACAGACAGAAGAGAAATCACATGAATGGTTTCAACAAGACTGCTACTGCCCATACAGCAGAGGAGTCCATGATTAAAATTAGGGAAGTGTTTGAAGATAGAGTGATTAGTGCTAGTATACGGCCATCTCACTCTCCCGATCTAACAGTGTGTGATTTTTACTTGTGGGGTAACCTGAAAGACAAAGTTTGTGAGACAAATCCTCACATATTGGAAGAACTAAACAAAATATTAGAAATGAAATAGGAAACATTACAGTGGCACAACAGAATGTGCCATGGGCGTCGCGAAACGGGGGCAAGGGGGGCCCGCGGCCCCCCCCCCCCCTTGGAAGTTGGTGAACTTAATGTGCAGCTAGTTACTGACTATTAAACTATTATTTTAATTTTGATGTAAAGAACCATTTTTATTCAGCACAAATTAATACGGTTATCTGCAACAAATATTATAAATTTTGACAATAAAATAATGATTTAATATTATATGATTGCAAATTTCCAACATGTGCCCCCCCCCCCCCTGGAAATAAGTTTGCCGACACTCATGGAATGTGCCCTCCCGGTATAATGCTTGTTTAGCCGAGGGTGGACGACATTTCCAGCATCTTTTATAAGGTAAGTGTTGTACATGCTTTGCGCGTGGAGTTTATGTAGGAACAAAGCCGGCTGTAGCACAGGAGAAATGCCGTGCGCCCGTTATGTTTTAAAGGAAGAACCCTATAAAACATAATTAGTAATAGGGGTTGGCGATTTCCTCCAAAAGTAAGTTCACCATGTGCTGCCTGGTGCTTTAATTCATAATATGTTGTATATTTTTTGCCAGCATTAATGCAGAGTAAAAGCTGAATATTACTGTCAGCAGCTTTACCTAAGATTTGTTTTCGCAATTCGGATTCAAAAGACCTACGCCAAATAGGTGCGTCAGGGCGATTCATGCCTGCAGTCACCGTCGCAGCCATTGCTCTTGGTCCATCACGCGAAAGCTGCACTGAAGTGGTTTCTAACGTGGGCACGACGAGTGGCCCGCTGCGGTGCATTTCAACTATATAAGGGCCACAACGATTGATTCCGCTGTTTAGGTAATACCAACTCAGATATAAATGCCAGCGGCAAGTTTAAGGTCGTACTACCGAAAATAGGCTGAGTTTCACTTTCTTGCAGTAACTGTACTTACCCTGGCAGTAGTTCACTGCCAAGGCAACTAGATTAGGTTCACTGCAACCATCATGAACACCACGTGCTACCTTCAGCTGTGTTTCACGTCATTTAAATCTTGGTTGCTAAAATGCATGTTGATAGTAAATGAATAATATCTACATTTGAGAAATATCCGGTTTTCTATCATCCAGGAAACATTTATAAGAAAAACAAATACATAAACCTAAGGAAGAAAAACTGAGGTGATCGTGGTGAACTCTACCGGACATGAGACGAAAAACAGCTAAATAAAAGACTATTGCAAATTTATTCTTTGAAGTTTATTTATAGATTGCGCCTGGTAATGTTTAGAACAAGTTATGAGAAATCGTTGCTCTAGAGAAATAAATACCTACTTACCCTTCATCTCTGGTTAAAATGGATTTAAATAAAACCTGTGCACTAAGACATGAACTTCTAAAACATGTTTATTGTTGGAACATAATAAATCAGTCGTAAGTAACTTCAACATCTTTTATTACAATAGTGCCATCTGGATATATGAATGCTCTATACTCTACTTACCTTGGGATATATTATTTGTTGTAGATAAACTCTTTCTCAGGGATGAATGAGTTCAAGTTCGTTGAGCAAAATTTTCACATTAAAGAGAGCACAAATAACAAGAAGGTATTTGCCAAAATATTTTCGAGCTTGAAAACCTATAACGGGTAACATAATTAAGCATGGCACAAAAGTCCACATAGCATATAAACCATGTTAGCCCCAAGACTACGAATATCCGAAGCGAAGAAGTATCCCTTGCCCTGTCTGCCGTTACTAACCGTGGAAAATAATACCGCAGAGCCGAGAGACAATAAGATATCGAAAACAGTGCTACAGCAAACGACGGCGAAAGACATCCACTAGTATCCTTTGATTGTAAGGCCATAAATGGTGACAAAATCCCCGAAGCTGTTTACCCAAACAAGGAATGTGCAGCTCAGAGTAGTTGGAGTGGCTCACATGATTAAACCAATCGCGTTTAAGACAGCAAACATTCATTCGCAGTTGCATACTTTTATTACTGATCCAATAAGTGCCAAAGTTGCGCAAATTGTGGAATGATATTCTGGGGGCTCCCATTGCGCGGAGTTATATGCAATGAAAACAGCAAGGCTGATACTGAGAAGGAACGGGATGAGAATCACCGGTACTCCACCAGTAGTTCATGCTGTATTATGCTCACCTCAATATCCATTCCTTGAATATTCTCCATGATATTCATTGGATATAATTAACTCCTTGGCATCGAATACCGATTTTCTACGCTTCAACATTGGTTCCTGAATATTAAGTTACTTTCCATTGCTTCCTTGGGTTTATTTTGGTATCCTGGTATCACTAAAGCCAGAACATGTACTCCATAGATTACCAGGAACACAATTGCTTCCCAGAGAAACACGTGTGTGTTGCGCAGCACCATGAATGCATATATCACGGCGACGATGTAGAAGAGGCAGTCCCTTATGAAGAGCTTACCTTCCACTCTAAATGGAGCTGTTATACAGATGATACCTACGACAAAGAGTGTGACGAAGAGACCGCCTCCCATAAGTTGACTGTAAACCAACTCCACATTTGCATCGCCTGATAGACCTGATATTGAGGTAAACATATCTGGAGCACCGTTACCAAATGCCACTAGAGAAACGCCAGCTAGATGCTCTGACATCCCAAGCTGTGGTGCTACAGCAGCTAAAGCAGGGCAGAAGAAAGCATCAGCAGCAACACCAACCAGGAGGAATGGGTTTATCTGTGGGGGGATTCAACTTTTGGGGAATGCGAAAATATTTAAGTAAATTGATGTAGGTAATATAGACATTTATTACAGTTTTTAATTGAATACTGTATTAACACAATTTGTCTACAAACGTCTTAATTTAAATGTATTGTATCAAACAAATAAAAAAAGTTAAAGTACAATGCATGCTGTATGGTACAGAGATATGTTTTAGACGTAGCGAATGGCGGAAACTTAAGCAGTGGTTTATGATTGAGTTCACTTTTGTATTCGTACTTATAAATTGTAAGACATAGGGGTGTCAGGTTAGTATCTCTCCAACTTCCGTGCAGTCAACATCGCGGGAGTGTACATTTCAGTACAGTGATCGCTTGCATTATCAACACTCTCTTGTTTATGAAACCGAGACGTTATTCCCTCCCCACCATCAGTTTGCATGACGTCACTCGCGCAGATCCTAGCAAAGTCATTCGCCACGTCTAAAAATACGTCTATACCGAGTGGGATGGCTCAGGCGGTAATGTCTGTGGCCCGCATTCGGGAGGGCCTGGGTTCGATTTCAGTAACTAACCTCCCTAATCCACGGCTCTTTTCTGGGGTTTGCCCGGTCACTGGGAAGGATAATTGCATTCCCCAATTTCCTCTCCTCATTTCTCATTTCACTTCACCTTTCACACTGGTTGGCTGTCTCAGGGTTGTAAGTGTCGGCGGGGGTTTCGACGTTGCATGGCACGGAATTTGTTCTCATAAATCCTGGTCCTCCTTAACGAGAGGTAGACGATATTGACACAGACCTGACTTCTCCACTGATACCAATCAGAAGCGACTGGAAGTGACCTGTGGACTCTTGAAATCAACTAAGGAAGGGGATGTTTAACATTGTTGCACAGGTACACATTGAAAGGTTCACAAATCACACAAATTCATGAATCTGCTTTGGCCTACCTCTGAACAACAATGTTAGCGCAATGCTGGAGCACTGCAACAGGTGTGAACCTGTCTGCATTGACAATTTGTTGCTGTCTGCTGCAGATTCAACTGACTGCACAATGCCACTATGTTGCCTTCCATTGTACAGAAACCACAAACCCCTCTGACTGTAATCATGTGAATACCATTATTGGCATGCTGTGTGGCAAAGTGTAGTCTTTTCAGATGAGTTCCACTTCAACTGGTCCTACAGTGATGGCTGCATACATGTCCAGTGGTACCATGGTGACTGGATTGTTGAGCGGCATAGCTGACAAGCACCAGGTGTGATGGTTTGGGGCACCATTGGTTACAACAACTGATCTCGCCTTCTACGAATTGAGGGTAATTTGAACAGAAACCGGTACATAGGAAGGTTTCGGAGCCCAAGGTACTAAGCCTGTTTCAGCCATCTCCACCTGCCACATTTCAGCAGGAAAATGCCCACCACAAGTTGCGAGAAATGTACAAGGCATCTTTGAAGATGGTACCAATGTTTCCCTGGCCTGTACATTCGCCTGACATCACCCATCGAACATGTCTGGAATATGGCTGGTCAGCAGCTTGTTTGTTCTTCTGTAGTGTCAATAATTTGTGGGTTCACATACCAACTATGTGGAGGGAGATTCCCCAGGAACATAATCTGAACCATCTGGATTCCATGCCATGGCCTTTAGCAGCTCTAATTGCAGCATGTGGAGGGTACACCAAATATTGAATATTCAGGCTCAAAGGTCATGTACAGGTTTGTAAAATTAATCATTTGTTTGTCATGTATCTAATCCAGGCATCAACAAACATGTACTCAATGAGGTATCAGTATGACGTCTCAACATGCAACCCGCAAAGCACATGACGTAATGTAGATCAGGGGATGGCATTGACCTTCGTTCAGAGTCAGTGGTGGACTCACTCGCTACAGAGTACAATAAGGTATGGTACATATACTTGAATCCAGCTATTTTGGTCTACGATACTTTAGATATGCCTAGATATTTGAGCAATATATTTCAGTTCACTTCTATTTGCAATGTACCATGAAAATCTAGTGATATATCACAAGTAGCCATTCTCAGTATAGCATCTTATATATTTAAACGAGCAATTCTTGTATATAAATACATTTATTCCGCGCAACTTGGAAATGGCTCTAACGATTTCCATCAAATTTTGTATTCAGATAGAGTTTTGCTTTTTAAGTTCATCTATATAGGTGTGATTCCCGAAAAAACGTGATTTTACATAAAAAATAACATTTTTTATTCCCACTTCCACAGAGCAATTCTTGTATATATATTCCCGGTATTTCAGAAACGGCTCTAAAGATTTGGTTAAATTTTTGTATACATGCATATTACTTTCACAGTGTTTTCTCTACTCACTTTTAGGTAACACATTCACATCTCTTTCTCTACCCACTCATCTATAAACAATTTTCCATAAAAACGTGATTTTACACCAAAGAACATTTTTATCTCCGCTTTTATAATAAGTCATACCATGTTCTGTGTGTTTGAAATAGAAATAGTGTTACATTCACACTGTTTTCTCTTCTCACTTTTAAGTAACACAATTCACAGTGGTTTCTCTACTCACTCTTCCACAAAGAAATCATACAATTTTCTGTATGTTTGAAGTAGAGATGCTGCATATTACATTCATAGTGGTTTCTCTACTTACTTTTAGGTAACACATTCACATCGCTTTCTCTACTCTCTTCTATGAACAATTTTCCATAAAAAACGTGATTTTACACCAAAAAACATTTTATCCCCACTTTAAATTAAGTAATACAATTTTCTGTATGTTTGAAACAGAAATACTACATATTATATTCATACTGTTTTCTTTTCTCGCTTTTAGGTAACACATTCACATTCTCTACTCACTCTTCTATAAACAATTTTCCATAAAAAACGTGATTTTACACAAAAAAAAAGTATTTATCCTCGCTTTTAAAATAAGTCATACCATGTTCTGTATGTTTGAAATGGAAATACTATTACATTCACCCTGTTTTCCCCTGTCAATTTTAGGTAACACATTCACATTTCTTTCTCTGCTCACTCTTCTACAAATGTCATACAATTTTCTGTATGTTTGAAATAGAAATGCGCATATTACATTCACAGTGGTTTCTCTACTTACTTTTAGGTAACACATTCACATCTTTCCCTACTCACTTTTCTTTAAACAATTCATATCATATCACCGCGAAATTCGGCACGTATATGTATTTTTCTTGAAGAAAGTTTTTATGATAACAGTTTAACTACACAATATATTACTTTCAAATGGCTTTCTACTCGCTTTTCTTTTACGTAGCACATTCATATATCCCCTGTTTGCCCTTCAACATACAATTCATATAATTTTCTATGATTGAAATATAAATGCAATGTATTAAAAAAAATTCACAAAAACAGAGGCGAAAATCGCCGAGCGAAGCTCGGTCACCCAGGTACTGTAAATTATCATCTGTTAATCGGGATACAAGATTATTTTAGATTCAGTTTCTTTTGTTCTACACATTTCTTATATGCTTAAAATAATTCTGCTCCTGTTGTATGCTCCCTAAGCGGAATGACTGCAAGCATATATTCTTATATCGAGAGGTTGTTAGGAATGGTGCTTCATAATATTCATAAAGTTGAAGGGCTGTAAAATATAGTGCTAATATAATACCAATTGTGCTGTGTCAACGTTATCAGTGCTTTCATCCAACACGAGAGAAACAGCTATAAATCCATGGACCTAGGTTTGTAGTCTTTTTTCAGTTATTTCTGCTATTTTATGTATCCTTCTCTGTATGGTTCGTGGTGATAATGCAATATTACTAAAAATATCATACCTATTGTTCAGGCATATTATGTTGGAAACTTTACTCTCAAATTTTTTATGAAATCTCTATCACTAGAACACCTCAGTGACTGAGCAATCTCCAAAGCAATAGCATTGCTGGCGTGAAGTTGTCTATCAGTTGTAATATTTGAATTAATATTAGGCGTATTATCTGAATATTGCTCTTTGAGCTGTTGCAGTTGGTTAGTCCAATCTACACCTGAAAAAAAAAAAAAGAATAAAGGACACTACATCAGTGTTTTGCTACTTTAAACCGTGGTGTAAATTTCTGAATACAGGCTTGTCTATAATTGTATGGTGATCTTATGACGTATCATAATGCCACTTGATGTTCCATTGATGAGTGCCTTTTTTGAACTTTAGAGCACAATAAACACATTACGTTCCTTACATGATGAGAGAAGAAATCATCAAAATGCTATTCTAGATATCAAATTTAATAGACCAGGAATAATTAGATACACTCTATATACTAAGACTTTAAGTTAAATAAACTAATATCCTTCAAAGTTATAAATAAAGAAATTTATGAGAGGTAGAACTGGAACTTAAAAATTCAATGCCAGAACTGGGATTTGAACCACAGACCTTCCGCTCACCAGGCAGCTGCTCTAACCATTGAGCTGTTGTGACAAACTGCCAGAATGGTATTAAATTCTCAAACCAGTTCGTATTTCTCCTGGTAAACCACAAAGGCAGTCTCACATCAGAGACAAATTACCCCAATGGTGACTTACTATTGTAAGTACTTTATATCCCAGGATTAAATAACCTTCAGATGGTAAGCGGAAGGTCTGTGGTTCAAATCCCAGTTGTAGCATTGAATTTTTAAGTTCCAGTTCTACCTCTCAAACTTTGTCCACACATGGCTTGTGTGTTTAAAAACACCAACAGTAAGTTTGTTGGCATAAATAAATAATAAAGAAATTTATCTTTAAGTCTTAGTATTAACCCTTTCATGCCTGGTGTGTATTATAAGATACATAGGCTTTTTTTCCTATTTGTACTAGTTTTAACTTTTTTTTCTGCTATATTCTTGTTATGCTGTATGTCACCAATTAAAAATACATATTTGAGACGTTTTAAATTGTCTCAAATCGCAATATGATTTTCACTTATCTTGCTGCTATACTCACTTTTAATATAGTTCCTTTTTGAAAATGTATGTTTAAAGATTTCAAGATTTATTCATCCATATGTTTTGATTACATGGGATATATCATGAGTACAGAACTTACATAATATATTTACATACATGTATATTTACACATACAATTTATTTACAATTGTTCATCTAAGCCCCATGCTCGAATTCCTCTAGACTATAAAATACATTTTCTACTAGATACTTCTTTATTGCTTTCATCTTTAGATCTGCATTTTTTATAAATGTTTTTTTCCATAGCTTATTATAAAGTTATTTGCCCATATTTTTTGTACAGCATCTGCTTAATGTACCCCTAAGTACTGTTTTGTAGTAACCATCATTATTTCTTAGATTATATGTGTGAATATAGTCATTTTTTGGATAATTTTCTTGTAAGATATGTCTCTTAGATGTATATACATGAAATGGTCAAAATACCAAATTCTTTATATATTGATCTGCATGTGTGTCTTCTATTTACATTGCCTATTAATCTAATTCTTTTGTAGTTTAAAAAGCTTTTCCACTTCTGTTGTAATATTTCCCCACAATACTATTCCATATTTTAAGTGTGAGTAAACAAATGCAGCAGGGTCAGTATGTTAAAGACATAGCGTGAGTGAGTGAGTGAGTGATTGGGGTTTAAGGGCCCGTCGACAGCTAGGTCATTAGAGCCCCCTTAAAGACATAGCTGTGCAGCAAAATGTTTCGAGTGTGGCACGGTTGTTCAAACAATTAAAAAATATAACTTACAACAGACACTACTCATAGCGGTGAGTACTATGGTTATAAAAGAGTGGAATGTGATATGATGAGAGAAAAGCTTGGACACCATAACTACTGAAAATGAGTTTCAGTTGGAACTTATTGACCTGCAATATGATCAGGAAATAAAGTCCCTTCTTCACAAAACAAGTTTGACTGATCATTCCTAAACATTTTCATAGTCCAAATTTCTACATCTACAGACACACTACTCACCTATTAAGCATGTGTGGATGTATTTACCTGTGTATTTTTTTTACTTTCCCTGCTATGCATACTGAGTTGGGGAAGTGTTGCATTTGACCCAAAAATTTGATGTTGAGATTTCTCTGGAAACATATGTCCTGAGGTCCCCTAAATCCAACAAAGGTCTGGTGTGTGTGTGCGCGTGTGTCTGCCTGTAAACAGCATTACTCAAAAACGAAGTTAGTTAAAAAACCAAAGTTGTTATTTAAGTTTGTCTTTCAAGGAAGCGAAACAAAAGTTTTGAAGAAAATTTCTCCCTCTGGGGGCACCTAATCATCGGGCCCCCCTGTGCCGCAGGGTCTGTGGGGCCGTTATTTACGTCACTCATACAGAAAAAAATCTGATGTTGCACTCACATGACTTTCTCTACTCTTGTACTAACCATTCTTACAAACTTTTGTTCCTATATCTTCGCGTTAGTTGAGATAAACATTTGCAAAAATTATCTGATTGCATATTTCCTTGTAGGTGCAAGGGTAATACCAGAATACAGTAGGCTTTGTGCGATAGTTAAATCTTATAAAGCTTTGAGATTCCGTTCTCCTTGCACGCTTAACATATAAAAAAATGAACTATGTTTCATTTCGCATTAGTTTTAAGTTTTTCCAAACTGACACAAATAACGAGGAATATCTCTGAACTGGTTCACTCTACCAAAAAATGTATTTAGTCATAAATTGTGTGTTTTAGCAAGATCTACATTTTTTGTACAGTAAGATTTTGTCTATTTCTTATGGTTTATGAGTTACTCAAAAGTCATCCAGAGTAAACAGGACTACATAGGCTATAGCCAGAAAATTCAAAATATACATTTCATTTGTCATACAAATATCTTAAACATATGGCATTTTAATCAAATTTGTTAGTGCCATTTTCAAGAAAATAAAATTTTCGAAAAATTTTCCATGTAAAGGGTATTTAGGGAAGGGTTCTTTTCTTCAAAATCTTTGTGTCACATCCTTGGAAGACAAACTTTAATACCAACTTTGGTTTTTAACCGACTTTTCATTTTTGTGTTATGCTATCCAAAGACTGACAGATACACACATGGACCTTTTCCTAAAAATGCTTCTTTTGCATTCAGGGGGTCTCAAAACATAATTTCCGGTGAAATCTTGACATTGAATTTTTGAGTGGAATACAATACTTCCTCTACCTACCAGTGGAGAAACAAATAATCGGAAGTAATGTTTTTAAAAAATGTGCAGCAGGTTCAAACTTCAACCTAGTGCCATTTTCTGAAATACAGTAGATTCGAGCTCCCAGGCTAAATCAAAACAAGAGATAACTTTAAAAAATTTATGAAATAATGGAGTTCCCATATAATACAGGAGAGTTGGCAACCCTATCATGATAAAACTTTATCTTTTGTATGAATTCAATGAGCAATTTTTCTGGCTGTTTAGAATATGGATATATTAGGTAATTATGGTTTTACTTCATTGGGCCATGACTGAACTAGGAGAGTTACATCACTGCAGTTTGCACCATAGCCTAACTCGTCAGCCAGGCTAAAGGGTATGGCATCACAGTCCAATGAGTTGGAGCTGCCTGTTCTAAACAATCTGGAAATGTTAAAAAAAACACAGAAAATTGTTTAAGCTTTAAAAATGAAGAAAAGTAGATAACTTCAAAATGCCTTTATTTCTGAGAATGTCATTACTAAAACATTTAACATAGAAAACAGTGTACAAAACATTGACTTCAACTGTAATGAGCACTGATAAATTTCATTGTTTTGGCATGTAATGCAATTATTTCAATATCTAAACATGCTTATATAATAAAACAAACACTAAATCTGTAATTTTCTTTTGTTCTGAAACATCAATTCTGCTTTTCTAACTCTGTGTACATTCTAAAATACAACATATGTACAATAGAAACAATTATATGGGGAGGATCAGTGTGAACATTCAGACTTGTATAAGCTACATTTAAAGACTAGTGTCAAGCCTATAACATTAATTAGGCTTGAAAACCTTGTACTGTTAATATAATGAGATTCAAAATATATTAAAAATTGACTTTTGCAGGCAAGTAAACTAAATTGAAACTTTTTAAATCATTTACAATCATAAATTGTGTATTCAAAGAGAATGATTAAGATTACTAAACAGGAACTATGCTATATCAAAATGTCCTAAGTGTATTGGTTTTAAAATATTGCCTCATTCTACTGAAAGCACAAAAATTTTGCAAATAGAAAAAACAAATGCATTACAATACATTAGAAGTAAAGATGTATTCTGTATACAGCATTGGAAGACAGCCATTCCAGATATCAGGGAGGTTACATTTTTTTCTGTATTTACACTCCATATATTCTAACCTTTTGCTGCAGAAGATTACCATTTTCAGGTTAGCAAACATTTTATTGAACAAAATTTATTGTTGCAGAAAATTTAAAGACTGTAACAGTATTCATGAACAAATTTCATATGTTAACATGAATTAGGCATCTCCAGTTCCTGGTTTAGGGAAAAAGAATTTTACATTCATACTGCTTGTTGTTTGTAGTGTTTAACGCCCGCTTTTACTACTATGGCACCGCAGGCGGTGACACTGATGATACATGGAATGAAGATGGAGCACCGGTGGAATGAGATGGCGGGGGAAACCGGAGTACCCGGAGAAAACCCGCCCTGACGCCGCTTCGTCCACCACGAATACCACATGCGGGTCCCTGGGATCGAACCCGGGCCGCCTAGGTGGTAGGCGAGCGCGCTAACCGCTCGGCCACGGCGCCACCATTCATACTGCTTGATCTATATAGCAAGCAGTTAATGAAAGTGCCATCAGCAAATATAAAAAAACTTGTTTTGTTCATGTCGCTGATGTTATTACATCTGAAATATTTTTCTTTCTTCCCAATTTCGAAGTACAGTCTTCATTAGCTATGTGAACAGGGCTCTGAGTCAACACTAACTTCACTTATTATAGGAGGTATTGCACAGACGGAATTAGGAACAGTGGGACGCAAAGGGAAAATAATGCTGATAATTTTAAAATATTAGTTTAGGTTTAAAGGCTGGTTAACAACTGCTGGTAATAGTAACAATAACCGGAACAAGAAAGCTGAAATACCTGTTTGAGAGGTAGAATCAGAACTGAAAAATTCAATACCACAGCTGGGATTTGAACTATAGACCTTCTGCTTTACATACGGCTGCTCCAACCTTTAAGCTACTGTGACAACCAGCCGGTGAATTCCCCAACTAATTCACATTTTTCCCGGTAGACCACAAAGGGAATCTCACATCAGAGATAAATACTCCAAGGGTGACTTACCATTGTAAGTACTTTCTGTCCCAGGTTTAAATAACCTTTAGCAGTAAGTCTTAGCATAAATAAGCAATGAAATACAATGTATTTAAATGGGAGTGTTCACAATCGATGGGAAGCTTTCCTGGGCCCCGGGAATGGGAAAGAAGACATGGCCAAGTTTTAACTTTCTCATCCTCATTACTGGGCACAGCATATTTGACTCATTTTGTGCATATTATGTAGACTTTTCACTGTAGTAATTATTCAAGGTGGCTGTAACATGAAACAGCTGCTAGAGCTCTCTCTAGTTGTGAGCTAGAAAAAATATCATTGTTGTATCTGAAAACATACTTAGAAGGTTAACGAGAGTGACCATAAAGATGGTAACTTCAATTGTAGTAAATCCAGTTTCGATAGTGATGACAATGATGAATTGATAACACTAAAGAGGAAAAAAATGTACAGAATGATTTATCAGCTGGGAATGAAAATGACTAGGCATGGTGTGTTTTGAGGTCTACCATGTAAATTTGGACTACTAAAGCACAGTAGAACCTCGCTGTTCCGAATTAGAAGTGTGGTGTTTTTGGATTATCCAAAAAATGACAAAAAAAAGTGTATATACAGACAGCTATAGAATAAGCAGCTAACCGTTCACCTACCACCTAGTTGGCCCAGGTTTGATCCCAGGGACCCACATGTATTCATGGTGGACGAAGTGGCATATGGGCAGGTTTTCTCCAGGTTCTTTGGTATCCCCCACCACTCATTCCATCAATTGCTCCATCATCTTTCCATTCATTGATTTCGCCTGCATTTCATATCATCCTCTTCCTCACTCTCATACCTGGTGCTTGGCTGACCACCCGCTTCCAGGTCTTAACTCTATCCAGTTCATGGCGTGTTCCCCGACAGGTGTCTGATCCTACGCACTGGCTTGTAAGTCCTACATAATGGGAGGGTAATCAGGTAAAGAAGACTTAGTAGCTACAAAGCAATGTAGTGTAACAGTGTGAGGAAGTGGCAATGTTGCGACTGACAATGTATTCTTCTGACCAGCGGATATAGCCGATTGCATGCAATAGTGGCAGTACGTAAGCAGTTCAGTTTGTTTTCCTATTGTTATTTTTGTGCAACAAACATTTTGTTCCGATGTGTGTAGTTTAAATAATGTGTTTGTCAGTTCTATAATAAAAATGCTTTCTCTATGCTACAAATAAGCTCTTTATTTACGTGTATTTGCATAAGCTGATAACTATGATGTGAATCTAAATTATAATTCTGATGATGGGAGCATGTAATACTGGAATTAACGTAACTTATGTATTTTGAAAGTTCATTCGGCATGTGTTACGCCCTGGTAGAGGAGGGGCAGGGTGGTCTATTGTCATGACAACCAGGTTTAACCTTGAAGTAGGCAATAGACTTTGTGGCAGGGTTGCGTGGCTACAAAATCTATTGGCTACTGAGACGGAATATTGTAAGACCCCAAAAGAAAATCATTTATGTAAATATTCATTGAAAATGTAATTTATTTTTGGTGTTGATACGAGTTAGTTGAGTAACGAAAACGTGTTGCTATTGTTCATTGTTACAAAAAATTAAGTTTGTTTAAAGACGTCATAAATGTTAAGTTCCATATTTAAATTTAATATATATATATGTGTATAAATAAAAGAATTATATGTGTTTAATATTAATAGCGAAGGGAGAATAGCTAAAGATCGCTTCCCTAACAATACGGGAACTATTTGATGAACGCATACGCGGATGTACACAAAAAGAAAGGTAGCATCATGTGAAGTGGCGCTGGAGTTGTTAATAGCGTCTGTGTGTTTGAGATGAGAAGACGTGTTTTTATAATGCGCGTGGATGTGAGTAGAAAATTGACTAAACTTTCATGATGCTTTTGTTCTAAAGTTGTTAAAAAACTGGAAAGACTATCAATATAATATAAATTGGTGCGACGAAAGGTAATTCAAGTGTAAAGACGAGAAAAAGTGTTAATAAAGTAATATATTATAGTGAAGTAACATCGAGTGTTTATTCATTCCATCTAGTACCACGCCCTGAGAGAAATAATCGTCTCATTGCTCAATCCGAAGCAATATTTTATAAAAACAGCACCACTACTTAATGACAACAGACCGTTCTGCCCTTCCTCTACCACATGTGAAACACATACCAAGCGAACTGTCAGAATACACAAGTTACGTTAATTCAAGCATAAGCTGTTGAATGTGGTCAAGATTAATTGCATGTAAGTGATGTTAAGTGTTTCAACACCAACTCAATTTTCATTATAATTATTTTAAGCTTTTTATTGTTTAAAATAGGATTTGAGTCAATAACACTGAACACTCACTTTTTGAAATTTCCCAGAACATGTTCAGTCTGCCTGGTTGATAATGGAGGAAAGCTTACCTTTGAAACATGTTCAGGGCAATTTTAAAAAGTGAGTGTTTAATGTTATTGACTCAAATCCCATTTTAATGTGATTCTAACAACACTGTCACCAACTTCTAGTATTTATTATTATTTTTATTGTTCTTTTTACTTTCTTTACTGGTAAGTAGAGGAAGTATTGTATTCCATCCAAAAATTCGATGTTAAGATTTTACCGAAAATGTTTTGAGACCCCCTGAATCCAAAAAAATCATTTTTAGAAAAAAGTCTCTGTGTGTGTGTCTGTCAGTCTGTGGACAGCATAACTCAAAAACGAAAAGTCTGTTAAAACCAAAGTTTGTATTTAAGTTCAATGTCTTTCAAGGATGCAACACAACGATTTTGAAGAAAATAGCCCCACCCTAAACCATCCTTTATGTGGAAAATTTTTCAAAAATTTTGATTTTCTTGAAAATGGCTAACCATTTTGATTAAAATGCCATATGTCTAAGATATTTGTATGACAAATGAAATGTATATTTTGAATTTTCTGGCTATAGCCCATGTAGTCCTGTTTACTCGGGATGACTTGAATAACTCGTAAACGATAAGAGATAGACAAAATCTTCCTGTTCAAAAAATGTAAATCTTGCTAAAACACACAATTTATGTCCAAATAAATTTTTTTGTAGAGTGAACCATTTCGGAGATATTCCTTGTTATTTGTGTCAGTTTCGGAAAACTTAAATCTTTTGTGAAATGAAACATCGTTGTTCATTTTTTTTATCTGTTAAGCGTGCAAAGACAACGGATTTCAAAGCTTTAACACATTTGACTATCGCTCAAAGCCTACTGTATTCCCATATTCCCCTTGTACCTACAAGGAATAAGATAATTTGTACAAATGTTTATCGGAACTAACATGAAGATACAGGAATAAGAGTTTGTAAGAATGGTTAGTACAAGAGTAGAGAAAGTCGTGTGAGTGCATCACATCAGATTTTTTTAAATTATGGATTTTGTGTTTGGATTACCTGGAATTTTAGATTTTCGGGGTTCAGATTAGCGGTGTTCTACTGTACTTAAAATATAATATGTACATATAGAGAACACATGTAAACAATTTTAGTACGTTGGTTTGTAACAGAGTTGCTTAATTGTAACATAAAGAAAATAACCAGTTTTGTTTAATATTACTGAAAATATATCCCAGCCCAAAGCCCAAAAATGTCAGGCCCAATGGGTTAACAGCTAAACACAATAGCTTTTAAATGCTCATTTGAACCATAAGAAAGTATTTAAAAAAATAATAAAATAAAAAAATAAATAAAACAGACTATTTAATATATTATTAAAAATAAACAGAAGAAATACCATTTTACTAAAATATATGTAAAAGTGTGCAGTTCATATCAAATTGGTATGTAGTAACAATTGAAAAAAAAAAACTAAGAACAAGCAACATTGCCAATTTTAAGAAACAAAACAAGATCTATTATGCAACAAATACAATTTACAGTCAATGCCAATAAAGCTTATACATTTTCTTTTCGAAAATAAAACACCAAATTGTTTGAACTTCAATTTGGTTTTATACTAATAATGAAAATGTAATTCTGAATAGTATTGAATGAATTGGAAGTTTATTGGCTCATATTTACAAAAGAGAACAAATGCTTCTAAACTGGTGACTCATCGTTCCCTGTTTTCCTGGAATGGCTGAAGAGCGTTGCAGTGGGAGCTTCAACACAATTTTGAGCACTGAGGCTATATTTGGTAAAATGTCTATGCAACAGAAACCTTTCAGCTGCTTTTTTCCCCTCCCCATTCATCCCTTTTCTCCAAAAATATTCCATTATTTTCACTTTGGATCTTTGTGATACTCTGGTCTCAGTGCAAAACTAGTTTTTAAAAGCTCTTTTGAAACAACATTAATGGATACAGTTATAAAATTTAGAAAGATGTAGGGCAAATTCCATAGGTAAGCTATCTACAAATATAAAATTATCAATACTTGGAATCAATTTAAGTATTCAATTGTCATGTTGTTTAATGATTTACACAGAATAAATTTTCATTTCAGCTTATTTATTAGAATTACAATCCTAAATGCATTTCCAATCCAGCAAATTCTACAACAGATTGTTTCCTATCAAGTATCACATAAAGGAGTAACAAGGGAGAGGATGAATAGAAGATCTTCATGTTCATGTATGTAAAGTTCTCTCGTAAACTTTTAGAACCTTTGTCTTCCAAATGAAATCACTCTCACTCAATGTTTGCTTCATCATTTAACAGTAATCAGGACTTGATGTAAGAATAAATATTTGAAAAATGCGGGATACTTTTTTATTTTTGCCTTTGTTTTCAAGTCTGCAAACATCAGAAAGAGCAGCATATTTTTATTCCTTTATCAAGGATAAAGGATATCATAATGACCGGGTCGATATAGAAGATGCACTGCTGGACTACTTCCTTCTGGAAAATCGTGTGCTATCACCTCTGATGACTCTCCTCTGTCCATGTATCGTACTCTAACTCCAACGTTCAATGCTGTGCTCAGTGCTATGATGTGAATATGATCACTTTCCTTGTACATTGGTTCCACTTCCTGCAAACAAAGTTGCATTTATTTATTAACTTTGTGATACTTTATTCTGATTCATAATCAATGGGAATGAAAACCAGAATAATAAAGTTAAAATTACAATGTGAGTGTTGACAATTAATGGAAGGCTTTTCCAGGTCCCAGGAACGAGAATGGCTTAACCAAGTTTAACCTTTTTCATTTCATGAGAATGGCATGCTATAGGAGAAAAAAGCTTATTGGCAGTTCCAAAGAATTCAGTATGGCCAACATTACATCAAACTGCAGGCAAAATTACATCAAAAAGCAGTATTGCCAATGTACACAATAAAAGAATTACTTCTAACCTCAAATATCACAGGGTTAAAGTAACATGCTTTCAAACGATAATAATGCTTAACATCGTTATCACACCTACTCATCTCAGTAAATCTTATTCTGCAACCACACTTTTGAATAAAATCACTTCTGAACGCCAAATATTGTAATGCATTACTGTGTTACGAATACTAAAAGTAACAACAGTAACTATAACTGCATATACTGCTCTAAAACAACTCAAGACAAAATCACAAAAACTAGTAATACAATGGTGTCTAAACAGAATCTTGTTTTAAAATCTATCAGTTGGCTTCTCTGCAATGGGTTCATAAACAAGGGCTTCTGTGGCAACATAACAGATGCAATAACACCAACTATGGCCGTAACTTTACCATGGTTATATTTTACGAACAGTTGGCAGCACTAATGCAACCTAACAGATGGAATATCAGCAAATATAACCAGATTGCACCATAATGAGGAAAAATATCTGTTTTTTGGGGTATCTCAATAAACTGTAGCCTTTATACTCTTCACTGTAGATATTGTTGCAGCAGCTGAGCAGACAAAGGAGGTATAAAGTTTTGAAAGATAGAACCAAAAATGAAAAATCCAATGCCATAGCATTGAAACTATTAAGGCTGTACTGTATTCAGAATGCCAATAAAGCATAATTTAGATTATTAAAACATTTTAGGTCCAGACTTCTTACAAGGGAAACAAAATGCAACCTATATAAAACCCTTATAAAACCAGTGCTAATAGATGTCAATGAAACATGGACTCTGACGAATGCTAATGTCAAGGCTGAGATTGTTTGAAACCAAGATACTGAGGAAAATATATGGTCCAGATATGATAAGAATGAATGGCATGTAAGATATAACTAAGTTTATCATGTGTATAAGTCTCCTGATTTCATTACAACAATAAAAATGTCAAGATTACGTTGGGCTGGGCATGTACACAGAATGGCAGAACATGAAATACCCAAGAAAGTTGTGGGAGATAAGTTTGAAGGAAGAAGTGTGGGTAGGCCAAGTTTATGATGGATGGATGGATGGATGGATGGATGAATGGACAGAGGATTTGAAGAAGTTGGGAGCCAGAGGAAGGTGGATAGTCGCCAGGAATAGAGAAGAATGGAGGAAATCCTGAGGGAGGCCAAGGTTCAGCATGGACTGTTGTGCCAATGACGACGACGATGATAATGATGATCATGATCATGAAGGCTGTACTGGCACGCCACCATGGCAGCCCAGTAGCCAAGAGCAGCTGTGGCACTGAATCCCTTAGTTCTGATTCCAACTTTCAAAACCAGTCAACCAATCAGTTGACGATGAGGGAGTTTCCTTGAAACATATGCTGCCAATTATTTTTTATTTATGCCAACAAATTTGCTGTTGGTGATTTTAAACAAACAAGCCGTGTGTGGGCATTGAATTTTTCAGTTCTGATTTTACCTCTCAAATATTCTGCCAATCTTGACTGCAGAAAATGTGCTTCTAATTGATTTTGAATGAATGTCAATCAGAAGCACAGACTGGCAGAGTATGTCTCAAGGGGGCTCCTTAATGCGCCCTTAAGCCTCACTCAATCCTCATCAATCATTCAATAAAGCATCTATTTATATCATGGGTTGATTTTTTAATGGTGACAATTATTTTTTGAGATACACAGCATACATACAACATACCCGTCAGTCCAAAAAGACCGGAGGAAGCAAACCCTGAGTACCATCTATTTACCATACATCCATAAGGTAACAGACCGAATAGGAAGACTGCTGCAACAGTACAACATTAGGACTATTTATAGGCCAACGAAGAAAGTCAAAGATTTATTTAACTCCGTTAAGGATAAAAGACATCCACACTGCACAGCCGGTGTTTACAAAATACCATGTAGCTGTGGACAAGTATATATAGGCACCACCATGCGGAGTATCAGCACTCGACTAAAAGAACATGAAAGACATAGCCGGTTGGGGCAGTCAGCGGTGGCAGAACACTCTCTATTGTTCGGCCACGACGTGAATTACAAAGACACGGAGGTACTCTCAAGGACAAGCCACTACCAGGCTCGCTTGACTAGGGAAGCGATAGAGATTTTTATGCATAAAAACTCCTACAATCGAAAAGAAGAGAGACAGCAAATAAGCAAAACTTGGCTCCCGGCTCTAATAAGAGGGAGAAGAAAACCCGAGACACGGAAAGCTTTCTCTTTTATACCAGGATCAGAGACATCCCATTTGCCGGCATTTGAAAATAAAATTTGAGATCAATTTATTAAAAAAAGATTTGTTAGCGATAATCTCATGTTGGTATTCATGAGAACGAGCGATCGTGAAAATTTATGTTACCAAGGACACTATTTAGAAACAAAGATGAATATGAAAGTTTGCAGTGAACTTTAGTTTATGTGCAGCCGCTAATTTAGACCGAAATAACAGAGGTTGACCCTGAAGATGCTGGACGCAGTTTTTCAGCGAAACGTCGGAGGAAGGTAATCCAACTCGACCACGGCCCACAAGCCCGGGAAATCTACTTAACATAGTTCATACATACAACGTTTTAAGTTACACAGTCCTTCGATGTAATCACCCCATTGTGCATCATGCATTCCCAGAGGTTTGGAATTCACTGGATGTCGTTGGCTCTGTGTGTTGTGAAGGGAGTGCAGTCAGGAGAATGTCATCAACTGTGCGGAAGTGGGTCCCATGAAGTGGTTCTTTCATTTTAGGACAGAGATCGTGGTCACAGGGGCTCAGATCTGGAGAATAAGGGAGGTGGTAAAACACTTCCCAGTCCCGACGTTTGTGCAAATCAGTCAAAGCCACTGCTGTATGTGCCCTTGCATTGTCATGCAGAATGATGGGTAGGTTATTCAGAAAGTAAATTGAAAAATATGTCGATATTTTAAACACATTCTGCTCCAACTTACTTTTAATTATGTTAGTCACAGGACTAGTTTTAGAGAGAGTTCTCTCCATCATTCTACTGTTGATGGACTGGTTGAACATCAGGTAACTCCCTTCCCCTTCTCTCATTGCCTGGTATGCTGTTCTTCTTATTGGCTAGTCGTCTATGATGGAGAGAACTCTCTCCGAAACTAGTCCAGTGATTAACATAATTACAAGTTGAAGCAAAATGTGTTTAGAAATATCAATATTTTTTCAATTTACCAATGTGCTCCACTATTTTAAATGCTTCATTTTCATCCATTTTATATTTAGGAAGTGTCGTCGTTTTCTTCTTGGAGCTCCTTGTAGATTATTGTACAAAAATGTACAGCAGTACAGTGTTTGGGGAGTGGTATGCTTTATGATAAAAGCATTCCAGTCGTAGGCCTAACTTTCATATTGGTCGTGGTCTGCCAAACTGTTACTTTTCGGGGTGACCCGTGATGAACGTCTCTCATTTGATTGGTGTTTCATTTGTGGTTCATAAGCACTGGCCTAGGTGTCATCAATAGTAATGAACCATGCTCCAGGTGTATACGAGATGTTCCCATTCTAGTAACATGTTCTATCCATTTTTCTCATAATTTTGTATATGTTGTAACATAGGAATAACTTGTAAATGGTTTAATATTTCTGCGCAAATCCTGCAGTTTTCCTCATAAAAAGCATTTCTGCAGCTTGAATTCTTTTTAATCTAACCTACCTCTGGTATAAATTACCGTATTTTATCGCATAAGGGCCCCCCTCGCATATTTCCCTCCCCTATGATTTTTTATCACTAAAAATTATTTACCTATTAAACATCGCATAATTCCCTCTCCTGGTCCGTTCTTATTGGAGCGGCCTTCAAATGACTTTATAATGTACAACAATCGACGCAGTGGTGCCTGTCATGCACAACAATGGATGCAGTGCTTGCCACAAAAATACTCATATTGCCATTGTCACAATGTATCGTAAAATTGAAATGTGAAGTTGAAGACATGTTTCTAAGTCAGTTTGTTACAAGTTGTCATATTGTTAAGAAGAGTTTTAAAAAGACTGGTATTTCTGGTGCCATTAATGGTTCTGACGACATATTGTGGAATAGTGAATATCAAGATGTGTTAACTGAGCCAGATATAAACGAAAATAGTGATGATAGTGACAAAAGTGAGACTGCAGAATAGTCAGAGAAAAGAAACAATGAAACAATACATTGTAGGCCCAATGAAACTGTGGTAAGTATCCAGTTCATTCACAAATTACTGTATACCTATATAACTTTTACATAATACTACATGGTTTCCCTTCCTTTCTGAATTCCTAGAAGCACCACTCACATAATTTCCTCCCCAGTATTTTCAAGCAAATTTTTCGTAAAAAAAAAAAAGGGGGGGGGGGAATTACGCGATAAAATACGGTATATTGCCTGGCTCTGTTTCAGGGTAGTGTTACAGTATTGATGTCACTATTAAAAAATCAACCTATGAACCATTACTTAGGAACTTTCTTCTCTACAAACCATAGTCATGAGAACATGCATTTATTACTGTTTTTATAATTAATAATAATGTTTATTAACCACACCAAATGGGTTACAGAACATGCATACACGTGATTTGGGTCAGCCATAAAATGACCTCTATAATTTTTTGAACATCTTGATCATAAACAGAATGTTCAGAAAGTCACTGTTCAGTTACAACATAGTTGGAAATATCACCCACAGGCAATTATATGCAAATCTAAACCTGCTTAATTTTTTTGGAAAGCTTTTTCTGCATATATGTTTGTGACATGCTTCCTATGTACACAGTTATTTCAGTTAAGTCACAAACCGAGCAAGGGCGAATGCAATACACAACAGATGTTGCTGTTTCCTTAAGAAAAAGGTCTGGTGGAGTAAGGTCCAACGAGTGAGGGGACCATGAGGGTTTGGAGATGACGTGTTCCCCAAAAAACTGTCCCAGAAGTTGCATAATAATGTCACAATAGCATCATCTTGTGGAAATAAACAGTGATTTGCTCTTCAGCTGGCTAATGAAAATTAGGTCATTAAACAATGTTTATTCACGATTTCTTCAAGGAATAAAGGGTCAATAATATGCATTTAGCTTACGTGGCCCTACAGTTTGGCATCTAGCACTGAGCCTATCTCCCAAAATTTCCAATAAGCCAATAACTGCTTTATGATGAGGTTCTGGGAATTTTTCAGCAAACGCCTCTTGTACTAAATCTTTACATCTATTGCCTTGTCAAAGCACACCAGAAAAAATAAATTCCTCAATTGAAAGCAGCATAATTTAAAACTGAACTGAAATATAAACAGTACATACAGTAAAACCTCTCTTATACATTTCACACTTTTTTTTTTTTTTTCAGTGGTCCCGGCAAAATTCTATAGCATATTATGCAAATTATTTCATTTATACGACTTTAATTTATAAATTTTTTACGCTTATATGATCATAGCTTACGTCCCAGAGAGCAAAATGCACAGTTTATCTATTTATGTTTCCTTCTTTAAAATCTCAAGAAATATTCAAATCCGAAACTTAGACTCACACTGCACTACCTGGCAAAGCGTTCAGGTATATTGACCTTGGTTGTCAGAGTACTCCAATCGCTTGTGATTTGTTTACTAGAATACCGAAATACTATGACTTGACCTTGATGTACAGTCAATAACAGAAAAGGATGATCTCTCGCGCCTGCCAATATATAAAATGTTGCTTTTCTGAAGACATGATTGCTTCTGAACAGACTGTACATACACTGTCTCGCCATGTATGTGCAATAAGCTCACATAAACAACTCGGCAGTTTCACATTTTTTCTGATGTGCCTCATGGCTTTGTCTGGTAGTATATTTCTCGGAAAACATCCCTTAGTGGCAGCATGAAATGCACAGAAATTGCTACAAAATTAGGTATTGATGGATCCAACTTAAATACAATAGTAGCTAAGGCAGTGGAAGTTGAAGAAAGTGTGCATGTATTAGATGTTTCTGCAAATAAACAGACCCACATTCAGGGTTGAAAATACAAACATTTCGTGACACGTCATAACATTTCTGAGGAAATCATGGTCGAATGATACCATTCACACCGTGGCCAACAAAAACACAAGCCAGGATAACAGACTCTTCCTAAAGTGACTCAGCTTTTTTCGTATTTATTTTTGTTTGGTGCATTTCTCTTGTGTTTGTATTGTTTCATATTGCCGATTATAATTAAACAATCCTATTATTTCTTGTTGTTCACTTCTTAACTGTAACCCATATGGTGTATAAATTTTCCAAATTTTGTTTGCTGACTTTCATTTATGTGTTTCTCTCACTTATACATTTTTTCCTTTGGTCCCCTGGAAAATGTATAAACAAAGTTTTACTGTGTATTGCTCTTAACCGATAATTGAAGTACAAAGTTAAGGATACCCATCGGTGAAAAAAGGCTAAAAATTTCCAAAATTGCCAAAAATGGATTTTTGTTTTATCAAATAGTATAAATCGTCTGCTTTATTTTGATATGCTTTTTATAGCCTTAAGGCCTTTTTATCTATGTCACATGGCCGTCTAACTGATTGCCTGTAAGTGGTCGTGTCCATTTAAATCCATACAGTTCCATTATCCTTGATATGACTTCAAACTTAGTTTTTCCACGTTTTTATTTTTAGCACTGTTTGCTCTTTAAAATGCTCCACACGATGCAATTTTCAGTACTTATGCATGAAATTTGGTGTACCTGCTTAGAAATAACATTAAAAAGAAATGATGAGATAATTTTCTCATAACGTGAATAACTGCTGAGTAATTAAATATTCAAGTTTACATTTCAAAATTTAAATGAAAAAAATAATGAATTTAAACTTTAAAATTTATTTTTATCCAAACTAATAACAATATTAAGAAATTATCTCATCAATTTGCTAACATTCTATTACAGGACATAACTGAAAATTATCAATTTTTTCAAATCAAAATTGCATCATGGGGAACCATTTATACAAATATTAAAACAAATATAATAAAATATTAATATGTTTGCAACTAATCTGCCTAAATGTATGAAATTTAGCACAGTTACTCCTCTCTATACAGTGATTGTTGTGTTAAAATTTCAAATGAATCCAATGAAAACTGTAGATTTTCAAAATTTCACAGATGGGTATCCTTAAGCATTATGCAACAATGAAACTACGTAAAAAATAATCATGCATTTATGAAAAATCAATTATGCCAAACAGTGCTGAGATTCAATATAGAAAAAAAATTAAACTATGGTTCAAACTTCCAACGGATCCACATCTGTAGTCTAAGTGCACAGCAACTTTCTGAACGCATTGTATAAGTATCACATTAAATTAGAAATCATCTTATAGACTTCTTAGCATACACAGAAAGATTATCTCTATTTCAATCCATTGTTTTAATACTACAATTATTGTAAGCCCACCTGATGGCAGAAGTCTGCAACAGTCCGTTCTCCTTCTATGAAATGTTGGTAAAATTCTGAGTCACGTTGAAGTTGTCCTGATGTGATCAGACGAAGATAGACCACTATATAATCTGAGTAACCCTGCTCGTTAAATAATTTATGAAGTTCATCCTGTGAGAACTCGGAAGGACCTTTCCCCACTCTTTCAACAACCTCCATAAACTGTAACATTATTGAACTTATTAACACCTTGAAATACCTGATTAAAAATATGTGCTGCATTCGCATGACTTTCTCTACTAATTTTTCTATGTACTATTCTTACAAAAGCTTGTTCTTCTGTCTACTTCTTAAAACAGTTAACACATTTCATTGTAAGTCTGTGACTTTGACGAGAAATCGTGCAAAAATCACAGGTTTCTTGTTGGCACCAAAGTCACACACCTATTTTGTGTATAATTCCAGAAATTCATTGTTATCTGTTTCTTAGAGTGTCATAAGAACCTGTAAAAGCTCTGGTTTTGTGTTGTTTTATAGAAAATGGAGGAAAGTCAGTTTCATATTTGCAAAAAGCATTATATTTTGTGTGTTAAGATACTGAAGGAAATGGAAGAAATGTTGAAAAATTAATATGGGTACTGTACTCCATGACATGGCACAAAATTTTGATGTGGTTGTTCGAACACGAGAGATGCCGAGCACACACACAGGACAGCCAGTTGATATCACAAGAGAAGAAATGGTGAGCAAAGTTGAGGGTATTGTGATGGAAGACCAACGAGTGAAAATCTGTGAGATAGCCAAGACCCTACACATCTCAAATGAATGGCTACATAATATCCTGCATGAATATTTGGGTATGCGAGACCTGTCGGCAAGATGGCTGCCGCAACTTCTTGCAGTTGAAAACAAGCAGGATTGTGTGATCATTTTAACATGTTCCAGTGAAATCCAAATGATTTTTATGGTAGTTGATGAAACTTGGATCCATTACTGTCAGCCTGAGACAAAGCAACAATCCAAACAATGGATTTCCTTAGGTGAACATGCTCCAAAGAAATTGAAAACTGTTTCGTAAGCAGGAAAAATCATGGCAGCCATCTTTTGGGATTCACAAGGTATGATATTCATCCACTACTTGGAAAGGGGTAAAACAATCACAGGTTCATATTATGCATCAACACTGGAACAATTTCACAAAGAACTGTTAAAGAAAATACCCCATCTGGTGAAGAAAAAGGTTCTCCTTCACCACGATAATGCACCCGCACCCACACACATCTGACATTGCCATTACAAAATTCATGGAATGGGCCACGAACTGCTACCTCATCCACCCTATTCTCCAGATTTGGCTCCAAGCTACTTCTTCCTCTTTGCAAACATCAAAAATTGGGTTGGTAGGATGATGTTCACAGCCAATAAAGACATGTCAGAAACAAACTGCATTTTGCAGACTTTCAAAAGTTGTATTTTATGAAAGTGTTAAAACAAATCTGATGTATTGCACTCACGTGACTTTCTCTGCTCTTGCACTATTCTTACAAACTCTTATTCCTATATCTTCTTCGTGTTAGTTGGGATAAAAATTTGGAGAAATTATCTTATTGCTTATTTCTTTGTAGGTGCAAGGGGAATATGGGAATACAGTAGGTTGTGAGTGATAATCAAATCTTTTAAAGCTTTTAAATTCCGTTCTCTTTGCATGCTTAACATATAAAAAAATGAATAAATGTTCCATTTCATGAAAGTTTTAAGTTTTCTGAAACTAACACATTCACTCTACAAAAAAGTTATTTAGACATAAATTGTGTGGTTTAGCGAGATCTAAATTTTTTTGTACTGTAAGATTTTGTCTATCTCTTATGATTCAAGAGTTATTCAAGTCATCCAGAGTAAACAGGACTACATAGGCTATAGCCAGAAAATTCAAACTATACATTTCATTTGTCATACAAATATCTTAAACATATGACATTTTAATCAAAATCATTACAGCCATTTTCAAGAAAATAAAAATTTTAAAAAAATGTTCCATGTAATGGGTAGTTTAGGGTGGAGCTATTTACTTCAAAATCTTCATGTCGCATCCTTGAAAGACATTGAACTTAAATACCAACTTTGGTTTTTAACCGACTTTTCGTTTTTGAGTTATGCTGTCCACAGACAGACACGCACACTGATATTTTTCTAAAAATGTTTTTTTTTTTTTTGTTGGATTCAGGGAGCCTCAAAATGTATATTTCCAGTGAAATCTCGACATCAAATTTTTGGGTGGAATACAATACTTCCTCTACCTACCAGTAGAGAAAGTAAAAAAAAAAAAAAGAAACATTGAGCAATGTTAAAACAAGACTGTTCATAAATAAAGTTGATTTTTTTGAAAAATGTTATTTTCTTTAAAAACTCACGGACTTATCAAACCAACTTTGTAGGTACAATACAATAAGCTAAAGCAATAGTCAAATTTTTTTAAAGCCGGTTATTAAGTAATGGGTTTGAAATTCCATTCTCTTTGGATGGAAAGAAAATAAAATGATTTGCAGTTGGGAAAAGTATAAAGTATTTGAAAATTCAAGCCAACAAGAAAGAATATCTCTCATGAATGGTTAAAACCACAAAACAAATTGACACAAATTGTGTAGTTCAATGAGAATCACATTTTTTTGTGTAATAAGATTTTGTCCATGTATTACAGTTTACCAGATATGCAAAAGTCATTCAGAATGATGAGGACTTCTGAAGACATTTCCAGAAAATTCAAGATGCAAATTTCATTTGCCATGAAAATATTTTAAATAGTATTCTAATATAAAAATAACAAAAATGTTCCATGTAAATGGTAGTTTGGGGTGGAAGGGGATTTGCTTTAAAATCTTCATGTTGCTTGCTTGGAAGGTCCTGAAATAAAATACAAAGTTTTATGGGAATGAATTATTTTCATACTAACCATGTGTACCTAAAACTAACCAAGATTAATGACAGAATAGAGTTTGTAATTTCCGGAAAAATTACTCCACTGAGTCATATCACGAACAACAGTTTCAACCCTACACCGTATAAACATGCCACTTAACAATCTATATTATAGAATAATAATAGAGTATTATCGGTGCCAAACAAGAAAGGGATTGACAGTTCACAGTGAAAGAGAGACGACGTTGCTGCTTATCACGACCATGTGTAAGGCGCGTAAGTATTATGTGTAAGAAGACGGTTGGAATACGCTTGGAATGTAGAGCAGGTATAATTTATATTTGTATTTAAAGACAATAGTAAAATAATGAATCTACATGCCAAGGATAGAACATGCAAGTATATACTACTGTAAAGATTTACGTTAACAAAAGAGATATTGCAATGGGAGAATGCCACTGATATCTGACTCGTTTGTATCATTACTGTTGTAGCTGGAATTACCCGCGAAAATGACACAGTTCTATCCTTGCTTCTAAAACTCCATTTTCCCAGTTGCACTTATGCCCTTTGTATCAGTAATCACTTTTTCACAGTTTTCAGCTTTTTATTGATATAGCTTTATTACAAATGGCACAGTAAAACCATTGTTTCGCACAACATAACCCTTTACTTCGGCCCAAATCAATTAAATCGGATTACACTAGGAAAGGGGGAAACCAAACAATTTTGTGAACATGTTCTTCAACAATACCATCGACTACATAATACTTTAATTGGGATATGTACCAAACACAATTTTATTCCCTTCTTGAGTGTGTAAAGTTTTTTGTTTGGCTACGTTGTCTTTGTCATATTTTTGGACATAATTAAATATCCATTAAATGAGTAAGACCATTGCTAATGCTCACAATGTATGCACAGATTCAGACACATAAATACAAGTACATGCTAATCGTGTGTTAAATACCTACAACACTGGTTTAGCATTTACCGTTGCTATGGAAACATCTTAGCTCTAATGGGTTCTTCTTTTCATTGCTATGACAACCGCAATGATGCATCCATTTCCTCCCATTCATTTAGACCTTCATGCCACATGGTAAGCAACTGTCAAACCCCTTCTTGTTTGGCCTCGAGTATAATAACATTAATCATAGCCATGTATTAACAACAATGAGAATATATGAATAGTTCTACAATTACAGTGTGTACTCAGGGGTCTCCGTCTAGGGGATATGTGAATGGCGACCACAAGGTACCCAAGCTGAGCAGAACATTACTTCCACTTACTGGTGTTTTGCTCCTCACTGTAACTTTTCTATCTGACCTTACCTTGGTCATCTCTTGTTCTCTTCCGACCCCGATGCTATTAGGGTTCCTGAGGGCTAGGGAGTCTTTATTTTTCCAACCTCTCCATTTCTCTAATTTCTCTATAAAATCTTACACCCTAACATGCTGACCTGTCATGGCATGTAATACGTCCTCTAATTGGTAATCAGAGGATATGGTCGGTGAATTTACTTTGATAATTCTCCCGGTCAGGTGTGGTCCTCCGGACATTCTGGGGGTTGTGAGAGAGCGATGTGACCGCCAAAACATAAAAATATGGTGCTCTCTAAAAAGCTGTTACTATTACTGCTAAGTCTCTTCAGTATTTATGTTGAAAAATACTGGAGAGCAAGAGGATTAATGACTTCATTGTCAGAAATCCAGCATTAGCTAACAACAACAACAATTACAGTGTTTCCATAAACTTGTTCAAAAGCTATCTCTATAACATTTGGTTTAAAGATATCTTGAAACATTGCACGGATTTTGAGCTTTTTAAACCGTTTGGCAATTTATTATATAGGGCAGCTGCAGTATATCTTACTCCTTTGGAAAATAGTGTAGTTCTATGTGACACTGTTCTTAGGTTAGCTTTGTTTTTGGCATCATGGTTGTCTAGTTGGTTATTTGTAGTGAAGTTCTCGTAATTTTATTTTGCATAACATAACAAACAATATGTGTACAGGCTTCGTAAAGTTATGATTTTAAGTTCCTTTAAAATCTAAAATAAGAACAAATTAGAAACTAAAATTAGTCCTGATTCCACCTCTTGCCCACACACAGCTTGTGTGTTTAAAAACACCAACATTAAGTTTGTTGGCATAAATAAATAATTACCATCTAAGGGTTACTTAAACCTGGGACAAAGTACTTACTACTGTAAGTCACCCTTGGGGTATTTGCCTCTGATGTGAGATTACCTTGTGGTCTAACCGGGAAAGTACGAATTGGCTGGGGAATTTAATGTTGTACTGGCAAGTTGGCCATGGCAGCTTAGTGGTTAAAGCAGCCGCTTGGTAAGCGGAAGATATGTGGTTCAAATACTGGCTATAGCATTGAATTTTTCAGTCCTGATTGCACCTCTTAAACATAATAATTACCATCTAAAGGTTGCTTAAACCTGGGAGATAAAGTACTTACTATTGCAAGTCGCCCTTGGGGTATTTGCCTCTGATGAGATTCCCTTATGGTCTAACCGGGAAAGTATAAATTGGCTGGGGAATTTAATGTTGTACTGGGAAGTTGGCCATGGTAGCTTAGTGGTTAGAGCAGCCGTTAGATAAGTCTCTTATACAGGTCGCGCGTTACTTCTTGACGAATGAAAATTTTATATGAAAGGTTGAATGCGAGTCACTACTCAGCTTTTGCGGAAACGAGAGAGAGGAGGTACAGTCTGCAGTGAGATGACACACATGCTTCTGAGCTGAAATAGTACAGCACTATAAATCAATTTATCGCACTTCCAGTGATATCAGCCACACGTATTATACACTATACCTCTATAACTGTTTCCACTTCACTATATTGCATTTCTTCTATTCCCGACATTTCTCCCTTGTCTGAATTGCTGTTATTTTCGTTGCATGCACACATCCGTACCGTACAAAACTTTTGCGGTCGACTGTATACACAAACGTGACAGAGGAAAACAGAGGTGTCTGTTATCGTAGCATAAACATTTGCTGACCTGTTTATTAAGGGTAGGCAAGCTGACTGGATTTCTGTTCAAGGTCATTCGTCAAGAACAAACGCGCAACCTATACAACATTAAATGTTCAATACCCATTTTATTTAACAATATTATTGCTTATGCTTCAAATATATGCAATATTTAATACTTGGCTTACTTAATTATAAGAAAAGGGCCGTGAAAGCCTAGGTTTATACATCCTTACTTATAGTTACATCATCACCCTTTACTTTAGTTTAGGACTAAGATATATATAATGACTAGACAATATTATAGATTTTTCTTTTGGGTCCATGCAGATCCCATATGCAGTGATAGCTGACAAACACATCTGCAGCCCAGGGTTAAATATCTCAGTTCCATTAATTAGTGTATTAAAAATCTGAAAATCTTTGAAAGCTGCCAAGTTCAAAGGCAAAATAATGCAGCAAGTACCATATTTTATTGCATAATGGTTGTACTCTTGATTACTAGACAAGCAATCAGACTTAAGCATTTCATCACATAATCATCGCATTGCTATTCCAGGTGTTCATAATCTGAAAAATAAGATACTGCCTTTGCAACCTAATATATTCCTATCATTGTTGATGTTAACAGTTTGCAGAGATTGTACAAATTATAAATCTGATTGTTTTCAAGTACTTAAAGTGCAGGAATTAGCAGTCGTGGCTAAGCGGTAAGTGGCAAGGCAAGTGAACCATTTGGTTCACATGCACCAAGTAATAAGCATCTTATTCTTCAACTGTGTACGGCTGTTTGTTTCTATAGTCATTCAAACAAATGACTATTTTGTGAAGCACCAGTAGGAGAAACACAAAACTTATACAGCAGGCTTTAAACTAAAAGCGATTGTATTCACAGAATAGATTGGTAATACAGCTACAGAAAGGGAGTCAACCAAATTATAGACTTGTTCAGTAGTCTGATATCAATTTCAGTTAAAAAGTATATGTGATTTAACAGTATCATAGATGCTTTTATAAATAATAGATAAATCTTGATTGAATAAATCCCAAGTATCATTTTTCTTTTTTTCTTTAGTTAATATTTTTTATTTACTGAAGCAAATATTTGCATTGCAGTATCAGCATTGGGTGGCACTGTAGCCGAGTGGTTAGACTGTTTGCCTACCACCTAGGCAGCCCGAGTTCGATCCCAGGGACCCGGATGTGGTATTTGTGGTGGATGAAGTGGCATCAGGGCGGTTTTTTCTGGGTTCTCTGGTCTCCCCCATCACTTATTCCACCAATTGCTTCGTTATCACCTTTCCAATCATCGATTTCACTTTCATTTCATATCATCCTCTTCCTCACTATCATACCTTGGTGCCTGGCTGACCACCCACTTCCAGATCTTCACTCTGTCCCCGACAGGAGTCTGATCCTAGGCACTGGCTTATAAGTCCTAGGGGGTGTAGGTCCTACTTAACGGGAGGGTAATCAGGTAAAAAAGAAGTATCAGCGTCACTTTTGTGCTGTGCTTCAATATGCTCAGACTCGATCTACTCCCATTACCATGCACTAGTCGCTGAAAGTTAATGCGGCCAGTCTTTAATTTACACTTCTCCTAATGGTCGCAATGTGTTGTTTTTTTTTTTTTTTTTTTTAATTTAATGAAGAAAGCATAAAAAGTGTGATGATTATGCGATGAAATATAGTATTGAGGTGTAAGGTTGTAAACCCTCCCAGCCCAAAAAGGCACTACAAACTATCTGGCGGCGCCATGGCCGAGCGGTTAGCGCGCTCGCCTACCACGTAGGCGGCCCGGGTTTGATCCCAGGGACCCACATGTGGTATTCGTGGTGGACGAAGCGGCGTCAGGGCGGGTTTTTTTCCAGGTGCTCCGGTTTCCCCCGCCATCTCATTCCATGTATCATCAGTGTCACCACCTGCGGTGCCGTAGTAGTATAACCAGGCGTTAAACACTACAACAACAACAACACACTATCTGTAGTAACATGTAGGTGGGCTACTGACTGTGTCATGAAAATCTTCCACTGTGAACTGCTGGAATCCAAGTTCAACTAATCCATCTTTACTTTTGGAAACCAAATCACGAAACCTGGAAAGATAAAAGCACACATTAAAGCAGAAATGAATTTAGAGGCATGGGCATGAGAGAAGAGGTAGTGATTGAACGTGCCTCACTCACCCCACATTCTCTTGCTGAGTGGCAAAGGTTGTTTTGACACTACAAGCACAGTGGTGGTTTGTTCCACCTGCGAGGCAGTAGTAATTTCTACTTTGTTATTAGCTATTTTGTTTATATTAAACATATTTTACATACAATTATCATTACAATCACCTACTATGGTTAGGCAAATTACATAAATCTTCAAGTTTATAACCTCCCTTATCTTATGCACATAATATCCTTACACTGCCTTATGATTAACATACGACATTGTTTCTCTTTCACAATAAAGCAGTAAAGTTCCATTGTTATTGTTTATGTTTGTTTATGTACAGAGCTAGGAACAGTGACACCCACACAATCTGCAGTGTTGCCAGCTTGTTTTCGATAAAACTAAAATATCCCCATAGGAAATGGTCGGAGACAAAAACATAAGATACAAAATGTGTTCCAAATATTGAGATCTACTACTGGTTTAAATTAATGTAATGACTTTCCTTCCACCCGGTATACCTCTTAGAGGTGTATTTTATCACTTTTTAATCCAAGTTTAAAATGGTCAAAATTGAATACAGAAATAAATTAATAAAAGCATAATCATACAGTATCAACAACAGTGGTTTTGATATAAACTTGTAGCAGATATATTGATAGAAAAGTAATATAGCAGCTTTCAAATCCTGTTATACTTAGAGATTCTTACGTTTTTGGAGTTAAAAGTAAGATTTAGGACAGGAGGAAGTACAACAGATGCAATTTTTACAATACAGCAGATTTTGGAAAAGCGAATGGAATTTAATTTACCAGTATTTGCACGTTCATTAACTACCATAAAGCATATGATTCCCTTAATCGTGAAAAACTATGGAAAATTTTGAGAGATGAGGAAATACCAATGCAATTAATAACAGAATAAGAAACCTATATAATGATTCTAAAATAATAATAAAACAACGATGGACAAACATCTCAACCAATAAAAATAAACAAGGGTGATTGACAGGGATGTGGTCTGTCGCCAGTGTTATTCAACCTATATATTAATAAACTAGTTAAATTACAGAAACAAAAATGCCACTCGGTGTACAAACTATACCAAGAAAAATTTTACAGGCAATACTTTATGTGGACGACCATGTTATTTTAGCAACCTCAGAAAATGAATTGCAAATTAGCACACATTAATTAAATAAAATTGCTAAAAACTTTGAAATGAAAATTTCCCCATCTAAAACTTAAACAATAAATTTTTGTGGTAAAAATATACAAAAAGTTAAGATTGTAATAGAAAACCAGATAATTAGTTTTTAGGCAGTAATGTTAACTAATGAAATTGTGAATTAATTGTAAAGTTAGAGTATTCGATAAATTTCAATAGACAGAATTTGTAAATGTTGACTGACTCGTTTATATTTGTATAATTATGTAATTTCATTGTAGTGCTGTTTTTAATTAATGGTGAATGAGCTGAGCTTTGGGATTCTTTTACTATCTTGGGTCGTGGTACAGGGTGAAACAATGCGGACACAGGATATAACTTTTCTATAACATTTTTATTTGCACCTTTCTCGTTGAATATTACATGCGTAACACTTTAATTAACTTTCGTTGCACATGAACTTACTTCCTTAATGGTTTCTTCTCGTTATTAGTTGTTTAAAATCACTTTTAGCGTCCACATCTGCATGTATCACAAAACATGTCTTCTGTCTCTGGACGCTATAACACTAAAAAAATCTAGCATTTTCTTTCACAATGCATTTGTATTCATACGCGTATACGTCCATTTCCTGCAGAGTATCCTATGAAATCATCCCACACGCTAAATAGTTCCTGGAATGTTAACAAAGCGATCTTTATCTATCCTCCCTACACATTTAATATTAAATGTAAAATGATTCTTATAATTATACATATTAAATTTGAACATGTTAATTTAACATTAATGACGTTATCTTCCTTTCTTAGAAGTTTGAAAACAGTGTTGTTATAATCAACAGAACAAAATTTCTTCCAGTTTCAAACAAAGTATTTCCGTCAAACTTCAGGTTTAGCAATGGGCAGCCTTCTCTCACCGTTCTTGGCAGGAGTTCATTAGAAATAAGGATCACAAAAGGTTTCCCGTGGATGTTCAAACTCTGGCAGCGATACGTAAATGACATATTTGCAATAGTTCCAAAAAGACACATCGGTGATGCATTAAAACTTCTAAACATATAGGACAAAAGCATAAATTTCACAGTGGAAGTGGAAAACGATGATCAATTACCATTTTTAGATCTAAAATTAATCAAAAACAAGGATAGACTAAACTTCGGTATTCACAGAAAACCAACACAGACGGACAACTACATAAAAGCTAATAGTTACAATCCAAGATGCCACAAACAAGCAATCTTCAATAGTTTAACACATAGATTGGTGAACATCCCTCTTCTAGCAGAAGAATACAAAACAAAATATTACAAAATAATTGAAAAAGCACAAAAAAAAAAAAAAGGTTTCCCCAAAGAATTAGTAGATAAAAAAGTAAAACGAGCAGAAAAGAAAAAATTACTAAAAGAAACTACAACTCTCACAGCAGCAGAAACAAAAATGACATTCAAAAAATTCACATATCATGGGCCTTTAATAAATTTAAAAAAGTGTTCAAGAAATACAACATTCAGCTATACTCTGTACATCAAGAGATTAGGGGAGACGTAAACAAAGCCACGTGTGTTTTGACCACAGAGCATCCTCTTGACGCTTTTGCCGTGTAAATAGTCCCTTGAAGAAATACTGTTACTAAGGTCTGAAATGCCACTTAATGTTTGCTAAAGCACAAACTAAGTGTACTTAGTGTAATTAAAGTGTAAGAATACGCAGTTAAGTGAATCTGTAATCAGCCTAATTCACTCTGCGTGCGCATTATTCAGTATGAAAGTAACATGGCGGAACAAGTGAGTTGTGAAACATAAGCGCGGCAAACCGTTGCAAAGTGGTGAAAAGACAGCATGTGAAGATGTGATGAAATTAACATCCGAGGTTACCGGTGTGTCAGTTGCAAGTATATACAGCACACGCAAAGAAAGATCATCAGTTGGTGAAGATCACGGCAAAAAGCAACCACATGCCAGATAAATGGTGGATGTAGTTTGCGACGAATTTGTGAGATCTGCAATCCGTCGAAAAGTTCAGCAGTTCTTTGTTAACAATGAACCCCCACCTTAAACAAAGTGCTGTTGGCAGTTAACTCTGATCCCGATCTTCCAGATTTAAAACGAACGTCCCTCCACAAGCTGCTTCTGGAGATTGGTTTCGAGATTGTGAGCAGGAAATGAAAAAGTGTTATTGTGGACAGAGATGACATAAGTAGCAGTTAATTTCCATGTGCTACATGTTATTTGGATCAAGTAAATATATCCTTTTAGTAGTGTAAAATGCATATTATACCTACGCCAAGCAGTAGGTAACTATTGCGTCATTGTGAATGCACGTGGCCGCGGAGTGATACAAACCAGTGCTTTGTTTACATCTCCTCTAATCTCTTGATGAACAGAGTATAGCACCAGTAAACCATTTCTCCATAAAAAATCTTCTGCTCTCAAACATCAAAGATGCTATTCCACCTAACAAAAAATCCGGCATACACCAAATTGAATGCAGTGATTGTAATGAAATATACATAGGAAAAACCAAAAGAAATTTAGAAATTAGATCCAAGGAACACGTTAGGAACATCAAGAGTAAACAATTAGAAAAATCAGCAGTTGCCTTTCACTTCTGGACAAAAAATCACGACATAAAGCCAGAACCAAAACTCCTCAAACACATAACCGGAAAACAAGAGCTGTCCACAAGCGAACAAATCTTCATTTTAAAAAATAGAAACCGAGTATTTAATTTCGACATTCCTCAGTAAGATATTTTCAGCAAGTTCCTTGAACCGTTACCAGAAGAAACATCAGAAGAAGCATCGCCATCCGCACCATGAAATACCATGGAAACCCAGCTATTGTCAGGTTGATAATGGAGGAAAGTTAACCTCCGAAACGCATTCTGGAAAACTATAAATGTAAGTGTTGTTTAGTGTTATTAATTGACCCACTTTCTAGATTAAATTAATGTTATTGTACAAATATCTCTCTTAATAGTACAACAATGGTAATACACTCTTAATTCTTAGCAAATCCTTACCAATATGAAAAATAAACTATATTTACAATAAATATTTACATATATGCTTTCTTTTCAGGGTCTGACCACATATTCTGTCTCAACTGTATTACTATGTAGAGATAAGTTTGACAAAGCCATGAATATTCTGTATTCCTATGGTGAATAAAACTAACTTGAACAAGTATCAAACTATAATTATTTAGAAAATTTAATATCCACAGAAGGAATAGATATTAATGCAAAAATACAGAAGTATAACAAGTTAAACAGTATTATAAAACAAAATTTTGGGAAACATGTCAATAGATACGAAATTGAAACTACATAATATCACTTCAAAAGCAACTATCTCTTATGGCAGTGAAATCTGGGTTTTAAATTAAAAAATCTAATGTGTTGCACTCACATGACTTTCTCTTGTACTAACCATTCTTACGAACTCTTATTCCTATATCTTCCTCGTGTTAGTTGACATAAACATTTGCACAAATTATCTTATTCACTACTCTGTCCTCTATGTGTTCTGCAAGAGGAAATGGACCAAGACCACCTTCAAATATGCCCGGCCACTTCTAGTACCCCAACCATCAGTGAAAAATATTGGAGAGCAAGAGGATTAATGACTTCATTGTCAGAAATAAACTAACAACAACAATTATTATTTATTTATTTATGCCAACAAACTTACTGTTGGTGTTTTTAAACACACAAGCCATGTGTGGGCAAAGTTTAAGAGGTAGAACTGGAACTTAAAAATTCAATGCCACAACTGGGATTTGAACCACAGACCATCCGAATTTTTAAGTTCCAGTTCTACCTCTTAACAACAATAATCTTATTGCTTATTTTATTGTAGGTGCAAGGGGAATATTAGAATACAGTAGGCTTTGTGCGATAGTCAAATCTTTTGAAGCTTTGAGATCCTGTTCTCTTTGCACACTTAACAGACAAAAAAATTAACAATGATGTTCCATTTCGCAAAAGTTGAAAGTTTTCCGAAACTGACACAAATAACAAGGAATATCTCTGAAATGGTTCACTCTACAAAAAAATTTATTTAGACATAAATTGTGTGTTTCAGCGAGATATACATTTCTTGTACAGTAAGATTTTGTCTATCTCTTATGGTTTACGAGTTATGCAAAAGTCATCCAGGGCAAACAGGACTACATAGGCTATAGCCAGAAAATTCAAGATATACATTTCATTTGTCATACAAATATCTTAAACAAATGGGATTTTAATGAAAATCATTAGAGCCATTTTTAAGAAAATCAAAATCTTTGAAAAATTTTCCATGTAAAGGGTAGTTTAGGGTGGGGCTATTTTTTTCAAAATCTTTGTGTAGGTTCCTTGAAAGACATTAAACTTAAATACTGACTTTGGTTTTTAACCAACTTTTCGTTATTGAGTTATGCTGTCCACAGACTGACAGACACACACGGACCTTTTTCTAAAAATACTTTTTTATTTGATTCAGGGGGCCTCAAAACAAATATTTCCGGTGAAATCTCAACATCAAATTTTTGGGTGGAATACAATACTCCCTCTACTTACCAGTACAGAAAGTAAAAATAGGCAAAAATTAGAAGCAACACAGATGAGGCTTTTATGATCATTACTAGGCTTAACAAGACTCAATCAAAGAAGTGTAGATATACGAAACAAACTGAAAGTAAATAATTTCACAGAACACATACAAAAACTGGTTCATCATCTACAACATATGACTCTCCAGTGACTCCCATGTTTAGCCTACAACTATCAACTGCACGGCAGAAGTGACCCTGGAAGACCAAGACAGAGATGACACCACCAGGAACATTTACAGAGCTCTTGAGGAACAGGCCTTAATGACCTATTCCTACTATTGTTCATGATGAAGTAAGAGAATACAAGGGTGATTCAAATATAAATGGTAATTTTGTTAAAAATATTTATTGATTAAATATAAACACAAGTGACTACATCAACATTTCTCTACCAGCCTCCTTCACACTGTACACATTTTTGCCAACGTTTCGGAAGCTTGAACATTCCTTCTTCAAAAAAAGTTTGAGGGCGCATCGCCAACCAATTGTGCACATGCTCCTTGACATCGTCGTTGCTTTCGAAACGTTTCCCTCCAAGCAATTCTTTCATGGGTGCAAACAAAAAATAGTCTGGGGGGACAAGTCTGGACTATGAGGGTGTTCAAGGGTTTCCCAGTGCATGTCCGCCATTGTGTCCATTGTCAGATTGGCGGTGTGAGGCGTAGCGTTCTCTTGGAGAAGGATGACATCTTGGATGGGCATACAATGTCTTTTGTTTCAGTAGGCAGCTTTTACAGACCTTAAGAAAATCAACCAACTTCTGATGCAATTTCTTCGACAGTGGAGTGGTGATCACCTTCAATAAGGTCTCGAATGGCACAGATGTTGTCATCTGTGAGACTTGACCTTGGGTGTCGAGCATGACTTTTGTTTTCCACAAATTCTCGGCCACCCTTAAATTGTCTGGCCCAAGTAAACACTTGATTCTGTGACAGTGTAGTGTCCCCAAACTGCGCCCTTAAATGAGTTAAAATCTCTGAAGGTTTAACCCCTTCATTGGTTAAAAACTTGATAATAATGCGTTGTGCAACAGACGAAGGAATCTCTTGCTCACTCATGGTTGTACTGACGCCAGAACCTAGCGAAGCAGCTAACAAAGCTAGTTTCCCCTCCCTAACACACCAACCTTCAACCACTCCACCGCCCTGCTCTGAGCTGCTTCCTCCATGATATGCAACAATTACCGTTTATATTTGAATTACCCTCGTATTTACTTGAATTATTTTCAAATAAGCAAAATAACATAAAACATAATTAATAATAGGGATTGGCAATTCCCCCCACCCCCCCTAAAATTGCTGGTGTTTCAATTCATACTGTCTTTGTATGTTGTATTTTATTTTAGCACAACATACTCATTGCATAATTGGCAGTGAGTACTACTGCCGACAAGTTTATGTAAGAATGGTTTCTTCCATTTGGATTCAAAAGACCTATGCCAAATAGGCGAGTCTGGGCGATTCATGCCTAAAATCTGCAAGGCAGCCATCGTTCTGTGTATCATGCAAACACTACAATGAATTGGTCCACTATGCCTTGGGCACAGCAAATGGCTCACTGTGTGGCATTGGCACTTGAACCATGATTGACACCACTGCTCTATATGGTAGGAAAGAAAAGAAATGTCTTGCCAATTGTCTAGTAACAGAAGATTGGCAGAGAAAAGCTCAGCTGTTCTTATATCTAGGAGTACTATCATGCAATTTTACAAGCAAGAACAAAGGGTACAAAAATGCTCATACCTTTCATATTCTTCGCGATTCCCTAGAAGTCTTTCTAAATATGCATAGCTGAAGGCACGGTAAAAGCAATTTCCATCAGGTCTAGTTCGACGCATGCTCTTGTATTTACTAGCCAAGTCCTTTACTTTTTGTCTGTACACTTCATCTCCTGCATATTCTTCTCCTAAGGATGCAAAGCCTTCGGTGTCTCCAATAAGTGGAGTAGTTTCTGATATCTGTAAGAAATACACATTTTCAGAAATCTCTGAATATAAGTGTTAACATGTTGTACATTGTAAGATTTAAAGCTTTCACGGCGCACGTTATTTATTATAGTTTCACGGGCGATCAGCCGTGTGAGGTTTGAAAATATTGAGCTTTCGGCCATTCTAAACTCCATGGCCTTCGTCAGAATGAAATTTCATTCAATATTTTCAAACCTCACGCGGCTGATCGCCCGTGAAACTATAATAAATGTTGTACATTACTGATATATACAATATTTCCCATCAGCAGTTTTAAATCATCCCAAAGCAAGATTAAAGTTTCAAAATACTCAGCAATGCACACTCTCAAAAGCAGAAAATTAAAATAGTTTAATGCAACAGCATCATATTAAATCTTAACCCTATATGGTCAGTTTGACACATTTGATATTTTGTTTTGCTAAGGTTTAAGATTCCTTTGCAAGCTTTTTTCCTCTAATTTCTTGTTATTTATATCTGTCTTATATTGAAAAAATCTGATGTGTTGCACTCACATGACTTTCTCTACTCTTGTACTAACCATTCTTACAAACTCTTATTCCTATATCTTCTTCGTGTTAAGATAAACATTTGTATAACTTATCTTATTGCTTATTTCCTTGTAGGTACAAGGGGAATATTAGAGTACAGTACGCTTTGTGCGATAGTCAAATGTTTTAAAGCTTTAGGATTCTGTTGCCTTTGCCCACTTAACATATAAAAAAATGAACGATGATCCTTTTCACGAAAGTTCTAAGTTTTCCGAAACTCACGCACATAGCAAGGAATATCTCCGAAACGGTTCACGCTACAAGAAAATTTATTTAGACATAAATTGTGTATTTTAGCAAGATCTACATTTTTTGTACAGTATGATTTGGTCTATCTCTAACGGTTTACCAGTTATGCAAAAGTCGTCCAGAGTAAATACGACTACAGGGACTATAGCCAGAAAATTCAAGATATATATTTCATTTGTCATAAAAATATCTCAAACATATGGCATTTTAATCAAAATCGTTAGAGCCATTTTCAAGAAAATCAAAATTTTCCATGTAAAGGGTAGTTTAGGGTGGGGCTATTTTCTTCAAAATCTTCGTGTCACATCCTTGAACGACATTAAACTTAAATACCAACTTTGGTTTTTAACCGACTTTTCATTTTTGAGTTATGCTGTCCACAGACTGACACACAGACACACACATGGACCTTTTTCTAAAAATGCTTTTTTTGGATTCAGGGGTCTCAAAACATATATTTCCGGTGAAATCTCAACATCGAATTTTTTGGTGGAGTACAATACTTCCCCTACTTGCCAGTAGAGAAAGTAAAAATACCTGGACATACTTAGAGAATGAGCCAGTAACTTTGGCATAGTAAGGGTATTTTAAATTTGCATTTCAAAAAGCTGAGAGTTGGGCCAACAAGTTTCTGACCACAAAGAAGTGCAGCATTCTTGCACACAATGGGTGAATTCAAAATAGAGTAAACCCTATGGGATAATGGGCTGACCTTGAGCATCAAGCAAGAATGAAATATCTGGGTCAACAGCTTGAGAATTTGTATAAACTGAACAGAAAGGTATTCATAACAAGCTTTAACCTGAATACGACAATTTTTCTACTACCCGACTGCTCTAGAAGGGGGCTGTGCTAATGACAGTCCAAGTCTTTAGAAACAGTCCCAGCCAGCCTTCACTGTACCTTTTACTGTGAGATGTGGAAGAGATTAGTTAGATTGCCCATTTCCTGTGGAATACAGTGCTACCTCTTTCTGCATTCTATGTTTCAACTTAAAAGGTAAGAAGTTTTCCTTCCCGTGGACCTTCTACAGTGCCAACATACAGTGTTAGCCGTCTATGTGTGTATGAATGAGCATGTGTAAAAACTAAAATATGTTGTTGTTGTTTTCTAGTGCCTTGCATCTGGCAATGAAGCCATTAGCATTCGTGCTTTCCAATACTTTTGAACTGTAGTTTCTTCTGATCTTAATGCTTCACAGGTCTTCAAGTGGTCTTCGTTCATTTCTGCTGGATCGTTACACAGGACACATATAAGCCAAAAGGTATACGAAATTATATTTTTATTCAGGATTTTAACGAAACAGAACTGGATTTAGCAATAGAACAATTACAGAACAAAAAATCTCCAGGACCTGACAAGATCCACCCAGAGTTTATTAAACACCTTGGCAGGAAAGGAAAAGAAATCCTAAACTGTATAACACATGTTGGAGAACGACTGTACCTTCCGACTGGAAAAAAGCCATTATCATCCCGATTTTAAAGAAAAACAAACCTTCAAACAATATTAATAGTTTCAGACCAATATCTTTGACCAGTGTTATTGCAAAAGTGATGGAAAGAATGGTGGCATCTAGACTTAACTGGTTCCTAGAATATTACAACTTAATTAATAGTTCACAGACCGGCTTCAGACAGAATCATAGTACAAGTGAAAATGTACTCCTACTAAGCCAAGACATCAAGGAAGCTTTCAATAGAAAGGAGGATACCTTAGCAGTATTCATTAATTTTAAATCAGCATATGACTCAGTCTGGAGAAATAATTAATTGAGAAGTTGCAATCAATAGGTGTGAAAAGTAACATGCTTAAATGGATAACTCAGTTTATTTCACAAAGATTTTGTGCCACAAAATATAATACATACATTTCCAAATATAAACAAACACACCGAGGACTTCCACAAGGTGCTGTTTTGAGCACAACACTCTTTAACATACATATAAATGACCTTCCATCAATAATAAAAACTTTAGAAACCAAAATTGCTTTATTTGCTGACGATGTAGTCATTTGGACTTCAGGCTCTCCAAAAAAAACTGAATTAATTAAAGACAGAATAGAAACAGCCCTAAACAAAGTACATGAATGGAGCTCCAAAAACCTCATGACTATCAATGTGGAAAAAACAAATTATGAATTATTTACACTAAAATACAAACCAGTTAATATTAACATAAATTATAATAGTAAACCACTCAAAGCAGTTGATGATGCCAAATACTTAGGCATCACTTTCGACAGGAAGCTAAGTTGGAAAAAACATATAACAAACATCTCAGAAAAGGTTGAAAAGAAACTGCAAATCCTGAAAAGGTTAGCTGGTGCTAAATGGGGCTGCTCAAGGAGAGTCCTTAACACAACATACAAAATGTATGTTAAACCAAACCTCTTGTACTGTTCTGAAGCTTTAATAACAGCAGCAAATGCTAACATCAATAAACTTGAACAAATACAAAATCAGGCTCTTCGCCTAATCACTGGAGCAGTTAAATCCACACCTATTGATGCCATGCTTGCCTTAACACGGACCCCATCAATAACAACAAAAATAGAAGAACAAGCATTGCTCCAACACGAGAAAATGTTACGACTGCCAAACTCTAAATGGTCAGAAGAGAACCTCCCCCCTTCAATCCTTAAAACTCATAGTAGTTTCCTAGAAAAGGTAACACAGATTAAATCCAAATTGAACATTCCTAACACCAGAGAAAATCTACTTATAAGAGAAAATCCATTGGAATTATTGCAACCTACCTTCAGTTTGGAATTAATAGAGGAAATAAGTAAATCAGACACACCAAAAGAAATACAAAAACTTCTAGCTCTGGAAACAATCAATACTAGGTATCCCACAGAAGAATGGCTGCACATATATACTGATGGATCCTCCAAGGAAAACCTTACTGGAGCTGGAGTTACGTGTTCACATTTTTCCTTTTATCATTCTGTTGGCAGAGACACAACAAATTATGATGGAGAAATAGAGGCTATACACATTGCTCTCCGACAATTATTAAATCTTCCCTTAAATAAATTTAACAAGGCAGTAATTCTTTCGGATTCTAAAGCTGCAATTCAGGGAATATGTTCAAATACTACAAAGAAGTCAACAAAAATTAGAGAATGCTACAAAATGTTAACACAACTCCAAAAAGTTAATAAGACTGTTCATCTCCAATGGATTCCAGCACACTGTGGAGTCATGGGGAACGAAGCTGCAGACTCACTTGCAAAGAAAGGCACAACAATAAAACAAAAGTCTAAATTCAATTTCTCATATTCCTCAATAAAACACTTGATCATTAAAAAATTTTCTCATTCATACGTACAAGAAATAGAAACAAATGCCAAAGATAAAAAATGGATTACACTACTTTCCAACCCAGATATAATCCCCCAGAGACCAAGGAAAACAGCGGTTGCAGTCTTCCGACTATTGACAAAACTAAAATATAAAGTGTCAAAATGTCTACAGTGAAATCTTCCAAAAGTGCACTGATGCATCAATGGATCCAGAACATATCAGCACTCACCAGCTATGAGAAATCTTTTCTGCAAAATACTGCAATAAACAGGTAATCTAATTTTCATACTTAACCAACCTATAGAAACATCTAACAAAATGTTGTTGTTGTTTTCTAGTGCCTTGCATCTGGCAATGAAGCCATTAGCATTCGTGCTTTCCAATACTTTTGAACTATAGTTTCTTCTGATCTTAATGCTTCACAGGTCTTCAAGTGGTCTTCGTTCATTTCTGCTGGATCGTTACACAGGACACATATACATCTAACAACATTGTGTTTCAGTATTTCATGCAAAATTCTCGTTTACTGTAACTCTAAAACCATCCTCCATTTCTTTTGTACAGAAATCTCATATTGGCCAGCATATTAATGGTAGTGGCCATAAAGCTAGAGCTTTCCAGACTGCTGATGTGTTGCACTCACATGATTGTCTCTACTTTGTACTAACCATTCTTACAAACTCTTATTCCTATATCTTCTTCGTGTTAGTTAGGATAAACTTTGCTTTAGGCGATAGTCAAATCTTTTAATACTTTCAAATACTGTTCTCTTTGCATGAATAACGATGTTCCATTTGATGAATGTTTAAGTTTTCCAAAACGTGCACAAATAAGGAATATCTCTGAAATGGTTAACTCTACAAAAAATTTATTTGGACACACATTGTGTGTTTTTAGCAAAGATCTACATTTTTTGTGTAGTAAACTTTGGTCTATCTCTTATGGTTTACCAGTTATGCAAAAGTCATCCAGAGTAAATAGGACTACATGGGCTATAGGCAGAAAATTTAAAATATGTTTCCATTTGTCATAAAAACGTCTTAAACATATGGCATTTTAATCGAAATCATTAGCGGCATTTTCAAGAAAATAAAAATTTTCAAAAAATTTTTCATGTAAAGGGAGTTTAGGTTGGAGGAATTTTCTTCAAAATATTTGCATTGCATCCTTGAAAGATTTTAAACTTAAATACCGATTTTGGCTTTTAACCAACTTCGTTTTTGAGTAATGTTGTCCACACACACACAGATCTCCATTCAGGGGATCTCAAAACATATATTTCCGGTGAAATCTCGACATCAAATTTTTGGGTGGAATATAATACTTTCTCTACTAACTATACATAGTAGAGAAAGTAAAAATGGGTAACACCACTACTATGACTTATCAGAGGGTTCCGCTATACTGGCGAAAAAAAAAGTGCAACACCATCAAGGATTGCTTAAATTTAGTACAGAGTTAAGTGAGCGGTATAGGATAGTATCATATGATAATAAAATCGGCACAAATGACGTAGACATGTCACAAGGAGGTATGTCCCAATATTTGCATCAATATTTGGTGTAACCCCCTCAGGCAACAATACAGTCATGTATTCATGCATGCAGACTATCGTACAGATGGCAAATGGCACCCTGTGATACACTGTCCCAAGCATCTTGCACCTCTTGTCGCAGTTTGGCAATGGTTGTGGCTGGCCGTGGAGACACAGTCACTTTCTTTCCTATCATGTCCCATACATGTTCAATGAGAGAGAGATCAGCGGACCGTGCTGGCCAGGGCAGTTGTTGTATACCATACAGAACACGTTGCATTGCTGCAGCTGTATGGGGATGTGCGTTATCCTGTTGAAACAGCACATCACCTTCCTGTTGAAGAAATGGCAGTAACACAGGTTTAATTACCTGCTGGATGTAGCTGGCACTGGTTTCATGTCCCTGCACAAACACCACAGGTGAGCGCAAGTTGTAAGTGGTGGCACTCCACACCATGATGCCAGGAGTTGGGTATTTCTGTCGTGGGCGAATGCACTCTGGACGAGTTCGCTCACCAGCTCTATGCTGTACGCGTACACGACCACTTGCATACAGGCAGAACCTACTCTCATCACTGAAGACAACAGAGTGCCATTCCATTGTCCAATGAGTCCTTTCTTAACACCAGAGGAGATGTGCATGATGGTGTTGTGGTGCAAGAGGTACCTTGGCTAAGGGCACACATGATTTGAGTCCTGCTGCAGCAAGATGGTTTCCAATAGTCCGTGCTCCTACTCCAGGTGCTACCTGAGGCCGTATCGCCTCCTTGGATGCTGTTCGGGCACTCACTGATGCCCGTACAATGCGTCGATCCAGACATGCGTCTGTAGAACAGGTTCTGGGCGACCCACTCCTCTACGGGAGTAAGAATGTTCCACAGATCATTGTGAAAACACTGACACATTGCGCCCAAGATGTACAGCAACTTGTCGATAGGTCCATCCAGCTTCGTGGAGGCCAACAATTCAACCCCGTTCAAATGGCTATAACTGTGAGACAGGAGCACTTGCGCGTTGTCGTGGCATTGCTACACCCTAGAGTGTCGTTTGACACCACCATTCAACTGTTAGGGTACTACAGTGACTGCCTGCACCGTGGACACTGAAGGCATAGAGACACTGCTGTGCAGAGCCGTCTATTGTCCACTGACCATGATACATCAATTACCAGCTTTGTAACCTCTCAATATCCACATACTGCGCCCATGTGTTGATAAACATAGTCCTTACTGGTGTTGCATTTTTTTCCTGCCAGTTTATTTGCGTAACCCTGAATATGTTAACATCAATAAAAAGGGTTATTAACAAAACAAAAAGTGGAAAAGAGTAAATTACACTGATCAATTTTCTTGCTTTTTTATGTCACTACAGAACTTGTGAGCATAAAATTGGAAAATGCTTTATTTTTAACTCAGTTCATACAACCAGACTTACCTCTTTTTCAATTCTTCGTTGCTGCTGCATAATTAATTCATCTTGGTTTACACCTGTAAAAGAATGCAAATTTTTAATCAGTGCTTAAATAAATATTATGAATAAACTGTCTGTATTTGTTTTAAAAGTGAACAGATGGCTAAAGGCAGGGGTGATGATGCAGTCTTAAGGGCACTCAACTACTTGGTCATAAGCACCCTTATAAAATGGATCATGGCAAAAGCTTGAGATAAATTGTGAAATAAAATAAAATACTAGTAAAGCAGCAAATATTACATAAATATAACAAACAAAGAGGTAAAAGTGCCAGAATTAAAACAGTTATAAAAAGGTTAAAACAGTAGTGCTGAATTTTTAATAATATTGTACTTTGAGTTAAGCTATGAGATTCTTTTTTCTATCCCAGGTACGGGTGAAATGAATGAACACAGGATGTAACTTCACTATATCACTTTTATTTGAACTTTTTTTGTCGAATATTACACTTGTTACATTTAAATTAACTTTCATTGCACCCTAATATATTTCCTTGATAGTCTTTTCACGTTATCAGTTATTTTATACCAGTTTTAGCGTCCGTATATACGCATGTCACAAAATGTGTCTTTCCTTTCCAGAATCCAAGATGCTATTAAGAAAAAAGTTGGCACCTCTTTACATTATGCTTTTGTATTCATACGCGTATGCACTCATTTTCCCGCGAAGTACACTTTGAAACCCTCCTACACGCTAAATAGTTCCTGTAATGTTAGGGAAGCGATCTTTATCTATCCTCCCTTCACTTTTAACATTAAATATACATGGTTCTTATATTTATACATATATGCTAATGGCTTCATTACCAGATGCAAGGCACTAGAAAACAACATATTTATACATATTAAATTTGAACATGTAACTTAACATTTATGACATTTTTAAACAATTACTCCTTTTTTAACAATTAAGACAATGGCAATACATTTTCAGTACTCAACAAATCCTTACCAACATGAAAAATAAACCATATTTACAACAAATATTTACATAAATGCTTTCCTTTCGGGGTCTAACCATATATTCTGTCTCAACAGAATGAAATTTCTATATCTAAAATTCTAAATCCTTAGGTTCGTGTTTACCATTTCTAAAAACTACAAAACTCTTCCCGCTGTTGGCTTATCATCTGCCAGAACCTTTGGAAGTCTGGCAGGTAGTTGCAGAGAATCTCGAATGTGTGCTAGGGAAACACTCTAACAATTCAAAAAGTTTGCCACACAGTGGACAAAGAGGAGAAGGGTCCCCCTTAAAAAACCAACCAGATGTAAAATTGCAGTGGCCAGTATGTAACTGAGCCAAGATCATCTCTTTGTGATGAGATATGCAAGAGGAGGTTGCCTATTTTATCAGAATTTCTTTTACTGCCCTAAGTTTATTAATGCAGAGAGCCAGTAAAATTATCAAACTGGCCACTCAAAATTAAAGATTTGGATTCAAAATTATCGTACTCTGAATGCTACAGCAATAAATGCATCAGCACAACACTTATGAAAATGTAATAGTATTGATGTTTATGGTATCCACTTAGAGGATTGATGGCCTCAACCAGAATTACAACTTTAGCACTTATGTTTCTCGCACTATTCATCTGAAAGTTCATCTTCCTCAACTGTTGCAGCATTATACAAATTTGTTGTTGAGATAAACTTTAACGTCTCGGTAGCTTGAAGATTTTCAGACCCACCACATTCTTTCATACGTTGAGACGATCGAATGTCTATTTACCGTATCTAGCGCCAATCTGTTTCTAATTTTGGTTTTTATTAAACCTAGTTTGGAAAAAACTCTTTCACAAGAAGTGTTTCTGTGGGGCAATGAAATCAGTGATAATGCAACCTCTGCCAGTGCTTTGAAATCAGTATTTCCATGTGTGCTTAACAGTACTCCAGAAACTGTCAGCTTCAGGCATGTTCTTTATTTCACATGGAATATCACGTATTCCAAGTTTTCTTCATTGATCATCAATTTTCTGAACAGTGCCTTCTTCATTGAGATTACCAGATCTGGGCACACTGGCAACAAGAGGATAAAGGGCAGGAGGATTAGTAGGATATGAAATGGTTGCCTTAGAGGGGTGGAGAAGGGCCATGAGGACAAAAGTGGTGTCACTATTTGTAATTAATTTCATTTTGCTGTTGTGACAAACCAGTCAAAATGATACTTCACTGGTACCGAAATTATCGTACACCCCCATAATTATCATATGGGTTGACAACCATGAGTACTAAATCTCAAATTATCGTATGCCCCCATTAATGTAAATCATTAATGTACATGGTGAACAAAGTTGTACAGTAGAACCTCTCTTAACCGAAACAAAGGAGGGGAAGGAGGTTTCGGATAACAAAAATTTTTGGATAATGATTAATGTATTTTTATTGGTTTATAATCACAGTACAATACTACTTTTTCAAAGAAAATCCTCTATTTTCTTTTGTTGCTTCTTTTCGAGACGTTTTCTAGCCACAATGTCACTCCACCGAAATGTCAGACGGCTTTGATTTGTCATATCTTTCGACAAACCGTAATGCTATCTGAAAGTATACGAAAAAACTTTGTGAGAAAACTGGTATGTATGAATGAATTTTATGCTAATTTTGTAACCCATATTGTATAGAGTGTTGTGAAATTGTACTTACCTCTAGGGCATTGAATATTTCGGTTCGGAAATTCCTTTCTTCACTCGCTATACTTATACAGCACTGTGGTAATTTCATACAACAGGAATTCCATTTCATTTTTAACACAACGAAATATAGTTTACTATATGTGTAAAATATAATGCAATAAAAACAATGCAATTTTTTTCGGTTGGTCATTTTGTTTAAACAGTATTTCGGTTAAAAGTGTTTCGGATAACAGAGGTTCTACTGTACTTAATACAGTGCCTTGAGGGACTCCTATTTTGCTTTGCTTATATTTACAAATAGTTGAACAATACTTAGTAGCACAATATCTATGTGAATATTGCCAACCATGGAAATATGAACAGCAGAAAAGCATATTTGCTATTTCTTATTCTTCTTATTATTTTATAATCATTAAGTGATGCTAGTGATAACCATAATCTGAAAGGAGCAGAAAGGCGTCTTTCACAGTTAAAATGTCTAACAGGAACGAAGTGGGGATGTTCCAGAGCAACTCTTTACATGACATACAATGTATGTATAAAGCCATTTTTTACTTACTGCAGCGAAGTTCTTGTAACAGCAAACACAAAAACAATTCAAATCTTTCAAAACCAAAGTCTGAGACTAATTACAGGTGCTATCAAAACTACACCAATAGCAGCTATGGAAATACTAACCAACCAATACCCCATTGAATATGAAATAGAAAAAGCGGCTCTTATACAACACGAAAAGTTGATCAGACTCCCATTCAATACATGGCACAAGAGAAATTTTACACATACACTAAAGACTCAGGAGAGCTTTCTTTCCAAAATTCAAGACATCAAGAAGAATGTATACCTTCCTAATTCAAAGGAAAACTTCATATCAAAAGTCAATCCGACACAAACATTAGATATCACTAGGGTTAGGATGTTTATGACCTAAAAAATGGAAAACATGACTGCAAATATGCCCTTAAATATGACTAAATATGACCAAAAAATCCTAAAATATGACCTAAAAAGAACGTATTTTCTTAAAATATTTTTGATTCAAAACTTTTAATGACCCCAAATTATTACATTTGGCACATGAATTCAATCAGCCAATCACATTTTAATAATATTAAAGGTGATTTACAGTTTTATCTGTAACACGCATACTTCTAATTTTAAAGAATTTGCTTCTGTTTGCTTGTTTGACCGGTTCCATACAATATTTTGTGGACTATGCACTACCTTATAAAATATAAACATTTGCATTAATTACCAAATTAAGTTATCTATTAATTAGGGGATAAATAGATTGAAACCCAAATCCTATTGTTGCCTACAATGTTTCTGATTTTTTGCACTGCACTGTGGTAACACGCAGGTGCACAAATTTTTCTCAGTGTAGATTTGTTTGGAACTGTATGACTTTGTCCACTGCCTGTTGTTAACCTTATTTAGAGGGATGTTGGCAGACACTCACACAGGTCCTTCGAGAAATCTGGCACTTTCTTTGATGTCGAAGGAGCTGTCGCATCGTACTAATGTCTCATTTCTTGAACTGATTGTCTGTTTCTGCTGTTCACATGTTTGACTGTGTCACAATGCTGCTGAACATTTAATCGATTTGCAGACGTCACTTTCACTTCACACGCTTTGCAGCAAAGAATTTTCCAATAAGTGCTGAAATGTTTTTCTCCAAACTCTATAACAAAACTTTTTAGTTTTACACTATCGTAACATTTAACTTTCGGCATGTTATGACTTCAAATGTGAACTGGAATGAAAATGTTTTAAAAGCAACAAAAAGAGACAGGAAAGGATAAGCTGGCATTGTGATCTTAGTACCTGCGTGGTACCTGCACTGTTATTGACCCTTCATGAAATTCCAGTTACAGTCAAACCAAATTATTAGTGACTCTTTTCCCAAAAAATGTTAACTTGACCATTCAGTGCATTTATTGCATAATTGTATTCTTTTCGAATTCATAAGCAAGATATGACGAAATATGACAGATATAATAAAAATATGACAAAAATGATAAAAAATGATTGAATTCATAAGCAAAATATGACAGATATGATCAAAATATGAACAAAACCATAAAAATGACAAAAATATGACTTAATATGCAAAATAAAAACTGTCTAATTAGGATTAAAGAAGCGAAATTTGTGCTTAATTTGTGTTTGCGGTGAGAATGGGTGTAAGGACAAAAATATGACATGTCATAAACATCCTAACCCTAGATATCACATATTATTTACATCTGACAGAAGTTAAGAAAAGTGATACTCCAACTAATGTTCTAAAATTATTGGCATTAGAGACAATCCATACTAGATTTCCGGAACATGAATGGTTCCATATTTATACTAATGGATCACTGGTATCAAACCAAGATGGAGCAGGGGTTGGAGTCACGTGTCACCTCTTGTCCTATTACAAATCTTTAGGTTATGGAACTACAAACTTCAATGGATAAATTGAAGCAATTTGAATAGCCCTCCAAAATCTTTTGTCTCACATTTTCATCAGGCAGTTACTCTCTCAGATTCCAGAGTGGCAATTACTTCCAAGTTGTCACCAAAAAACCAAACAATTACAGAATGTTGGAAAATCCTTACCGACCTTACAGCACTTCAAAAACACCTAGTCTTCCAATGGATACCAGCTCACTGTGGACTGAGTGGTAATGAGAAAGCTGATTTTCTTACAATAAAGGGTACCAGCAATGTACAGAAATCTATAGTTAATCTACCATTTTATGCAGCTAAAAGATTAGAATTCAAAAAAATTACTCCAAAATATTGCTATCAAATATAAAAAAAAAAAAAAAAAAAATAAAAGATGGAAACAATCAAACATTCTAACAGTAATTCCTGAGTATCCTTGAAAAACGTTAGTTGCAACCTTCAGGTTGATTACAGGACATGATTGTCTGGCAAAACATTTGAACAGAATTGGAATATACTTTTCACCACTCTGTCGTCTATTGTTTTGTTTATTCACCACTTAGTTCATGTTACATGATATGGGCTTCGTCAAAAAAACAATTTCTATAAGATTTACAGAACTAATTTTACAATATTACAAATAAAATGTCAAATATTCACTTATTAAATAAAGATTTACAGAATAATGATATGTTTACAAGTTACAATGTCAAATATTCACTTAATGAATAAAAGGTATGTTGTAGTAGAAAGGATTTGACTTCTTTGTTAAATTTTTTTTATATTAGTTATTTCTTTGATATTTGCTGGTAGTTTATTATATAATTTAATGCCTAAGTTTGTCAGGTTATTTTTTTGAATATTTGTTCTGCATAACAGAACATGAAGGAAATTTCTCCCTCTAGTGTTATTAGATTAGATTGCGTTCTGTAGGTTCAATGATGGCCAGTCAGACCTTGAACATAGAACATGTCAAAAGCATTTACAGTTAAATGCATAAAAAACATGCAAAACATGTACAGGTTTCAAGTTTTGCTGTTAAAGTACGAGATGAAGATAATACTTCTGGTGCATTGACACTTACATAGTTATTATACATGTACAAAATCATGTTACTTGGCTTTTACAGACTGTCATTGCTTCAATGTTTACATTTTTGCTTGTATGAAAAAGCAGTCCAAATTTATAGCTAAGTAATACATTCTAACATGTTACACATGTACATTTAGCTTATTAGTAAATATATTATGAGAATGGATATCCGTATTTGTGTCTAGTTCTCCCTGATTTCTTTTAATATGATTTGAAACTTCAGCTATAAAGATACAAGCTAGAGGTAGGATGTTATGTTTCCTAAAATAAGATCTACAGGATGTACTATTGTCTATTCCACTTAAGATTCTTATCTATGTGATCTGCGAGAGGAAATGGACCAGACCACCTTCAAATATTCCCAGCCACTTCAAGCGCCCCATCCATCAGTGAAAAATATTGGAGAGCAAAAGGACTAATGACTTCCTTGTTAGAAATCCAGCATTAGCCAACAGCAATATAATTTGAAAAGAAGAAATAGCTCTTTATCCATTCGAGTATTGTTACTTTTGTTACGCTGCCACTTTTGTGATGCAGTGTTGTTATTGTCAGTGCCTTTATGTTTCTTTGGTGGGCCATGCTCCAAGCACACAGGACATGCCCTCAGCACCTCTGAAAGAAGACATTATTGAGTACGATTGGAGCCGCAAATTTACAGGATAACCAAATCAGTGACACGGTTTTCCAGCTTTTTTCATGTGGAAATTAAAAAACCTTGATAACTGCATCTGTTCAAGTCAAAAGCTACCCCAAAAATTGAATTTCTGAATATCCAGTATTACCAATAGCTTAAAATATCCTGCATATTAACCTATACAAACCTTGATGTAAGGTAAGTTCTGCTATTTAAGATTTCAAAATCTAATAAGAGAAGAAGCAGGAAAGCTGAGACTAATGGCGAGATGTCTGCAGACATTGCAATTAGAGTTCATTTACTGGAATATATAATACAGTAATGTCTCCAATTACATTTAATAATAAAAATCCATTGCTTACAGATAACGCTTTGTTTTTCAATAGTTGGTGGCTAAAATTATCGTTATCATTTTCTTTGTGCGAGTATCTGCTTTATATACACAAGTGATAATGGAGAGAGCTTAGCAAAATGTTGCATATAAAGTTAACGCACCTGGATCATATTTGCTGTGTGACTCCTTATGTTCCCCTTCCATAGCGTTAGCTTTAAATAAACCTTATTCAGACAACCTGAAAAGAAATATTACATTAATTAGCAAGCCTTCCTTTTACTTTCATTAGCCTCATACTGCAAATAAATTTCAAATTCACCTTATATTACACCCGGTACTAACATATACCAACAGTCCCACAATTTGACTATGAGTAGTTAAATGTTAACAAGTGGCACACGCTCTTTAATAACTTATTTGCCTTCCGCAAACTTGCATTCCAAAATATAGGGAACTTCATGTATCTTGAACTTTAGTTTGGTATTGTTGTTCTTCATAGAGTATGCATGAAGGTAAGTGGCGTAGAGTATGCCTAGCGTATAGAACAACGAACCTGCAGATCAGAGAGTATCTAGTCCTAAAGCGATACCCTCTGGAATTTACAAGATATGCTTATAAAACCATGTACACATTCATTGGACAACACTGTACTACAGGTCATACTTACAAATCACAGATTATGCAAACCTTGTTCATCTGTTTAAGACGTATCAGTATACAAATGTTGAGGAATTAAAACACCATACGTGTTTATTAAGGAAATGCACCACTATAAGTGCGATTTTCCAAAGTTTTCAGCCAATTTAGCTAAATGTGCATTTCCGATGTTATCTTATAAAAACATTATGCAATTTTAAATGTTTGAATGGTACATATTTATTTCAGTTTCGGAGTTACTATAGTTTAAAGTTGAATTTTATTATCCTATGCTAAATGCCGCATATGATATTACATAAAAAACTTTTTTAAATTTTATATAATCGGAGCCAAAGTTACTGGAAGATATACCAGACTGTTATGGTCGAAACTCAGGAAAATCTATCTCCAGCAGATTACAGCAATAGCCTGGAAATAACTTCCAGTTATATTTCTATGTCATTTATATTGTGACTTTGGTGGGTGTAAAATAAAGAAGACATGTAGTCGAGATAAAGAAAACACTTTTATTTCCGTAAACAGTAACTTTATACACTCGTTGCAACAGCAAGAAAGTCTTTACCTATTCACCAACAGCATGGCTCCGAATTCGTAACACAAAAACTGTCCCTTCTCACACTTTACCGCCATTTATATCTCCCAGGCACTATTCTGGAAACTTCAGGAAAGTTCAATTATTATTGCGGTGAAATACAAAGCAGAAAATTCCAGAAGTCTCTATCCCTTTCTCTCTTTCGGCAAGCGCCCCAACAATGCGGCCATTCTCTGTCTCTTCCCTTCGGCTCCTTTGCGGTAGTGCCGACAATAATGCGATGTGCGACACTGCTCCCTCCTCAAGGCTGGTCGTCCCGAACAGCACCATCGTAACGGGCCAGACGATCCAGGTGTACCACTAACATCTTCCCTCGGGGCACCTTCTGGATGCGGTAGACTACGTCGTTAATCCTCTTTACCACTCGGTACGGTCCTTGCCACGGTTGTTGAAGTTTTGGGCAACGTCCCTTGGTCCGGGTAGGGCGGTACAACCAGACCATATCACCTTGCTGGAATCCTCGGCTGTTGGCTTGCCTGTCGTACCGGGTCTTCATGCGGTCGCTCGCCATCTGGATGTTCTGACGAGCCATCTCGTGCATGTCGTGGAGATGGTCTACTAGATTCTCCACATACTCGGTTGCCGGCTGTTTCGCTTCCGGGGGGCTCCCAAAAGCCAGGTCACAAGGGAGGCGTAGCTCTCGGCCGAACATTAGGCTTGCTGGTGTCATCCCGGTGGTGTCGCGTGTCGACGAACGGTAGGCCAGCAAGAACAGTGGTACCTTGAGGTCCCAGTCTCGCTGATGGCTGGCTACGACCTTCCTCAGGTGCTCCTCTAGGGTCTTGATGTATCTCTCGACCATGCCGTCCGACTGTGGATGTAGGGGTGTTGTGCGGGTCTTGTTCACCCCAAGTCTTTCCAATGCCTCCTTCATTAGGTGCGACTCAAAATTGGTGCCCTGGTCGCTGTGGAGCTCTAACGGGACCCCAAAACAGCAGAACAGCTGTTCCACGAGGCAGTCTGTAATCGTCTTCGCCTCTTAGTTCGGGATGGCATACACCTCCGGCCACTTGGTGAAGTAGTCCACAGCTACCATCAGGTACTTGTTGCCTCGATCGGACACTGGGAATGGTCCAGCTATGTCGACGGCGATGCGTTCGAAGGGCGCTCCGACGTTGTACTGCTGCATGCGACCCCGGCTCCTAGTCTGGGGGCCGCGACTCGCCGCGCTCATGTGACATTGACGGCACCAGTTCTCAGCGTCTGCTCGGAGCCTCAGCCAGTAGTAGCGCTGTCGGAGTTTGTCGATCGTCCGGTTTGCTCCTAGGTGTCCACCCGAGGTACCGGCGTGCACTTCCTCCAAGACTTCCGGGACCTTACTTCGGGGAAGTACCAACTGCTCTTTCTGGGTCTTCCCATCAGGTGATTCCCATACCCGGAACAGCACGCCCTCTTTGGTCTTCAACGAGTCCCATTGGGCCCAGTACGACTTGTATGTAGCGCTTCTGGGTGCGATGTCCTCCCAGGTTGGTCTCGTCCCTGCCTGCACTTCTCTCAAGAGTGGCCCCAAGTCGGCGTCCGCCAGCTGCTCCCTCCTCAGGCCCGCGCTATCCCATCCATCCGCAGGCACTGCCGTGACCACTCTGACAGCTGTGGTACGCTCCTTCTCTTCCACTCTTGCGCATTGGCCGCACTCTTCTGGGCAGGGTCTTCGGGACATGGCGTCTGCGTTGCCGTGGCTCTTCCCTCTGCGATGTTCGGAGGTGAAGTCGTACTCCTGCAACCTCTGGACCCAACGGGCTGTCTGGCCCTCCAGGTTTCTAAAGCTAAGTAGCCAGGTTAGGGCGGAGTGGTCTGTCCTCAGGTGGAATGGCTGACCGTACAGGTACTTGTGGAAGTGCTCCAAGGTCTTCACTACCGCCAGTAGCCCTCGTCGGGTGACACAGTAGTTCTTCTCTGCCTTGGACAACGTCTTGCTGTAGTAGGCTATCACCCGCTCGTGGCCGTTCTGGACTTGGCATAGGACGCCTCCAATGCAATGGTCGCTGCCGTCGGTGTCCACAATGAAGGCGTCGCCTGGTTGTGGGAACCCCAAAATAGGAGCACTGCAGAGCGTCCTCTTCAGCTGCCGGAAAGCGCTTTCGGCGTCCTCCGTCCACACATAAGGTCGATGTTCTTCCATCAGGCGAGTGAGGGGTTTGGCGATGCTGGAGAAACCCTTTATGAAGCGGCGGTAATAACTGCACAATCCAAGGAAACTGCGCAGTTCTCGCTTATCCTTTGGGCGAAGTCAATCTCTCACGGCCTGTGTCTTCTCCGGATCCGTGGCCACTCCGGTTGGTGAGACTATGTGGCCCAAGTAGTTGACTTCCCTGCGGAAGAGCTGGCACTTCTTGGCGTTCAGCTTCAAGCCGGTCGCCTGCAGTCTCTGTAGCACCTTGCTCAGTTTGTCAAGATGGTCTTCGAATGTCTTGCCGACGATGATGATGTAGTCTAGGTATAACAGGCAGGCGTCATAAGTCAATCCTCTCATTACTGACTCCATGAGGCGTTGGAAGGTAGCTGGTGCGTTGCACAGACCAAAGGGCATAACTGTGAACTGCCAAAGCCCTTGGCCTGTCGAGAATGCGGTCTTCTCCTTGTCTCTCGGGTCTAGAGCCACCTGCCAGTAACCCGATTTCAGGTCCAGGGTTGAGAACCACTGCGCACCAGCAAGCGTGTCCAGGGTGTCGTCAATCCGGGGTAAGGGGAAGCAGTCCTTCCTGGTGACAGCGTTCAGCTTCCTGTAATCTACGCAGAAGCGTAGCTCGCCATTCTTCTTCTTCACCAGAACTACAGGGGAACACCAAGGACTGTCAGACTCTTCGACCACTCCCTTGGTTCTCATGTCCTCCAGCATGTCTCGTACCGCCGCTTGTTTAGCCAACGGAACGCGTCTAGGTGGTTGCCGAATAGGCCGGGCGTCTCCGGTGTCGATGTGGTGAAGCACTCGGTCCGTGCGGCCGTAATCGCTGCTGCCTTGGCTGAAGACGCGCTGATATCGTCTCAGCAGTTGTTGGACCTTCTCTCTCTCTGTTCAGCGGTCAGGTGGTCGGCCGCCCTCTCCAGTAAGCCTTCCAGCCGGGGCCCCAGGTGTTGCGTCGGCACCGGCTCCTGGGTCTTGTCGATTGGTGTTACGCTGACCACGGGCTCGCACGCTTCCAACTCCGTCCTGGCCTGGACGTCGTGATCGGTGTCTGTTGGGTTGAGCAGTCTCACCGGCACCTCCTCTCGGCACGGCAACAATGTCCCGGCTACACAGAGTCCGTGTACATGCGTCTTCCGGTCCAGCAGCATGTTCTTCTTGCGCTGGCCTTCCAATCGCGCCGTCACTACCATCTCGCTTCTCGCGGGGACAACTACGTCTTCCCTGAGAATGACCCTGCAGATTCCAAGGCGTTCTTCGGGGTGCCGGAGCATTACTTCCTCTCCCTTAAGCCGCAGAACCTTCTTGCCGATATCGACCGTCGCCTCGTGTCTCCTGAGGGCATCCAGTCCCAGTATCACCTCCTCAGCCACCTCCGCGACGAACACCCACAAACGCAAGACACTTCGCCCCAGGGTCAACTGCAGCAGGGCCTCCCTCTCCACAGGCAAGGTGTCACCCGATGCCGTCACTAGTTGGTACGGTCGGCTCGGTTTTCTCGACGGCAAGCCCCTGGCTACGTCAGGTCTGATGACAGTCACGGCTGCTCCAGTGTCAACAAGCACGCGGCACGGCTTCCCTCTCACCCAACCGTCCGCGATGAGGCTGTCATCCATCCGTCGGCTGACGGCGCGCAGTGTCACTCGAGGGGATGATGGTGATGGCGCCGACGTGCCCCTCGCCACGCCGGCCATTACTCGTTTTCCGGCTGCTCTTTTTGGTGCTGCAGTCTCTCATCAGATGTCCCGGCTGGCCACACCCCCAACACACGCCACCTGGTCTTCGTCGGCGTCCCTGGACTGGTCTGCGGTCTTCAGGTCTTCATCGTAGCGGACACTCCTTGTCTTCGAGGTCGGGGTAGCCTTCACTTTGGCCGCTTCCATCCTTAATGCGGCCGTTAGTGCCTCGTGGATGGTCTTGTAGTCGCCGAGCATAAGGCGTTGACGTACCTCGGCATCGCGTACCCCGTCGACGAAGGTATAGGCGGCTTCTCGGGATACGAATTCGGAGGGGAGGTCGACCAAGACTTTGCTGGCCAGCTGTTCGATTGCCAGGGTGAACTACTGCAGCGTCTCCACTGGCAGTTGCATCCTAGATTTCAGTTGGCTGCGGTAGGTTGCGGCTAAGCGGTGGTTTCCGAACCGGTTCTCCAGGGCCTCCCAGATGTCCTTGGGCGCCGCCGCTGTCTGGACTGCGTTCAGCACCTCTGCGGCTCGTCCCTGGAGGCTGGCTATCAGCTGCGTGGCCTCTTCTTCTGGCGACCATTTGTTGTGCTTGGCCACTGTGTCGAATTGACGGCGGAAGACCTCAAACGTTGACGTGCCATCGTACTTCGGTGGTTTGACGCGCGTCGATGTTGTGTCGCGTGCTGGAGCCTCGGCCTTGTAGTTCTTGAGCTTTTCACTAAGCATCCCTTCCACCATTGCATTTAGCTCCTTGGCGCTACCGTCGACCCTGTCTTCGAGAACGCTAAGCCGTTCCCCGACATTCTCCAGGGGGTCAACGCGTTGGCCGAGGTCCTCCATCTTTCCACCGCCTCTTCCACCTTTCCACCGAGCTCTTTCACATCCTTCCTTACGCCAGCCAGTTGCTCGTCAATTTTCGCCGATAGCTCCGTCTTCATCTCTTTCGGCTCGGCAGCGAGGTTGTCGTTTGCCGTCTTCATCTCTGCTTTCAGCTCTTGTAAAAAGCTCACCAATGTAGCCTCCATCGTCGTATCCCACTTCTGACACCAGTGTGACTTTTGGTGGGTGTAAAGTAAAGAAGACAGATGTAGTCGAGATAAAGAAACACTTTTATTTCCGTAAACAGTAACTTTGTACACCCGTTGCAACAGCAAGAAAGTCTTTACCGATTCACCAACAGCACGGCTCCGAATTCGTAACACAAAAACTGTCCCTTCTCACACTTTACCGCTATTTATATCTCCCAGGCACTATTCTGGAAACTTCAGGAAAGTTCAGTTATTATTGCGGTGAAATACAAAGCAGAAAATTCCAGAAGTCTCTATCCCTTTCTCTCCTTCGGCAAGCGCCCCAACAATGTGGCCATTCTCTGTCTTTTCCCTTCGGCTCCTTTGCGGTAGTGCCGACAATAATGCGATGGGCGACAGTATGCTTGTCTAATTTGGGGGAAGTATAACAAAATTGATCGTCTATAGATATTTTAAAATTCCTGGCGGAGTCTCTTTGGAACGAAGATCCACTACAGTTTTCCCGATCAGGAGTCGTCTCCCACAGGGTCGCTATTTTGCTCCGAAAGTTATCCTGAATTAGAACACTTTCAATGGAACAATATGTGTAACTGTTTGATCCCAGAATGGTTCATGAGGCTAACCTCAGACCAATTTATTTTCTTTTTTTCATTTATGCGTAGTATTTTCTACCGATTCTGTATAGGATTTTCTAATGTTGAATGAATCTATTCGAAAAAAAAGGGGTTGGCTAGATTATTAATAAGCCAAGTGGCCGTTTATAGCCGTCATTGTATCCAAGTATCACCAATTCCTGAATTTCTATTTCCACTCTTCTCTAGGTAACAGTATGATTATTAAAACATAATAAATCGAAGATCCTAGGCCAAACAATGAATAATATTAAGTTTGCATACTTTATAAGCAACTTGTAGGATTCAGCCCCCACTGATATGTTTGTATTATTAGTATTGTATGACATTATTGTTACTGGGTGTTTACATTTACAATGGTTTCAGTTATGCTAAAAAAATGAACATAAAGATCGATTGCCCAAAAGTCGTGTTTTTCTTTGCAAAGGTAGCATTAATTGGGAATATATGTGTTTCTGATAGAAACCGTCGTAAAATGTTATGCTAAGTGGCCCCAAGATACTAGATATCGCCCAATTTGGTCACCGTGTCAACACGTCAGCTGGAGTAATGCAGATATCCTCTGTGCCTACCATGAGCGTCGGCAGACATTTTTCCAGGTGGGGGGCCACGTGTTTGAAATTTGCAATCAGATAATATCAATTCACTATTTTATTGTCAAAATTTATAATATTCGTTGCATATAACCATGTTAATTTGTGTGAAATAGAAATTGATCATTTAAAATAGTAGTTTAATAGTCAGTAATTGATTGCACATTAAGTTGACCAACTTCCAGGGAGGAGCCGCGGTCCCCCCCTTGCCCCCCTTCGCGACGCCCATGGTGCCTACTGCTATCCATAATAGTGTCTACAGACATCCCACACAGGTTCTCGAAAGAAAGTATTAATATGTGCCCATTTGGGATGACACTGCCTTGGTGTTGCGAATTATAATATATTTACAAACTCCTTTTGATTGGTTGGTTGGGGGAAAATCATCTGAAAATAAACATTAAAAGCACCGTGATGAAGATGGAGAAAACAAGTGCTAACGATAGAGTAATTTACAAAATGAATACTCAAAGTCGTTTCGATTTTCAATTCTAGTATTGCCACGATTAAAAAAGGAGTGTCATAATCGCATACGGCAAAATTTCTCCACCTAACTCCTAGTAATACGATTTAGTTCAAGCACACTAGAGCTAGCAGTTGGTTTTGGACTATTGTTGTAGGAACCACAAGAAACTAAAGAAAGAAAATTTCCCTGCGCCGTTTGCTGATTGATTACGTGTCTGGTGTTTATTGCTCAGTTGATTAGATATAAGGTTTATTCCCTTTAGTCTCTTCTGCCTTTTATTTTGTAGAAGGTTACCTTTTTTCTGGTTAACATATTCTCGGCGGGAAACTTCGTTCCTGTTTGTCAGGTTGACAAATACTTGTTTTAATAAAAACTTGTTCTTCTCAACTCTAGGGCAAGCCAGGCTGGTATAGTCGATAAACACATTTTTTGTGCTGCTTTGGGGTTAAGCAATCACAAATAGTTTTGCTATATACTGTAGAAAATATAGGTTTTAGAATACCAAAATAATTCAAAAATTACATTTAAGCCTGTTTTACTGCAGCAGACATTACAACAGTCGTATACGGATAGTTTGCCACATTTAAAGCCCGCCATGTTATGTTGAATCACGTGACTGCTGTAGACTAAGGTGAATGTGCCGGGCAAAATTTTCAATATTATTTAGCTTTCTTCTTAATATTTAGTTACGCTTTATTAAATATCATCAAAATGGATACGCGCAAGCTGACAGATGTATTGCGAGCAACAATAGACCCTAATCAACGGCAGCAGGCTGAGGAACAACTGAGCCAGGTACGGAAAGACATGTGGCTGATTATGACCTTCGTAAAGAAATATGTGATCATGGTTAAGAATGAGGAAAATGGCATTCTACCTTCTGAAACATCAACACTCATGCTGATTGAATCTTGCAAATCTTAAAATGCCGCAGTTCCAAATGAAGGATAAGATCGGCGTAGTGAAGTTCGTGCATTAACATGGTTATGAAATGCACGCGCATGTACCACTATGCCACATCTTGTACTTAATTTAGACCGGCTTTTGAAAGATTTGTGTGTGACTTCGAAAATAGAAACCACCATATTTTTACAATAAATGGCTATTTTTGAATTAATGCAATAAATGTGTGTTCCCTTCCGATTCGCACATTTCCCTTTCGTTGATGAGAATGTGTATATATGTTGCAAGAGTGTCCTCACCATCAAAACATGACCAGAACTATTCCCAAGTCTCCCTAATTGTGACATCTGAACTTTGTGTCAAATCATATAGGTTTGGGTTCAGGTAACGTTGCTGTTTGTATTCCTGTCATTGACAGGTGGCACAAATCAAGACGGGATTAATATATTTATACGTTTATTAATATACACACACTTATTGTTTTTGGTTTAATGTTTTGGTCTAAAACATTGTTTTGCCGATATTGTTTCTTGAAATGTCATTGGGTGTCATGTGTGAGAATAGTTTGGTCTTTTCCAGTGTTATACCATCATAGCATTGGTTGTGAAGAACTCTCCTGATAGCTTCTCTCTTGGACATGAGGGATGTCTAAGATAAAATAACAGGATTTGTGAAAGATTTCAGTGTTTCAGGCGATATGCTTGCCAGAAAATAAGTGATATTACAAACTTGGTCTACAGTGTCAATGGGTAGTTAAATTTATTTTGTGCAGCAGCGGCAAGGTTTATGCTCAGAGTTGTGAGTGTGTGGACTAGGCAAGTCTTGCCAACCATGTAGCAATGGAATCTGCAGGCACATCAATGTGTGGCCAAACAAAGTAAATTTTTGTGTTGCCAGTTTTGATAAAGTGTTGGTATTTTGAGCGCATGCAGTTTCTTCTTACTATTTCATGCATTCAAATATCACCTTTTTTATTATACAGTGTAGCTATTTTCAGCACATACATATTTCTTTGGATTATTGTTATTATTATTTATTACTACTTTGTAAAACCGGTTTAAGAAATGTATTACTGCTATTGTTATTATTGTTACTTCATACTTCTTCATGGATTCTAGTGCTGTCTCCTTGGTGACACTGAACTTATTTTCAGCTCATGCATGTTTCTTCGGTGGCCAACCTGCAGTGACCTAGGTCATGGCCTTCCCAGTTCTAGCCGAAGGCATGCTGCTGCTTTTTACAGGATAATCTTAAAATTTTATCAAGTTTTATAGAATAACTAGATTCAATCCCTTGCAGTTTTCAGCTAGGAGTAGGTACATCACAAATCCAATGTTTCCATTCTTTGCACCTCTCTTCATCTCTGTGTGTGCATTTATTTTAATTTTGTGTATAATATGCTGCCCCAGACATTGTCCTGCTCATTTGCTCTGGTGCACATTTTAACAAGCACTTTAATTTAAAGTTCTGTATGGAGTATGGTCCCGGAATTACAATATGGTGTGTATGTACAGCTTTCCTTTATTGCATAAGGTATACACATAATTAACAAGTATTGAGGACCCTAAGCTGCAAAGCATAGTTCAGGAATGTTTCTTATAAGAAGAGCAGTGTGTTAATTACAGCCAAAGGGATTACGAAGTGATGAAAAAGCTTAGCTGAAACATCAGTGTAGTTAAAACCCAATGATTGCCAACTATTCCTTGTTAACTCAATTATTATGTACCTATCCTGAAATCATTCATGTAAGTCATTCACAAGCTTCAGTAACCATCTGCCATATGGAACTGGAACTACAGATTCTGTTTATCAAATGTTGCAGACAATTTTTTTGTTTATATTGATCAGTTTCATCACTACTTTTTATTATGTTATCTCTTTGTTTCACAGGTTTAATGTTTCTATATATCTACACTTGAGATGCTACTAGTGATTTTCCTTAATTTCTCATAGCATCTGTTTGTGTACGAATGCTATGTGCTGTACAAAACACATCACTGTCCTCTCATTTCTTTCAAAGTTCCCCAGAACAATTTTTATTTTTCTATTGAAAGCTTCCTTTACAGTTGCTATGCTGTATTTAAACTTATTGATAACCGTTCCTTCACTGTTAGACACATTCCAAATATCTCAAAATACTTTAGCTTATCTCATGTAGAAGTTGCCACTGTATCATCTTTGTTTTTTGTTTTTTCCAATAACCATAGTCTATCTTATGTGTATTTGTTGCCCTTTAGCATTTTTAGGGTATTTCTTTTTCTCACTTAGCATTGCAGAATGAGAACAGATTGATTAATTTGGAGTTTTAAATGTACTTACACTCTATGCCCTAAAATGCACGATTATTTTCGAGTTTATGTAATAAATATTACCAAATTGTTTTTCTCTGCCAGGACAACTGTGAAAAAGAATTACTTTGTTGTTTAACAACGCTATCAATTGTCAGGATCACATCAGCATTGTCAGTGTGCTGGGATTTTGTCCTGCAGGAGTTCTTTTACATGCCAGTAAATCTACTGACGTGGAGCTGTCGTTTTTAAGCACACTTAAAACTATCGGTGTGGGCCAGATTTGAACCCATGATCTTGCTTAGTAGACCAGCATCTAATCAACTGAGGCACCAGGCCGACAAGCAACAGGTGTGAAGGAGGTGCAGATATATGTATTTTTGCCTTAATATTTTTATGGGACTTTTCTTAAAAACCTTCTGTCCAGGACTGTACGAGTCAATCCATTTAGAATTTTATATTCTTGTGGTTCAATAATTTTGTAGTACCTCTTTTTGTGCCAGAGCATTAAATATACTGCAAACAGAATTAATTGTAGGAAATATTATTTGACCACCTCTTTTTCAGATAAATGTTTATTTTGATTTTCCAAACTGCCATTGCATATTTTTATGTTTCCTCTGCCCTTCTTCCATGAGCATTTGATAAGCTGTAGGGTCATTGAGGTTTTTGGCGACCCATTGGTAGGCTCTGGCAAAATGGTGCAGGCAGAGGCACATATCTCTCATTGCTTCATTAAACCAAATGCGTTCTATTATTTTCCTAGCACTTATCACACACCACACTTCAATTTTCAGGTCTTAGTGAGGCATTCATACAATAGCACAGGTTTTTCTGAAGTTCAATATTGACTGTTCCGTTAATACAACAAAATCAAACTACCAAACTTTCCACTAAGAAAAAAGCACTAAAAATAAAACTGAATTTTGAGGGTCAACAATTACCAGAAACAAAGGAAGCAAAGTATTTAGGCGTTACATTTGATACCAAACTTACATGGACCAAACAAATAGAAAATGTAATACAAAGAGCTCAAAGGCGCCTTTCACTGTTAAAACGTCTTAACAGGAATGAAGTGGGGATGTTCCAGAGCAACTCTTAACACAACATACAATGTATATATAAAGCCATTATTTACTTACTGCAGTGAAGTTCTTATAACCGCAAATACAAACAAAAATTCAAATCTTTCAAAACCAAAGTCTGAGACTAATTACAGGTGCTATCAAAACTACACCAATAGCAGCTATGGAAATACTAACCAACCAATACCCCATTGAATATGAAATAGAAAAAGCAGCTCTTACTCAACACGAAAAGTTGATCAGACTCCCATTTAATACATGGAACAATAGAAATTTTACACATACACTAAAGACTCAGGAGAGCTTTCTTTCTAAAATTCAAGACATCAGGAAGAATGTACACCTTCCTAATTCAAAGGAAAATTTCATATCTAAAGTCAATCCGACACATACATTAGACATCACATATTATTTACACCTGACAGAAGAAGTTAAGAAAAGTGATACTGCAACTAGTGTTCTAAAATTATTGACATTAGCGACAATCCATACTAGATTTCCAGAACACGAATGGCTCCATATTTATACTTATGGATCATTGATATCAAACCGAGATGGAGCAGGGGCTGGAGTCACGTGTCACCTCTTTTCCTATATCTTTAAGTTATGGCACTACAAGCTTGGAGAAATTGAAGCAATTCGAATGGTACTACAAAATCTTTTGTGTAGAGTTTCACATTTTCATCAAGCAGTTATTCTCTCAGATTACAGGGCAGCAATTATAGCAATTACTTCCAAATAGTCACCAAAAAACCAAACAATTACAGAATGTTGGAAAATCCTTACCCATCTAACAGCACTTCAAAAACACCTAGTCTTCCAATGGATACCAGCTCACTGTGGATTGAATGGTAATGAGAAAGCTGATTTTCTTGCAAAAAAGGGTACCGGCAATGTGCAGAAATCTATAGTTAATCTACCATTTTATGCAGCTAAAAGATTAGTCAACTCTGAATTCAAAAAAATTATTGTAAAATATTACTATGAAAAATCAAAGAATAAAAGATGGGAACTACCAAACATTCAAACAGTAATTCCTGAGTATCCTCGAAAAACAGCAGTAGCAACCTTCAGGTTGATTACAGGACATGATTGTCTGGCAAAACATTTAAACAGAATTGGGATATATTCTTCACCACTCTGTCCTCTATGTGATCTACAAGAGGAAATAGAGATCACCTTCAAATATGCCCGGCCACTTCTAAGTGCCCCATCCATCAGTGAAAAATATTGGAGAGCAAGAGGATTAATGACTTCATTTTTAGAAATCCAGCATTAGCCAACAACATATTGACTAATTTAAATAAGAAAATAATGAAGCTATTAACAGTGAAGCAACAAGAATCTAAAGCAAAAACAAATTAGAAACTAAAAGCTTCACTTATCTTAGTAATATTCCAAGTTGTTTGGTGCTAACACATTTCAAGTTGACTCCAACTCATTCTCAAAGTTACTTTAAACATATTGACTGTTCGTGTTAAATTGTTGAGTTAGTTCCAGTTTATTTGTCTGTACCGGGAGAGCAAAAAGGTTTGAATGGGCTGAGTGGTGCTCTGCTTGTCACCATCCTTGGCATTTGTTGCCGTCTGCCGCTATCATAGAATGGCGCAGATGAAACCATAGAATATTTGAAGAACGTTCTTTTAAAGGCTTTATTTCTTATCTTTGTGAATGGAGATGCTGAAATTGGCCACTGTTGTCAATACATTTTTGGCACCTCTTTAGAAAACTATCCATCTCTTGCCGAAGTTCATACTGAGAAGTGCTGGCAATTTCCTGGCAGATATTTTGTTTTAAATCTTCCAGGGCGTGTGGGTTTGTCTTGTACACTTTGTTTTAAGTTACCCCAGAGATAGAAGTCGCTTATTGGAGGTCTGAGAAACGTTTCTTCACTAATGGCTCACCACACACCAATTTTTTCAGCATGAAGGGTTACTTCATGAACAATATTAGGTTCTGAGTTATAGGGCCAATTTTTTTAGAGTCGACACTTGAAGCCCTTACATACATGAATACAATTTTTACCCCATCTTTTTTTAGGGAATTAACAGGCAGGGAGTGTGATTTTGCCCTTTTTCAGCAAGACACTGCAACATCTCGTGCAGTCAATCTTTTAACGAGATTAATTGAAAGTGTGTTTCAGGACAGAATCATTAGTAGAGATTTGTGGGCCCCTCGGTCCCTGACCTAACTGCTGCGATTTACATCGCTGGGGTAACTTAAAACATAAAGTTGGTTAAATTATGAAGCCTGGGACTTATATACTTACTATATGGTAAGTCGCCATTAGGGTACATATGTTATCTCTTATGAATTCAGATCTTGTCGTTTACTGGGCATTATGCAAGTCAGTGGGGAAATTTGATGTTGTGTCTGCACTTGGCTGTGGTGGCTGGAGCAGCTGAATGGAGATCTATGGTTCTAGTTCTGGCTATGGCATTGAATTTTTCATTCTCATTCTACCTCTTTCCAACCTTTTCCTACACATGGCTATTGTGTGGAAGAACCATTAATTTCCATAAATTTATTAACATTAAATTTTGTGGAATAGCCTCAGAAGTCCTCTGTAGTTGGATGACATTTTCATATTTGGTAAACCATAAGAAAGACAATTTTACTGCACAAAAAATTTAGATGTTAAAACACACAATTTATGTCTAATGTATATTCTTTTTTTCTTTTGTTTTTGTGCAGTGAACCATTTCTGATATATTCCTTCTTATTTTGTCTGAATTTTGCAATATTTTTACTTTTATATTGCTTAAAGGCTACTGTATTCCCATATACTGCATGCACTTACAAGAAAATTAGCAATAAGATAATTTCTGGAAATGTTGATCTTAATTAACATGAAGTAGAGAAAAAGTGTTTGTAAGATTAGTTTGTACAAGAGCAGAGTGTAGCATGTCAATTTTTGTATTATGTTATGGAAGTTTAGCCTCGTTAATCGGTATCACTTGTTTGTCTGCAGATACACAAAATAATTGGTTTTGCGCCATCGCTGCTGCAGGTGGTTATGCTCACAGATGTGGATATGCCAGTGAAACAAGCTGGTAAGTTACTTTTAAGGTCCCTGATACATGAAGGTTAGAACTGTAAAGTTGTGTTTATCATAATACTGTATAACAAAATTTTATAAATCTTTATACATTCTTTGAGTTGCTATATTATCCCATCTTATAGTTCAGCTTGTGGTTATTAACGCATAGTGGTTCTTAGCTTAGTTCATGTTTTATTTATTGCTTTCGCTACTACGTATAGTAAATAGAGGAAGTATTGTATTCCACACAAAAATTTGATGTTGAGATTTCACAGGAAATATTTGTTTTGAGGCCCCCTGAATCCAAAAAAAAGCAGTTTTAGAAAAAGGTCTGTGTGTCAATCTGTGGACAGCATAACTCAAAAATGAAAACTCTGATAAAAACAAAGTTGGTATCTTTCAAGGATGCAACGCAAAGCTTTTGAAGAAAATTCCTGCACCCTAAGCTGCTCTTTACATGGAAAATGTTTATTTACTTCAAAATGGCTGTAATGATTTTGACTAAAATACCACCACATGTTTAAGATATTTTTATGTCAAATGAAATGTATATTTTGAATTTTCTGGCTATAGCTTATGCAGTCCTGGTTACTCTGGATGACTTTTGCATAACTGGTAAACTGATCATTTCGGAGATTTATGAATTGAAGCTTTCCTGGCGACGAACATATTCAAGTTGTTCCTGATGATGGGAGAGATGTACACTCCCAAAACGTAGCTCTTCATCACTACACTTGGCTCGAAGCCCGAGAAGAACTTGAATACATTTCGGAGATATTCTTTATTTATGTGAATTTTGGAAAACTTAAACTTTCATCTAATGGAACATCATTATTAACTTTTTTATGTGCTAACCGTGCAAAGAGATGGAATTTTAAAGCTTTAAAAGATTTTACTATCGCTCAAAGCCTAATTTATTCTCATATTCCCCTTGCACCTATACGGAAATAAACAAGGTAATTTCTGCAAATGTTTATCTCAACTAACATGAAGAAAATGTAGGAATAAGAGTTTGTTAGAATGGTTAATACAAGAGTAGAGAAAGTCGATGTGAGTGCAACACATCAGATTTTTTTTCTAAACCGTTTTTCTCCTACTCTTCCTCCTAACAGTTTGATATTCTCTTCATTTTTTAGCTTCATTTTCTTAATTCTTCTCACCCATTTTTCAGGAGAGCTTTAAATAGTGACAACTGTTTATTTGGAAGAAATAGACCTACTGTCCTTCAGCATAAGCATCAACTTTGTCTATAACCTGTTGCAGCCAATGTGACACCATTAGCAGCACCTATCCTTTTGATAATTTGAATGTAATTTGCTCCTAGAAGAAACTTGTAACAGTTATTTATTTATGCCAACAAACTTACTGTTGGTGTTTTTAAACACACAAGCCGTGTGTGGGCAAAGTTTTAGAGGTAGAACTGGAACTTACAAATTCAATGCCACAACTGGGAAGGTCTGTGGTTCAAATCCCAGTTGTGGCATTGAATTTTTAAGTTCCAGTTCTACCTCTAAAACTTGTAACAGTTTAAAGCAAACCTGCATCTCAGGAATGGAGTTGAAGCTGCAAGGGCTTGTAGCGAGCATTGGTGCTATTGAAATGGATAATGTTGCCATAGATGGTCTTAGGGATGTGCAGTTTTTCTAAGTCATGCCAGCTTGACATGAAGAAATGCACTACATCCCCCGTAGCGGTCAAAGAGGTTGGCAATTAGGAATCAGAAAGGAAGATGAGCAATGACACAGAAGTGCGATCTAAAACTGAAACAGTGGAATGGAAGCACAATGTAAATAGCACTGTAGTGTTACCAAAGAGGAATTGTAGTGAAACTGAAACGTAATTATGGAGAGAATGTAAATAAAGGAGAAAAGGGGACATAACATTTGCATTTCATTTCCTTTAGATGTTAATTATTAATGGAGATCTACATTTAAAATAATGTTGTAATGTTGTAAATAAATGAATATTAAAAATAGAAGCACTATTGACAGTGAAGTATTCTTCATGTTTGAGGTTATTTTGAGTCACTTATTTACACTCACCTTCACTACTAAACTGCTTTTTTAAAGTGGAAACGTTTTCAGGGCCATTCGATCCCATAATCAGCCGCTGGGTGACTGACGTTATCCCCTTGTTTGTTTTCTCTGTTGTCTCTATTCTGCTGCCATCTGGTGTAAGGGGCGCAGAGGTTTAACACTTCATTCAGTGCTGGTATTTCGAAATTAATAACTTTATTACTGTTTTTGATGATGTATATTTTTTCCCAAATATTCAGCTCTATTGGTGAATTAATAGATTTTAACAGTTTTATATTAAGGCCGATGTTGTGGTTTTCAGTCCAAAAATGATGTGCCACAGCAGACTTTTCAATTTGTTTTAATTTTATGTTTCTTTGGTGTTCCTTAAGTCTTATATCCAAATTTCTCTTTGTTTTCCCTATGTAGCTTTTGTCACAACTATTACAGTTGATCTGGTAAATCCCCGATTTTTTATTGTATGGGATGGTATTGTTAAGTGGCTTATTAAGCAGGTTTTTTAAACTGTATTGGTTTTGCGGTGCTAATTTTATGTTTAGTTTCTTGAAGATTTTTTCAAATTTCTTGAAGGCCCAGGGATGGTACGTGAATTTCCTAAATTTCTAGTTGTTTGTGAGTGGTGTTAATGTAGTGGTTTGCGAAATTATCTTGAGCTTTTTTGCATTTTTTGACGTGTTCCTAATGGTGGCTGGGTTGAATCCATTTAATATTGCAATTTCTTCTATGTGTTGTTGTTCTTTCAGAAATTCCTCTTTACTTAACGGGACATATATAAACGATGTATCAAGCTTCTAAATGCTGCCAGTTGGTGTGAAATTGGGTTGCAATTGTTTTTCTTGATGTAATTGTCTACATGTGTGGACTTTCTATGTATACCAAATTTTATACCATCTATATTTCTAGTAATTTTGAGGTCCAGGAAAGGTAATGTGTTGTCTTCTATTTCAATTGTAAATTTTACATGGCTGTCCTGTAGATTCAGTAATTTTAGAGAGTTGTCTTTTTGTTCCTGGGGGATTATAGTGAAAACGTCATCCACGTATCTTCTCCAACTTCTCACATAACTTAGTTATTGTCCGGTTGATAATGGAGGAAAGTTAACCTTCGAAACGCGTCCCGGAAAAATATTTTGTAAGTGTTGTTCAGTGTTATTAACTAACTCACCTTTTAAATTAAATTAATTACAACAACACTGTTTTGAAACTTCTATGAAAGAAAGACAATGATCCCATGTTGTATTAGAGCACATAAAAGAACCTCAAGCCTGATAAAGAGGCCACTGAGCAGAATGAAGCAGTCTTTCATGCCCACTATAGAATGGGGCGCTAAGTACCATAGGAGTTAAAGATCATCCATAAATAAAAACTCAATTTCAATCAAACCGTTTGCTCTTCCTTGTCACATGGTGAGGTGTATCTTTTGCTGTTGTTGTTGTTGTGTTTAACGCCCGCTTTTACTACTATGGCATCGCAGGCGGTGACACTGATGATACATGAAGATGGAGCACCGGTGGAATGAGATGGTGGGGGAAACCGGAGTACCCGGAGAAAACCCGCCCCTGACGCCGCTTCGTCCACCACGAATACCACATGCGGGTCCCTGGGATCGAACCCGGGCCGCCTAGGTGGTAGGCGAGCGCGCTAACCGCTCGGCCACGGCGCCGCCATCTTTTGCTGCTTTGCTGTTCTGCTGTTTTACGGCAAAGAAGGTATTTTTATGGTTTCAGTCATAGTGTTATCACGGGCATGACAAAGCATTAAATTCTGTTACATTATACTTAATTTAAGGTAAAAAACTAAATACATATACTATGCTAATTGGTATACAGTGCTATGATAGGCCAGAGCTTATCCAATGAGGAAACGTTTTATGGGTTTCAGTTTAAGGACGTTAGTATGCATGAATATTTGTATGTAAAGTATTTTGAGAGATAGTCCAATCATTAGTTAAATGAGCAGGCCAGTATAATGAACAAGTGGGTTAGTGGGATACATCATCCAGTGTCTTATCTGGCTACAGATCTGGTAAATTTGTTTCCAAGTGACACCAAAACTGAAACAGTTGTAGGCATTTCTAATATTGGTTACTTCAGGGGATTCCTATCAGCAGAATTTTTATCTTGTGTGCTTGACCTTTGTGTGTAAACGAATTAAATAGTGTACATTTTGAGGACATAACTTGAGTTAGAGCTGAAACAAGATACTTTTAGCATACTTTGATCTACTGGAAGGATGATGGAGAACTCCAGAGGAAAATATAATGGTCCTTGTCAATTAACTAACTAAAAGAATTGGCAGCTCACAAATGAATATATTGGGTTTAAATCTCTCAGATCATTCCATATAAAAAGAGATACAATAAAACTGAAATATGTCTGCCCTGATTTATGTTATTACTGGAACCAGCAGTGTTGGCTAGGCTTTTACAAGAAGCTTTGCAAAATGTTGATTTCCAGGAAAATTGTCTGTAGCTCATTCTCAGCTATGTAAGTGAGTCAGTACAGAGGAGGCAGTTTTCTAGTGAATTCATTTACAGAGTCAGTTTTTAATGAGTTAGTAGAAATGTCAGAGCAAGTTGTGGACAGTTGAGCAGTGTTTTGTATTAATGTTATGATAGAATAGAACAGTTGTGAGCTGCAAGGTCATGTGATTCAGTTTTAGAGGAAATACAGAGACATAAGTATCTGAACTTGTCTTTTGTCACACTGTGTATTTTTATGGCAAACCCTATTATCAGTTTTAAGTACAGTAGAACCAAGTTAATCCGAGTCAATTGGGTATGTGCTCTGTTCAGATTCAGAAATGTTCAGATTATCTGAAAAATGAAAAAAAGGAAAGAAATCTTAAATATTCAAACAAGCAATTCTTGTATATATATTCAGCGCAACTTGGAAACAGCTCTAATGATTTCAATCAAATTTTGTATTCAGACAGGGTTTTGTTTATTAAGTTTACCTATATAGGTGTCATTCCTGAAAAAGGTGATTTTACGCATAATAGTCACAATTACTCTAAACCTTATTTTGGCCATAATTTCTCTGTTAATGGGCCAATTTCAACAAACAAGACAGGATATTAAAGGTCTAATCAAGAGCTTTCAGAAAACCTAAAGAAAGTTGACTTAGCTACATTAGTCTACATGTAACAATCACAATTAGTCTAAACTTTATTTTGGTCATAATTTCTCTGTTAGTGGGCCAATTTCAACAAACAAGCCAGGATATTAAAGGTCTCGTTGGAAACGGCTCCAACAATTAGGATGAAAATTTATATTTAGTTAACATTTTGCTTTTCAATTTTATCTAATGAAGTATCTTCTTCCCCCCCCCACCCCCCCCCCCCGCCAAAAAAAAAACATGATTAAAAAGGAAAAGAAAAGAAAAGTCGAGCCAAGCTTGGTTGCCTAGGTACTGTATATAAATTGAGCTATAGGATTAGCAGCTACAAGTTAATGTAGTGTAGCGATGTGAGGAAGTGACAAAATTGTGATTACCGTTCACAACATAATGACAATGTATTCTTCTGACCCGTGGACATAGTTGACCCCATGTGATAGTGGTGGTAATTAGGTAGTCCAGTTTCACTATTGTTAGTGGTTACTCTACAGTAATTTATGTTTTTTGTTCATAAATTAATACAAAAAAGGTGCTTATTTGTGTTTTACCATGGAATATGATGTCAACCAAACGAAAACATAAGAGTAGTTCTTGTACCTTAAAAGAAAAGCAGGAAGTGCTTAAGTAATTGACAAGGGGCGGAAGTGCTACAAAACTGGTCGTTGAATGTAGGTTGGGAAAGCCACTATCAGTGACTGAAAAAAAAAAATGTTGGTAAAATTGAGAGCCTCAGCAGCACAACTAGCGAAAAAAACATAGGAACAATGCCATGTAGTTTCAGTAATGAGTTTGTTAGTTCTATAATAAACATGCTTTCTCTACACTACAAATAAGTTTTCTATTGTTTTTATAAAGTATGGATTTTGTGTTTGGGTTATCCGGAATTTTGGACTTGTAGGGTTCGGATTAGCAGGGTTCTGTCGTAGTTTTTCCTCTTTAAACTCCCATGCTAATTTCTTATTATTGTTGGTCTTGTTTATTATTGTTCAACAGGTTATTGTTGCATTTACAATGAAATAAGCCTAGCCGTTTTCGGTCAGTACTCTGTTTTTAACCACATAAGAGGAAAACAATAAAGCTATAGGAGGGAGGGGCTTACTAGGCATTGCTAAGCAACCACCCCTCTCCAAACCACATTATTCTAATGCTTTGTCTTCTCGGAGTTTAGACTCTGGCTCCCTGCAGTGTGGAACTATGAATTACGAGCCATGTTTTTGTTTTCTATTGCACTGCTATTTTGGAGTATTTGCAGTTTTTCCTACATTCTGTACCCTTCTGTCATTCTTCACAACTAGTGAGATAAATGATTTGGTTATCCATTTTATTAAAACCCATTATCCCTTTCTTTTGAAGAAAAATGTGCTATTAAGAATAACAGAGACACCACATCTGAATACTGCACAGAAGAATGGAAGCGGAATAAGAACTTTCCAACCCTGATGGTACAGGGAGTATCTATGGCTCACAGTAAGCATAACAAACTAAATTTTATCATTATCTTTGCATATTATATGGAGGAGAAAGTGAATAGTATGACGTTGGCATAAGTTGCATAAACTTTTTTCATAGAAGGGCGAGTAAATGTTAAGTTTCCAAAAGAATATATTGAACAGTGACCACTTTCATCTTAGAAAATGTAGAATCGATCATGCCTTATCAGAAGCAGCGCAATGAATCAGTAAGCCACAATAAACAATTTATTGAAGATGCATTCAAGTGTTGTGTTACACAGGAAAACAAGAACCTCCATTCGTGGACACGACGTGAATTAAGACTCTGCTAATAAAGGCAATTATTATCTGGAATTGCTTGGGTACAAAGAACAGTTTATAAGAGTGAATTTGTGAATTTGGAATCCACATCAGGATTCAAAGGAACTTAAATTAATATTCAAAATGATCTTACTGAATGTATAACTCAGATCATAAATGAAGAAATTAGGAAAGAAATCTCAGCTTGTGGAATTTAAGCATATTTTCAATAGGCAGATCATGATCACTACGGAATGAACTCTCCAGAAACAGAGCTTTAGGGGATTGTGTCAGTGATCTATTTGCTATATGGAGTTAATCCTAAATAAAAAAAAAAAGAAAGTAAGGTAAACAAACTCCCAGTCAGTTATGACTAGCCTTGCCACTGATATATATATATATATATATAGGGGGTGTAAATGAATAACACCGCACAAATTTTACTGGTGATAGATGGTTCATGGACAATCAATTTGAGATAGGTAATCTATGGTCCAGGATTACAAATTACAGAACTGTGCCTTAAACTTGTATGAGGGTATGCACACCACTGATCATGTCCACTGCAGCTGTAAACATGATGAGAAAACAAGTGGGCGAATTCTTCTGTAGCCTGTTTGTTGAGCATAATGGTTATGGTGCAATGACGCAAAGTTACGCACATATTAAAAGCACAGGTTCAAATACCCACAAACCCATTTTTTTTGTTCCTTCCTTCCTTTCTTTTTCTTTCTTTCTTTCTTTCTTTCTTTCTTTCTTTCTTTCTTTCTTTCTTTCTTTCTTTCTTTCTTTCTTTCTTTCTTTCTTTCTCTCTCTCTCTCTCTCTCTCTCTCTCTCTCTCTTTCTTTCTTTCTTTCTTTCTTTCTTTCTTTCTTTCTTTCTTTCTTTCTTTCTGTTTCTCTTTCTTTCTTTCTCTCTTTCCTTCCTTCTTCTTTCCTTCCTTCCTTTGTTTGTTGTTTGTAGATTTGTTTGTTGGTTGTAGATTTGTTTGTTTTATTTGTTTGTTGGTTGTAGATTTGTTTGTTTTATTTGTTTGGTTCGTTCTTCATAAGCTCCCGCTTTAATTTGATTTGATTTACAGGAAATATTTGTGTTGCGTTGCAATTTTTCATTTAACTAATGTTTAAACTTTTTGTTTAACTATTATTTACAGCTGCATGATCTAAGTAGCATGAACACACTGAGAACTTCGTTTTCACTTAAATCAGATGGTTCAAGCCCAACTAGCAGTTTTGAAACAAGTAAATAATTGATTTGCACTTGAAAGTGCTACATGTGATTGAAGTTATCAACATAGGTTGAATTAATATTAATATTACAATACAATAGGTAGATACAAGTAGAACAAAGGTAAGGAATTCAATAATGAGTAAGTGCAGGTTTCATATCTTGGTGCCTTAATTAAATCTGATAATAAATTGAGCGATACAATAAGAAAAAGATTACAGGAAAGGAGTGAGCTTATTATGCAAATAAAAAGGTTTTCTCTAATGGAATAGTTTATAAACCATTAAAGTGCGGTAGTAACCTATGCGTCTGAGGTTTGGTGTACCACAATGAACAATGAATGATGAAAAGGCTTTGCAATCTTCTTCTTCTGATTACCCTCCCCTTATGTAGGACCTACACCCCCTAGGACTTACAAGCCAGTGCCTAGAGTCAGACACCTGTCGGGGAGCACAGGAACCTATGGAGCGGACAGAGTGAAGACCTGGAAGCGGGTGGTCAGTCAAGCACCAGGTATGAGAGTAAGGAGGAAGATGATATGAAATGCAGGCAAAATAGATGATTGCGAAGGTGATAATGGAGCAATTGGTGGAATGAGTGGTGGGGGAAACCAGAGCACCTGGAGAAAACCCGCCCTGATGCCGCTTCGTCCACCACGAATACCACGTGCGGGTCCCTGGGATCGAACCCGGGCTGCTTAGGTGGTAGGTGAGCACGCTAACTGCTCGGCCACGATGCTGCCTCTTTGCAATCTTTCAAGAGAAAAATACTCAGACAAATTCTAAAGTAAGAACAAATTAGAAACTAAAAACTTCACTTATCTTAGTAATGTTGCAAGTTATTTTTTCAACCACTGACTCGAGTTTCAAGTTGTCTCCAACTCATTCTCAAATAGCTAATAGCTTCAATTTCCTTAATTAATTCAGACAAATGTTTGAACCTGTAAATTGTGGGGCACTGAATTGGAGAGTGAGAAACAATCAGGAAGTAAACAATACTATGTGCATTGTATATGGTGGTGATATTTTGCTATTTTAAAGCATAAGCAGAACATTGCTCTCAAAACGGAAAAGAAAGGGGGGAAAAAGTTTACCTCTCTCCGGTTTGAACTCGATTTCTCTGGTTCATTTGGTGCACAGTCAATTGTCTTAACCATGCGGCTAAGCCACACGTTTTAGAACTAGCCTATATTCCCATAGCTACCTGCCACAACCTGTTACCCATTGCATTGGCATGCAGCCACATGTTAATGCTCCAATTTAAGTGATTTTGGTAATGCTACAATTTAGAAGTGCTTCAGGGAGACAGCAGACAGGCTTTACTAACTTCCTAATAAGCACTATTTTGATTCCAGTGGATAATATTGACATATTTCTTTCTGTTTATGATTTATTGTTCATAATCTGTAATTACTTTGAATAGTATAACTTATTAATTTGATGTCATAGACCATTGGTTTCCTATCTCAAATTGATTGTTTATGGACCCTCTATTACCAGTAAAATTCATGTATTCATTTACACCCTGTATATATATATTAGCCATAATGGACCATTAAGTGTTATGATTTTAATCATATAGTGTAAATGCAATCTCTAATAATAACTAATGACAGACAGTCTGTAGCTCATCTATTATTGGCACATTTTAATTGATGACTGATGTTTGCAGGTGTTTGTGTAAAGGAATTTGAGTCTGAAATTGACTAACATAGGGTAACTACTGATTTTAATTCTCCAGGATTACCTTTTTGTGTAAAATGAATTAAGTGATTTGTCATCATTGCATACAGTGGTGAATATTTTGTGATAAAGGGGTTACATTCAGTACAAATGGAGACGAGTTTGTACATGTCCATCAGTACATACATTTAACCAGACTTTATTATTGATTTGCTGCTGACGTGGCGATGGGCAATGTCATAGCAATCAGTAAAAAAGCAGATGTTACCTTGACACCAGACTCCTGAGCCTGTGCATATCAATATCATTATCTAAACATCAAACAGCTATGTAGGTTTGAAGAATTAAGGCTGGGTCACAATAACTGAGCATGGAAACCAGAATGAGAATCACAAAGTTAAAATTTATGTATTATAAGCATGCACAATTAATGGAAAATTGCTCCCGGTCCTGGAATAGGAAAAAAGGCTTGGTCAAGTATTAGTTCAGTTAATCTTGTTATTCCTGGGCACGCTTTCAGATGCATATTGTGCATGTTAGATTCTTCATTGGGGAAATTATTCAAGATGATAATGAAATGAAATAACCACTAGAGCTGTCTCGAGTTACAAGTTGGGAAAGTAAAGCAGGGTGAAATTCCAGAAAATTTGCATCCTGGCCATAGGTCCTTAGTTCGAACCTCAGGATGTCATCTGGAAAGGTTTTTTTTTTGGGGGTGGGGGGTGATTTTTCAGTATCGTAAGAAGATGAATGTCAGGTAACCTTAAGCTCGTGGACCCCAGGCTCATTTCCTCATTCATCATTCGATATGACCTACAAGATTAAAGAATGTTAAACTGTGGAAGGAAAAAAGAAAACTCAGAATAAACAGCTTTGATGTATGCTATTAATAAAGAAATGATGCTTGTTATGACTCAGGATTTGGAAATACTAAACAAATTAGAAATGGATGTGCATTTAAGAAACTTTTACTCTATTGAATTTTGTTGTTGACTAATCTGCACTATGTTAGCTGAATTGGGAGCAGGTGAAAAAATATTGTTGGGCAGTTATAAACAAAAGAAGTACCAATGCACCAAAGAGACTTTGTATTTTGCTATCAATATATAGGGTTATTAAAAATGATTGTCAGGGTTACAAAAAATCATAATGCTGAGACAGAATATGTGGTCAGACCTCGAAAAGAAAGTATTTATGTAAATATTTATTGTAAATATAATTTATTTTTCATGTTGGTAGGGATTTGTTAAGTTCAGAGAGTGTTATACCATTGTTTCATTGTTAAGAATAGTATTTGTTTGATAACGTAATTAATGTTTAGTAATATGTTCAAATTTTTGTATATTATATTATTTTAGATTTAATATTAATAGTGTAGGGAGGATGGATAGAGATTGCTTCCTCAACAATTTGGGAACTATTTAACATGTAAGATGACGTCATGGGGGATGCTGTAAAAAGTATACCCATACGCATATGAATACAGATGCATTGTTACGGAATGGGCTAGATTCGTCTTGGTGTCCCATTATCTGAAGGGAAAAGACGTGTATTTATGTGCAGGTTTAGGACACTAAAAGTATAATTTAAAATGACAAGCAGTACGAAGAAACGTTGAGGAAGTCGGTCAGCCTGCGTAGAATGTTTACCAAAATAACATGTGTGTAATTCCCTGTGAAAAAGGTGAGAATAAAAGATTGTGAAAAGGTTTTATCCTGTGTCCACGTTATTTCACTTTGTACCATGACCCAAAATAACGAAAGAGTCAAAAGCTCAGCACCACCACCTTCGTTTTATTAAAAAACTGCACCAGTGCATAGTACAATTGATGAAGGAAGACAAAACTTGTTTTATTGTGCTCTGTAACTCAAAGTTTTTTGACATACATTACATTCTATATGTGCATTTTTTTTGTCATTCTACACACATCTGATAGTCCATCTCTTCCCATTCCCACATCAACGATGATGGTTAGGAAGGCAGCTTAGATGTGCTACCTCAATTCCAGCAAATTCAGTGGTAGAGGAGGAACAAATATGTGATCTTTAACATATCCCTACATTAAGAAGTCATAGAGTGTTAAATCTGGTGAACATGGTGTCCTGGTTAAAAGCATTTGATCACAAACTGTTCCATGTTTGATTGGGTAGTTCTCGGTTTAAAAATGCCCTGACCTCCCTGAGGAAATGAGGTGGTGCACCGTCCTGTTCAGAAAGAGAAACAACAGAAGGTGCAGTGCTTTGAATACCAATTTATACTCCATCCAGCCTTAGATCCAGACCTTGTATCCCTCCGTAACCCGTGTTTGTATCAGATGCAACTAACACAGACATCACTTGGACTCATGCTTCGTGTTTATGATGTAATAGAATGATATTTACTCCGTAGTTTTAGGAATAGTGCTGCTATCGTGTTATATTCAAGCAGTCTTTACCAGTTATCATACATCTTGAAAACTCACAATAATAACCAATATTTAAGGTACTATATTTTGTGGTGTGCTTTGGTTTCGGCGTATCGCAATTAGTTGTTGACTGTTTGTGCTTACATCAAGTTGGGACCTAAGAGTGGAGCAATTATAGTTGACTGGACAAGTGAATGGAATGTATAAACTTCAGCTTTCACGGCCAGCGAACTGACTATTAGCTAAGTTTATCTCTTCCAGTCAGAGCTCTGACCAGTGCAGACAATGGATCATCTTACCCTGAAGATGCCAAGCGCAGTACTTGGTGAATCATCAGTATCTTTAATGCCTTCTAGACTATGACCTACAAGCCCGGAAGAGATAAACTTGATTAATAGTCAAGTGAATGGAAGTTATATGAAACATTCTAGAAACAAATTTAAACTGTGGCAAAGTTAAGAGCTGTGTTGGATTATGGTTTGTTCAGACTACCAATTAACAAAACCTTATAAATAATTATGAAATTTGATTAATTTAAGAAACTGTAGTCAATCACTATAGGAGAGAATATTTCCATACATATTCTCTTTGATGATTTCATCATATGTATATCTAATAAACTAAATTTACTTTGATCTGTCGCATGTTTAAGTTTTACAAATTTTTGTGTTGTTTTGTTTTAAGGTGTGATTTATCTGAAGAATTTAATAACACAACATTGGGCAGACAGAGAAGCAGAACGAGGGCAACCTCTCCCATTCAGTATCCATGAACAAGATCGGGCTATGATACGAGATGCAATTGTAGATGCTGTTGTTCACGCACCAGATTTAATTAGGTATGATTGCACCATTTTATATTTATGGAGCTGAATTTCTTTGTTTGACTATTCCTTCTTGCTGTTGCGCAATAAAAATGGTACAAACGACACGTTTATATCTGCTTATCACCATTACATCATTGCTTTAGCATTTGTTTCTTGTTTATGTTTAGGTTATGTTATAGCTTTTGTGATATGAGATTATGGGTTGTCAGGTATGGAATGGAACTGCTTCAATAAAGCCTGTTTGAATGGTAATGTCTGTGAAATTTTGAATAATTACATATGCAATGCAATAAAATTGAAGCTTGATCAACAAAGTCTTCTTCACTAGTAATTATTCCTAGAGTTCAACGAACATTGCATACTATAATTGTTTATTTGAATATGAATATGAATTTATTGAGTACCAAAGCATATATATGTTGGGCTGCCCATGAACTTGGGCCCTAGCCCCTCTGTCATGTGACAGCCCTCTGGGATTTTCTACATTTAATTTTTTGACATATGCTGCTCATTTTTTGACTGCAGTTAATTAACCTTGTTCTAATCTGTCTTTTTAACTTTTGTCTTTTTTGATTCACTTATTTTCACCAAATTCTCTTATACTTTCTTTCCCTTAAGATCATTATTATTTTAGATTACCCATTCCATTCTATTGTACGACCAGTGGATCTCCGGCTCTGACATTTCTCAAGGCCTTGTGTGATGCGGTGTTGCCAGTTCTTTAACAGGAATTTCAAACAGGGTATTTAAAACATTTCATACATCTGCAGATCAAATGCTACTTCATAAATTTATGTGGACAGTGTGCATATAAATGATCACAGAATAGTAGAATATGGAGACAATTGTTATACTGTTCACCTACCAGAAAAAAAACCCTGCACAATCACCAAATCAATTAATACCATGTGGTTCTTGTAAAACAGAGTTGGCAACACGGTGCTACATTTGGAAGCCACACCTAGCAGTGAGACCGCTGATTGGTGCTGGCAAAAAGTTTTAACATCCGGTGTATTACTTGCTTCCAGTATTGCCAAAAGTAGTAGCTACTGCCCACAACAGATGTAAAGGTAATATTTGAACAGAATAGTGGTTTAACGAAAATACTGCATGAAAATAAAACCGAAATCACACAAATCACACAAGCCATCTGAAGATTATTTAATCCCGGGACATAAAGTACTTACAATAGTAAGTCACCATTGGGGTAATTGTCTCTGATGTGAAACTGCCTTTGTGGTTTACTGGGAAAAATATGAACTGGTTTGAGAATTCAATGTCATTCTGGCAGGTTGTCACAGTAGCTTAATGGTTAGAGCACCTGCCTAGTAAGCGGAGGGTCTGTGGTTCAAATTCCAGCTGTTGCATTGAATTTTTAAGTTCCAGTTCTACCTCTCATACTGTTTGAATGTTTGGTAGTTCCCATCTTTTATTTTTTGATTTTTCATAGTAATATTTTGCAATAATTTTTTTGAATTTTTTTAGGTGCATAAAATGGTAGATTAACTATAGATTTCTGTACACTGCTGGTACCCTTTTTTGCAAGAAAATCAGCTTTCTCATTACCACTCAGTCCACAGTGAGCTGGTATCCATTGGAAGACTAGGTGTTTTTGAAGTGCTGTTAGATGGGTAAGGATTTTCCAACATTCTATAATGGTTTGGTTTTTTGGTGACAATTTGGAAGTAATTGCTATAATTGCTGCCCTGGAATCTGAGAGAACTGCTTGATGAAAATGTGAAATTCTATACAAGAGATTTTGTAGGGCCATTCGAATTGCTTCAATTTCTCCATCAAAGTTTGTAGTTCCATAACTTAAAGAGGTGACACGTGACTCCAGCCCCTGCTCCATCTCGGTTTGATATCAATGATCCATCGGTATAAATGTGGAGCCATTTGTGTTCTGGAAATCTAGTATGGATTGTCTCTAATGCCAATAATTTTAGAACACTAGTTGGAGTATCACTTTTCTTAACTGTTGTTGTTGTTGTTGTTGTTTTCTAGTGCCTTGCATCTGGCAATGAAGCCATTAGCATTCGTGCTTTCCAATACTTTTGAACTGTAGTTCCTTCTGATCTTAATGCTTCACAGGTCTTCAAGTGGTCTTCGTTCATTTCTGCTGGATCGTTACACAGAACACATATTGGTGAGGCTGAGATACCTATTCTGTAGAGATGACTTGGTAAGCAGTCGTGATTTGTCAATAGTCGGAAGGCTGCAACCGCTGTTTTCCTTGGTCTCTGGGGGATTATATATGGGTTGGAAAGTAGTGTAATCCATTTTTTATCTTTGGCATTTGTTTCTATTTCTTGTAGGTATGAATGAGAAAATTTTTTAATGATCAAGCGTTTTATTGAGGAATATGAGAAATTGAATTTAGACTTTTGTTTTATTGTTGTGCCTTTCTTTGCAAGTGAGTCTGCAGCTTCATTCCCCATGACTCCACAGTGTGCTGGAATCCATTGGAGATGAACAGTCTTATTAACTTTTTGGAGTTGTGTTAACATTTTGTAGCATTCTCTAATTTTTGTTGACTTCTTTGTAGTATTTGAACATATTCCCTGAATTGCAGCTTTAGAATCTGAAAGAATTACTGCCTTGTTAAATTTATTTAAGGGAAGATTTAATAATTGTCGGAGAGCAATATGTATAGCCTCTATTTCTCCATCATAATTTGTTGTGTCTCTGCCAACAGAATGATAAAAGGAAAAATGTGAACACGTAACTCCAGCTCCAGTAAGGTTTTCCTTGGAGGATCCATCAGTATATATGTGCAGCCATTCTTCTGTGGGATACCTAGTATTGATTGTTTCCAGAGCTAGAAGTTTTTGTATTTCTTTTGGTGTGTCTGATTTACTAATTTCCTCTATTAATTCCAAACTGAAGGTAGGTTGTGATAATTCCAATGGATTTTCTCTTATAAGTAGATTTTCTATGGTGTTAGGAATGTTCAATTTGGATTTAACCTGTGTTATCTTTTCTAGGAAACTACAATGAGTTTTAAGGATTGAAGGGGGGAAGTTCTCTTCTGTCCATTTAGAGTTTGGCAGTCGTAACATTTTCTCGTGTTGGAGCAATGCTTGTTCTTCTATTTTTGTTGTTATTGATGGGGTCCATGTTAAGGCAAGCATGGCATCAATAGGTGTGGATTTAACTGCTCCAGTGATTAGGCGAAGAGCCTGATTTTGTATTTGTTCAAGTTTATTGATGTTAGCATTTGCTGCTGTTATTAAAGCTTCAGAACAGTACAAGAGGTTTGGTTTAACATACATTTTGTATGTTGTGTTAAGGACTCTCCTTGAGCAGCTCCATTTAGCACCAGCTAACCTTTTCAGGATTTGCAGTTTCTTTTCAACCTTTTCTGAGATGTTTGTTATATGTTTTTTCCAACTTAGCTTTCTGTCAAAAGTGATGCCTAAGTATTTGGCATCAACTGCTTTGAGTGGTTTACTATTATAATTTATGTTAATATTAACTGGTTTGTATTTTAGTGTAAATAATTCATAATTTGTTTTTTCCACATTGATAGTCCTGAGGTTTTTGGAGCTCCATTCATGTACTTTGTTTAGGGCCGTTTGTATTCTGTCTTTAATTAATTCAGGTTTTTTTGGAGAGCCTGAAGTCCAAATGACTACATCGTCAGCAAATAAAGCAATTTTGGTTTCCAAAGTTTTTATTATTGATGGAAGGTCATTTATATATATGTTAAAGATTGTTGTGCTCAGAACAGCACCTTGTGGAAGTCCTCGGTGTGTTTGTTTATATTTGGAAATGTAAATAATATGTGATGTCTAATGTTTGCGTCAGATTGACTTTAGATATGAAGTTTTCCTTTGAATTATGAAGGTATACATTCTTCTTGATGTCTTGAATTTTGGAAAGAAAGCTCTTCTGAGTCTTTAGTGTATGTATGTGTAAAATTTCTCTTGTGCCATGTATTGAATGGGAGTCTGATCAACTTTTCGTGTTGAATAAGAGCCGCTTTTTCTATTTCATATTCAATGGGGTATTGGTTGGTTAGTATTTCCATAGCTGCTATTGGTGTGGTTTTGATAGCACCTGTAATTAGTCTCAAACTTTGGTTTTGAAAGATTTGAATTTTTGTTGTTGTTGTTGTTTGCTGTTACAAGAACTTCGCTGTGTAAACTGCCTTTACACACACTTCCATCTAGCAAATTACTCATAATGATGAGATGGTATGCCAATACATTTTTAAGACAGTATAGTTTTTTAAGGAGTCACTCTTTTATTATAATCAATGGTTCTAATCTATAAATACTACTAATCCTGAAACAGTCAATAACTCCCATCTGCATATTGATTTTCTTTAGATAAATTGGAATCTCTCTGTTGATAAAACTTGCTAATAAATGAGAGGTGGAATCAGGACTGAAAAATTCATTGCCATAGCTGGGATTTGAACCATGGATCTTCCGTTTATTGAGTGGCTGCTTTAACCTCTAAGCTACCATGACCAACTTGCCAGTATGACATTAAATTCCCCAGCCAATTCATACGTGGAAAATCCATGGTTCAAATCCCGGCTATGGCATTGGAATTTTTCAGTCCTGATTCTGTCTCTAAACATTGCCTACACATGGCTTGTGTGTTTTAAAACACCAGCATTAAGGTTTTTGGCATAAATAAATAATTGTTAATAAATATTTCTGTTACTTTCTTAGCTTGTTAATCACGCCATCAGAGTACAAGATATTTCTCAGTTGTGTTTATTAAATAGTTTCCTTTCTATTTCTAGGGTACAACTGGCAGTTTGTGTCAGTAATATTGTGAAGCATGATTTCCCTGGAAGATGGACACAGATAGTGGACAAAATCAGCATCTACTTGCAGAACCCTGATGCAGCGAGATGGCCAGGAGCCCTTCTCTGTCTTTATCAACTAGTGAAAAATTTTGAGTAAGTAAAGTGCAAAGTTATCACTTAAAACAAATTGTGTGACTTCAGGATTACAAGTGAAACTAACTGCTTTTATAATAACTGGTGGACTTGGATAGCAGTGCTGTGAAATAATGTGAGTAATACAGTGAGAGTTCTAAAGTAAGAACAAATTAGAAACTAAAAACTTCACTTATCTTAGTAATATTGCAAGTTCTTGGTGCAAAGCTGACTAAAGTTTTGAGTTGACTCCAACTCATTCTCAAAGCTATACAATATAGATAAGTGAAGTTTTTAGTTTATAATTTGTTCTTACTTTAGAATTTTGTTGCTTCACTGTTGATAGCTTCAATTTCCTTAATTAACAGTGAGAGTTGTTTATAATGTATCTTTTTTGTTTAATAACTGGATGAAAAACTTTTTGAGGAGTTAATTATTCCTATCCTCAGATTAAGGTCAACTTATGCATCAAAATGTTGCTGGGAAGTACTTCAGACTTCAAGATTCAGTTCTTATCTATGTGTTCTTCAATACTGTTAGTTCAGTTGTGTTCACAGTGTTGTTAAAGAGTGGGCATGTGTTCTTCTATGATTGCCTCACCATCTACCTTCCCCTTGATCATTCTTACTTATTTCCTAATTTGCTCCCAAATACCCCTACAATTATGTAAAACAAAGTATTTTTGACTGTGAAGTTTTAAGTTACTAAAATTACAGAAAAGTGAGTCAATCTCGTAAATACATATTTTTCTTCATTATGAGTAATTAAATAAAGGCTAGTTTCTGGAAAACTTCTTCCCTATCTTCAGTTTGGTGGTTGACTGATGCTGCGAGGTGTTGCAAAATAAATAGCAGCACAACACTGAGCTGGACCCACACACCTTCAGCTAACACCAACTAAAGATAGAAAAGAAGTTTCCCTTAAACTATAGTTGCCATCATGAATGAAGGGGTTGTGCAGAAAACAAATATTTAACGACGTCACAGTCACATATTTTCTAGCCAATCAGGCATAGTCTGTTGTAGAGCGTATGTGAGAGTACTTGCCTACAGTTTAACAGTGTGGCGCAGTTTTTAAATAATTGTGGGTTGTCGAGCTTTTGATTCTTTGCAATCTTGGGCCGTGGTACAGGGTGAAATAATTGTGGACTCGGGATTAAGTCTTCATGAATTACTTTATTCGCACCTTGTTCACAGTATTTTAAATACGTATCACAATAGTAAGTCCTTTTTGTTAGTGGATCGACTTTCTTAACATCGTCACCATAATATAATGTATAAGTTATGGTGCTGTTTTTATAAAAAGGAATGTGCTTCGGATTGAGCAATGAGACGATTATTTCTCTCAGGGCGTGGTACTAGATGGAATGAATACTCAATGTTACTTCACTATAATATATTACTTTATTAACACTTTTTTCATCATTACAATTGAATTATCTTTCGTCGCACCAATTTATATTATATTGATAGTCTCACTTTTCTAAAGTCTTTTCTACCCACTTCCACGCATGTTATAGAAACACGTCTTCTCATCTCAAACATACAGACGCTATTAACAACTCCAGCGCCACTTCACATGATGCTACCTTTTTTGTATACATCCACGTATGCGTTCATCAAATAGTTCCCGTATTGTTAGGGAAGCAATCTTTAGCTATTCTCCCTTCGCTTTTAATATTAAACACATGTAATTCTTTCATTTATACATATATATTAAATTTAAATGTGAAACTTAACATTTATGACGTTTTTAAACAAACTTAATTTTTTGTAACACTGAACAATAGCAACACGTTTTCGTTACTCAACTAATTTGTATCAACACCAAAAATAAATTACATTTTCAATAAATATTTACATAAATGATTTTCTTTTGGGGTCTTACAATATTCTGTCTCAGTTATTTAGCGATAGCTTAAGTAAGAACAAATTAGAAACTAAAAGCTTCAGTTATCTTAGTAATATTGCAAGTTCTTTGGTGCTGGACTTGCAGTATTACTAAGATAAGTAAAGCTTTTAGTTAATTAAGGAAATTGAAGCTATTAACAGTGAAGCAACAAGATTCTAAAGTAAGAACAAATTAGAAACTAAAAACTTCGCTTATCTTAGTAATGTTGTAAGTTATTTTTTCAAACTTGCAACATTACTAAGATAAGTGAAGCTTTTAGTTTCTTATTTGTTCTTACTTTAGATTTTTGTTGCTTCACTGTTAATAGCTTCAATTTTTCCTTATTTATTTAGCGTCATTTTGCACTTTGCCACAGTATTTTGTCCTTTTATTTAATCGCACACTTCATGTCGATTAAAGTATTATGCTTAATCAATATTTCACTTAATCATTTCACTTTTTCTATCTTGCACACATATCAAAATGCGTCTACCTTCGACTGATGCTAATTGTGAAGAGAAGGCTTGATCTTGCCATATTATTTTTGTTATGCGCATGTATCGTTCCGCATATACATATGTGCATTTTATAGCGTCCCCTAAGACTATCACTTTCCGTATATTTCCCTAATCCCGAAAATGTTAAAGCGATCTCACTCTAACTTCCTAACATTTTTGGCATTATATTTAAAATAATCCTTAAAATTTTATACGTTAAATCAAAATGTTATAATTAACTATTATGACACTGATAAACAATATTCCTAACAATTGAAGAATGAAGTAACACAAAGAAAGTTAATTATAAACAGAAAATAAGTCAAATTCATAATGTACTTAATATATTGTGGGGACAAACCATATATTCTATTTCAAGTGAAATTAAATAATTCCAAGCAATAAGTCAGCTCCATTGTGTGACAGCAAGTTTGTTAAAAGTTCCGACAATGGCAGAAGCAAATAAAATGTTGCGTTATTCACAGTCAAGCCAGAGAAATTATATACAATGTGTACTTCCTGAGATAGATGGGAAACAGTTGCAATGCAGCACTTCCCCTATTACTCATTCCTGCACGTTATATGTAATTTACTGCCATCGTTACTGACGGATTTCATGGTTTTATTTTTTACCTTTTATCTGCTTACTTTTTAAGATCAATTTACATGTTTTAAGTGGTTTTAGGATTCCTTTTTAAATGAATTTACCCGTTTTAACTGTTTTTAGCTTACCTTTTAGATAAGTTTTACATTTTATCTATTTTAGCTTTTATCTGTTTTAAATATTTAATTATGAGTGTTAAGTGGTGGTGAGTTTTACCATTTTTATTCTTTTGACTTGGGGCTCTAATGACCTAGCTGTCGACGGGCCCTTAAACCCTTCTCACTCACTCACTCACTCACTCACTCACTCACTCACTCACTCACTCACTCACTCACTCACTCACTCACTCACTCACTCACTCGTTACTGATAGCTATGTCTTTGTTTAACAACTTGTAAGTGGAGAAAAAAAGTGTTTACAAGTTTGACTTACAAGGTTGACTCACTTTGCTCTAATTTTAATAAATTAGTTCCCTACAAAATTTTCATTTTTCTCTCCTTTTACAATTAAAATCTTTTTGATTAATATTTCCCCATATAAGTGACCCCATTTAGTTTCCTTATCTCCATTTTGTGTGCAGTATTGTATTTATTTCCTTGTACTATGGAGATTTTACTAAATCCTTATCATTACTTAAACCTTTTAAATTTATAACTCTAGTTCTAGCCCATGCAAATCAGTCTTGAACCATTTTAACACACATCTCTATGTATTTTTCTCTGTCCCAAACTATTTTTGTCTCCCTGTACAGCATCAGAAAACTCTTCTCTCTCATACTAAATGTTTCTTGTCTTTCAGTATCCTCCAATCTAAGTTTACTTTTTTCCAGAAACTTCTGTTTTACTACTTCCAGGTTTCCATGTCTGTTATGGAACTTTGTGCACTTTAGAAACCTGATGCTTTCCATTTGCATTTTTCCAGATACTGAAGCTTTCTTTAATAATGTCGCTCTTCCATTCTTCCAATGTGTGTGTGTGTGTGTGTGTGTGTGTGGGTGGTGTGTGGTGTGTGTGGTGTGTGTGGTGTGTGTGTGTGTGTGTGTGTGTGTGTGTGGTGTGTGTGTGGTGTGTGTGTCAGAGGGGGGGGGGGGGGAGGTGGCGCATGTGTAGGTGCAGATGCCTGCATGTAGCATAACTCTAAAAGGAAGTTGGTTAAAAACGACAGTTGGTATTTAAGTTTAATATGTTTTAAGATGCAAGAAAGATTTGGAAGGAAATTCCTCCATTCTAAACTACCCTTTATATTGAAAATTTTGATTTTCTCAAAAATGTCTATAGCGATTTTGATTAAAATGCCATATGAAAACATATTTTGAATTTTATGCCTATAGACCATGTAGTTCTGTTTACTCTGTCTTTTGCCTAACTGGTAAACTGTAAGAGATAGACCAAGTTTTACTGCACAAAAAATGTTGTTGTTGTTTTCTAGTGCCTTGCATCTGGCAATGAAGCCATTAGCATTCGTGCTTTCCAATACTTTTGAATTGTAGTTTCTTCTGATCTTAATGCTTCACAGGTCTTCAAGTGGTCTTCGTTCATTTCTGCTGGATCGTTACACAGGACACATATTGGTGAGGCTGAGATACCTATTCTGTAGAGATGACTTGCTAAGCAGTCGTGATTTGTCAATAGTCGGAAGGCGCATATTCATGTATGTGGCTTTCATGTAACTGTTTTCTTAACAGGCACCAGTTTTACAATGTGGCAGTTACATCACCCGACTTAAATCCCCATTTTGCAAGGGGGATCACACCTATCGTTGGTCAACGGGTCCATCGGACCTAGCCGGGAGGACTAACTAGGTGGTATTTAGATCCACCGACCTTCCCCTCATGTGCCTCTGAGGGACGCTGTTGTGCTGTGATAGTCCAGCACATATGTAAATGACATTTCCTCCATTTTAGATGAAACAGTTATACCGCTGTGATTCGGTCCCCAGAGCCTCATCTGTTAAAAGCAGGGTGCACCACGGGCAGGATGAGGATGGGAATTGGGTAGGAGAGGCTATAGGAGGCGCATCACTACCCCTTACTACCCCTCACAAAAAATGTTGATGTTAGCTAATGCTGGATTTCTGACAATGAAGTCATTAATCCTACACAAAAAATGTAGATCTTGCTAAAACACACAAGTTATGCCCAAATAAATTTTTTTGTAGAATGAACCATTTTGGAGATATTCCATGTTATTTGTGTGACTTTTGGGATACTTAAACTTTCGTCAAATGGAACATTGTTATTCTTTTTTTTTTTTCCTTAGCTGTGCAAAGAGAACAGAATCTCAAAGCTTTTAAGGATTCACTTGCTCAAAGCCTGCTGTATTCCCACATTCCCCTTGTACCTACAAGGAAATAAGCAATAAGATAATTTCTGCAAATGTTTATCTCAACTAACACAAAGAAGATATAGGAATAAAAGTTTGTAAGAATAGTACAAGAGTAGAGAGTGCAACACATCAGATTTTTTAATTTACAGATACAAGAAACCAGAAGAACGTGGACCATTAAATGAAGCAATGAATCTTTTGTTGCCAATGATGTATCAGCTATGCTGTCGATTGCTTCCAGACCAGTCTGAACAGTCTGTTCTGCTTCAGAAGCAAATTTTAAAAATTTATTTTGCTCTAACACAGGTTGGTATTTAATAATCTTTTTAATACTTACTGTGAAGATTAATTTTCTGTTTTTATAACGATAAAGTTGCAGACAGAGCTCTTAACATGCTGGAAATGCAGTGCATCAGGGAAGTTTGACTTGTGGCTCTGTGCAGGAGAGAGTACTGGTAACAACAGTTAAGTTGGTAGCATAGAGTTGTGTTGTAATAATGTACCACAATCATAACATACAGTACTCAGTTATTATTGGTAATGTAGAGAAACGCTACCATGGATAAGGCAAAACATAGTTAATCAAAAAATAGCATAATCCCTAAGCCTGAAAAAACCAATTGTTTGAGAGGTAGAATTGGAACTAAAAGATTCAATGCCTCAGCTGGGATTTGAACCACAGACACTCCGCTTACCAGACTGCTTGTCTAACTATTAAGCTACTGTGACAATCTGCCAGAAAGACATTGAATTCTCCAACCAACTCGTATTTCTCCCATTAAACCACTGAGGCAGTCTCACATAAGAGACAATTACCCCAATGGTGACTTACTATAGCAAGTACTTTATGTCCCCGGCTTGTGCATTTTAAACCACCAAAGTAAGTTTGTTGGCATAAATAAATAATAATTACCATCTGACGGTTATTTAATCCCGGAACAAAGTGCTTAGGATAGTAAGTCACCATTGGGGGTAATTGTCTCTGATGTAAGACTGCCTTTTGGTTTATTGGGAGAAATACAAGTTGGTTGGTTAATTCAATGTCGTTCTGGCAGGTTGTCATAGTAGCTTAATGGTTAGAGCAGCTGCCTGGTAAGCAGAGGGTCTGAGGTTCAAATCCCAACTGTGGCATTGAATTTTTCAGTTCCAATTCTACCTCTGAAACATTGCCCACACATGCCTTGTGTGTTTAAAACCACCAACAGTAAGTTTGTTGGCATGAATAAATAATAAACCAACTGTTAGCATTTCTGTGATTAATACATTTAATGACCAGTATATGACTATGAAAAAAATAAATAAAAAATGCAAATGGATGTTGACAATTTTTTTAAATACTGTACAGGACCAGTACTCAATCCTTTTATTAGTCATCTGTGAAAGAGATAGCTAAGCTTATGCTGTAGTAAGTGAGACTTGAGTGTCATAAATCCCTTCACAATTTCAATATGTTCAAAAGTTTCACTGTTTATAATCACTTTCAATAACTAAGCATGTGACAAACTTTGTTTTTAAATTTCAGTATTCTCTTCCATTGAACTTAATATCAAGGGAAGTGTTTTCACAATGGATGACCATAGTAAATGCGGTAGCTGATAGACCAGTTCCTGAACAAACGAATGCTGTAGACGAGGAAGACAGGGTAGATCTGCCATGGTGGAAATGCAAAAAATGGGCTCTTCATATTTTGCATAGAATGTTTGAGAGGTATGTATGGATTACTCAAATTATGAAAACAAATATAATTTGAAGTTAGTAGACGTGAAATGGAAGGATTAAATAATGAACTAACTTGAGTGCTACATTGTGTTGCCTGAGTCACAGGACCCTCCCGCCAACGTCAATGTTGGCTTTGTTGCTCCTGAGGGCTTCCAGTTCTAGTATCACTTCCTTAGCCACCCTCGCGACCAACACCTACAGATGTACAACACTCTGCTCCAAGGACTTCTCCACAGGCAGGGTACTCCCCAATGTCATCACTATCTGGTAGGGCTGACTCGGTTTCTTTGATGGGAAACCCTCTAGGACATCAGGTCTAAATGCAATCATGGCTGCACTTGTGTCCACTAGCACACGACATGGCTTCGCTTGTATCTGGCCGTCTGTAATGACGTTACCATCCATCCTTGTGTACAAGGCACACCGTAATAGTAGTATAGTTTTAAGCTTTTAAGTTTTTTTTATTTTCTTGCAAAAAAGGGCACCAGCAGTGTACAAAAATCTATAGTTAATCTACCATTTTATTCAGCTAAAAGATTAGTCAACTCTGAATTCAAAAAAATTATTGCAAAATATTACTATGAAAAATCAAAGAATAAAAGATGGGAACTACCAAACATTCAAACAGTAATTCCTGAATATCCTCGAAAAACAGCAGTTGCAACCTTCAGATTGATTACAGGACATGATTGTCTGGCAAAACATTTAAACAGAATTGGGATATATTCTTCACCATTCTGTCCTCTATTTGATCTGCAAGAGGAAATGTATTGAGACCACCTTCAAATATGCCCGGCCACTTCTAATGCCCCATCCATCAGTGAAAAATATTGGAGAGCAAGAGGATTAATGACTTAATTGTCAGAAATCCAACATTAGCTAACAACAAGGCACACCGTCGTGACTACCCCAATGTGCTCAACATGTCAGTCCTTTTTAAACCAAAAAGGTGAGTTGATTAATAACACCACACAGCACGTAAAATTTACTGGAACATGTTTCGGAGGCTGACTTTCCTCCTTATCAACTGGACATTGACTGGTTCTTCCTGTTGTGGATGGTGATGTTTCCTCTGAGGTCTTCTCTGGTGGTGGTTCAAGGAACTTGCTGAAGATATCCTCGGGGATGTCGAAATTGAATACTCTGTTTCTATTTTTCAAAATGAAAATTTGTTCCCACTGGACAGCTCTTGTTTTCCCATGAGGAGTTTTGGTCCTGGTTTTATGTTATGGGTTTTTATTCAAAAGTGAGTGGCAACTGCTGATTTTTCCAACTGTTTGTTTTTTAGGTTTCTAAAGTGTTCCTTGGATCTTATTTCTAAATTTCTTTTGGTTTTTCCTATATAAACTTCATTACAATCACTGCATTCAATTTGGTATATACCAGATTTTTTTATTGGGTGGGATGGTGTGTCTTTGATGTTTGAGTTCAGTAGATTTTTTATGGAGTAGTGGTTCACTGCTGCTAGCTGAATGTTCTGTTCTTTGAAAACTTTTTTGAATTTTTTGTAGGCCCAAGGATGGAATTGAAGTTTTTGAATGTCAGTTTTGTTTCTGCTGCTGTGAGTGTTGTAGTTTCTTTTAGTAACTTTTTGTTTCTGGTTTCACTTTTTTGTCTACTGATGATTTGGGGAAGCTGTTTTTTTTGTACTATTTCAATTGTTTTGCAATATTCTGTTTTGTATTCTTCTGTTGGAAGGGGGATGTTCACCATTCTGTGTGTTAAGCTATTGAGGATTGCGTGTTTGTGACTTCTGCGATTGTAACTAAGAGCTTTTATGTAATTGTCCTTCTTCGTTGGTTTTCTGTGAATGCCGAGGTTTATTCTTGTTTTTTATTATTTGTAAATCCAAAGCTGGTAGTTTTTCATCATTTTCCAATTTCACAGTGAACTTTATGCTTTTTTCCTGGATGTTCAGGAGTTTTAGAGCATCACATGTGTTTTTTTGGGGGCTATATCAAATATCTCATCTCCGTACCACTGCCAGAATTAGAACATCCACAGGAAACTTTTGGTGATCCTTATTTCCAATGCGTTCATGTAAATATCTGCCAAGAAGGGTGAGAGAGGGTTGCGCATTGTTAAATCTGAAGTTTGACGGAAATATTTTGTCTGGAACTGGAAGAAATTTTGTTCTGTACATAGTTTGGAGAGTTCTATGTAGTCTGTAATTTCCGGTAATGACATACCAATTGATTTGAGCCAGTTTTTAATCAACAGTGGGAACCAGTCTATTTCTGGTTGATAATGGAGGAAGGTCAGCCTCTGAAACATGTTCCAGTAAATTATAAGTGTTATGTAGTGTTATTAATCGACTCGCCTGTTTGGTTTAAATTGATTACAACAACACTGTTTTCAAACTTCCAAGAAAGAAGATATGTCAGTCTTTACTCATTTCCCACCTGTACGTAGACTTGTAGAAAGTTGCTCACTAGATGTCTTGGCTGACTATATCCCCATTATGCATTGCTAGGAGATCATTGTAGATCTCCTTGGATTGATCCTCTTGTCTTCAGCATGGCAAATACTCCTGTTTTCCAAGGCAAGGGTAGCAGTTACCTTGGCTGCTACCTGCTCCCTCCTCAGACCTATGGTATCCTGTCCATCTGCATGTACCATCTACTTTTTGACTACACCTTCTGGGATGCTAGATTATTCCCCAAGGTCCTCCAGGGCATTAACCTGTTGGCTGAGGTCTTCCACCTTATTGCCAAGTGTTTCCACATTGATTAGGTTTGAATTGTAAGTTTTCTGTTAAATTTGGTATATTGATTCACTGTTTTAATTCATATTTTTAATGCTCTCAGTAATGGGATACAGATTTTGCAGCCATGTTAAACCAATGACTACTGTGCTTTCCAAATGGGAAGGAGTTTGTCCTTAAGCGCCTCCGGGATGGTAACCAATCAGAGTCCTGCTGTGTTGTCATATTGCTTTCCCCTTAAGTGGGGCTTGACGTGCGCCGAGAGAATCCGTCTCTACTAGTAGGACAGTGTGCAAGAGAGAGGGAAATATGAAGAGTGGGGGTAATGAGCTTGCAACGCTGTGCATGTAAAAGTGTCTCATTGGCTGCAGATCAAAACTCTTCCCATTTGAAAAGCACAGTAATAATGCTTCAGTCAAGTCTGCTTATGTCTTAATTAAAATTGTTTATTAATACATGTTTTCTTGATTGAATTGTTGAAACAAAAGTATTTTTAATGCCATCTTTAAAGTTTAAAAATATGTTAGTAAATGCAACATCAGCATATTTTTAAAGAAATTGGACAACACTAACCATAATATTATAAATTCACGAATTGTATGAGAGATAGAATTGAAACTGAAAAATGTGAGTTGTTGTTGTGTTTAAGGGCCCATTGACAACTAGGTCATTAGGGGGAACTGAAAAAGCCTGCCTCGGTAGTGTGATGATTAGTGTGTCTATCTCACATTTAAGAGGCCACGAGTTTGAATCTTGCATAGGGTAAGTTATCTGGTTAAGGTTTCTTCCGAGATTTTCCCTTATCCTGAGAAGACAAATGTCGGGTAACTTAAAGCTCCATGTACCTTGGGCTTATTTGAGCATTTCACCCTTTTATTCATTCATTCCGATATGACATTACGTTGGAGGATGTTAATAAATAAGAAGAAGGAGAAGAAGAAGAAGGGAACTGAAAAATTCAAATCCCAGCTATGACATTGAATTTTTAGTTCTGATTCTATCTCTCAAACATTGCCCACACACAGCTTGTGTGTTTAAAAACACAAACAGTATGTTCGTTGGCATAAGTAAATAATAATTATCATTAATTGTAATTTTACTCATTACATATTTTGTGCTGTCCAGGTATGGAAGTCCAGGAAATGTGACCAAAGAATACAAAGAATTTGCAGAATGGTACCTAAAAACTTTTTCAGAAGGTATAATAACAGTATTGTTGAAAATTTTGGACCAGTACAGAAGAAAGATTTATGTATCACCAAGAGTGCTTCAACAGACATTAAATTATTTAAATCAGGGGTAAGTAATACCATATATAAGTTTACCAAAAAAATATCTTTTGGTTTCACAATAAGTCATTATGTGGCAATTGATAAGTAATTGTATACAAACTCTACGGGAGTAACCTGGAGGTAAAAATCAGACTAAAATTGTCTGTAATGTCAATGTCCCATGATCCAACTTTTGAGTCAAAAGCATTGTATACATCATAAGTGCATTGGAAGACATCGGGAATTGTATACAATTTTGTTGCATATATTTGCATCCTACTTTTTGTATCCAGTATGATGAGTTGCATGTAATTTTTTCATCAGACGATATGGAAACAACCAATCAGAGTCAGTAATGTAACAATATGGAAGACTATGCATGCAACATTTAGTCAGCAGTTCTATAGATATGAGTGTTTGAGTTGGGCTACAGTAGTTGCATGTAATTTATTTTAACATGATGTAAGAGGTTAAGAAATAAATCAATTGGTATAGAACTCCTACCATCTTTCCTTCCTACCGAGTCATGGGAACATATCCCAAACCTATACTTAATATAGCAGTCACTATCTAAAGTAAGAACAAAATTAGAAACTAAAAACTTCACTTATCTTAGTAATATTGCAAGTTCTTTGGTGCTATTAGCTTTGAGAATGAGTTGGAGTCAATTCGAAACATTGTCAGCTTTGCACCAAAGAACTTGCAATATTACTAAGATAAGTGAAGTTTTTAGTTTCTAATTTTGTTCTTACTTTAGATTCTTGTTGCTTCACTGTTAATGGCTTCAATTTCCTTAACCTCTTGAGCGATGGCCATTTAAAGCGTCCGCGAGCCGAGAACTGCTAGCATTTAAATTGTTAAATGCGCTAAAAGTGCTACACAGCTGTATTTTGTGTAAATATTAAGTTATTTTAATGAAACAAAAACTGGTATAAAACTCGTTATTTGCAGTATAAATGTACGTCATCAGCAAAGTTGAGTTGTATTTACAAAACGTTGAAATGGCACAATTTTCTTTCACTGTGGTGAAAAGTCAACTTTGGTCTGTCGAACGCATCTAATATATGTTCTCGGAAAGAAAGAGTAAAGAAACACCCATTGTATGTGTGGCTTATGCATCAGCATACTGTGTAATAAAGCGCTACTGCATGCGTGGTCTCTTGAGTCATCAGAATAGATCAACATTGCAACTTTTGCTTACACGAGTTTCGTAACTTAGTAGAGTCCGTGTCTTTCTTTGTTGAAATACATACGTATTCTTTCCTGCTTGTAGCTGAAGGGAGAAGTGGTATAAAAAGGTGTTTTTGCACCAACTGGATATAACCATATACAATTGTTTGGGGATTTGGACAGCTCTCTAAACCCACACAGGACAATGACCGACCTTGACTACCGACTATAAATAGCTTGCAGCCTAATTGAACAATACCACGTTGGGGGTTGAAAATCCAAAACCCCTGCACCCCTCAGACTTCAAGGAAAACATTATCCTAAAAGGATACCACCAACAGCAAAGTCCCGCCCATCTCCAAAGTGTTTCGTGTGCCGCAAGAAGGGAATTCGCGAATGTGGAGATGTACGTACCCTTGTGTGTTTATCCCTGTTTTGAGGTAAATCACTGCAGAATGAACATATTAAGGTAAGCCAATAAAGTATATAGACCTTACTAAAATGTTTCATAAAGGGAAAATTATAATAAGTTGAGTTGGATAAGGGATAAATAAGGGTTAAATGCTTAAACGCACAGGATGCCCATATCGCTCATCCGTCATTTTAAATTGACGTGATTTCACGTCGATATCACTCAAGAGGTTAATTAGCAGTCACTATGTTAATATTTGCATCTGCCATGTCTGTTTCTCATGTTTGATATGTGAACTTTCTTTTGTTTTTGGACCAAAAGTGTGACAGACACTGCTTCTTTTGTGTGGAATTCCTTTGGATACAAAAAATTTGGTCAAAAAAGTTATACCAATGGACACCGGCTTAAGAATTATTGTGACATTTGTTTTAGTTGTGTTTTTAGTTTCATTTATATCCTGACTTTAACTGCAATGGTTATATTGGTGGCCTTTTATCTTGGTGCATACCGGTTATTGGATTTCTTACGAGCACACACATATTCACACTCTTATTCATATTTGTGGACCCTGGGGAGGATGGGGATTAAACTTGACACGAAAAAAATTCCCACTCCCCAGATGGGATTCGAACCCAGGATCTCTCACACATTAGGCAGTTGCTATGCCAACTGAGCATCACATGCACCATCAATAAAACTAATTCCTCACAGCGTTTAAATAAGGTTATTTAATCCTGGGATATAAAGTACTTACAATAGTAAGTCACCATTGGGGTAATTTGTCTGTGATGTGGTTTACCAGGAGAAATACGAACTGGTTTGAGAATTTAATGCCATTCTGGCAGTTTGTCACAATAGCTCAGTGGTAGAGCATCCGCCCGGTAAGCGGAAGGTCTGTGGTTCAAATCCCAGTTGTGGCATTGAATTTTTAAGTTCCTGTTCCACCTCTCAAACTTTGCCCACATACGGCTTATGTGTTTAAAAACGCCAACAGTAAGTTTGTTGGCATAAATAAATAATAATTACAATCTGAAGGTATCACTATTTTTACTAGTTTGTTGGAGGTTTTCTATGGTGTTGTGTAAACATTTAAAGATCATATGTGAGACAGAAAAATTATTTTGTTGTTTAACGATGCTGTCAATTGCCAGGGTCATATCAGCCTCATCGGTGTGCTGGAATTTTGTCTTGCAGGAGTTCTTTTACATGCCAGTAAATCTACTGACATGGAGCTGTCGTTTTTAAGCACACTTAAAAGCCATCAATCTGGGCCAGATTTGAAGCCATGACCTTCAGATCAGTAGACAACTGAGCCATCCAGACCAACATGCAAGTTGGTTTACTAACACTACATCACTTACATAAATGTAAGGGATCACTAACTTGATATGACATTCCACCTAGAATTCCCAGTAAAGATAGACTTGTAAAGTGATTGGTTTCCAGAAATATAGGACAGAGACTTGTTCATTATCGTGTTGCTCTTAGAATGGGATTGGTCCTTTTCAGCAGTTGTACACAATTTTGAATTTGCTTCAGTACTGCTGTATTCAGAATTTCAGTGATACTTCAGTCTCTAAGGTACAAGCCAAGCAGTTGGCCCTTCATCACCAATCAGGGGGACAGAACCGGCTACACTGTGTTTGACCTGTCTGCACCTTGGTGCTTGATGCCATTAGCTGCTATCATAGAAGCGCATGGATCAAACCATAAAGCATTTTTAAAACTACTTTTAAAGGCATTTCTTACCAACATTATGAAAGGAGGTGCTGAAACTGGCCACTGTTCATACATTTTTGACATCTATCTAGGAAACTATCCCTCACTTGCCATACTTCACGTTGAGAAATGCTGGCAATTTCTTGCTGGATATTTCATTTTATGCGTTTGTCTTGTACACTTTGTTTTAAGTTACTCCAGAGATAGAAGTTGCTTATTGGAGCTCTTGAGAAACCTTTCTCTGCTAATGGTGCACCATAAAGCAGTTTTTTCTTCATGAAGGTGTACTTCATGAACATGTTATGTTTTGAGTTATAGGGTCAATATTTTATGAGGCAACAGTTGATGCCTGTACATACATGAATACAATTCCCCCCCCCTTTGTTTAGAGACTTAACTGACAGGGAACATGATTTTGCTTTGTGTAGGGAAAAATGGTGAAAAAATGACATAAAAATTACTATTTTTATAATTAGAATATCTGCACTGGTGGGCAATGTCCATGGTGTATTAGTTTACGTCATTAAAATCTGGGCCCTGGTTATCTGGCATTTTTAATGCTGTTCCTAACTGAAGAAGAGCAATATGTCAATGATTTTGAAAAGCTGCAAAAGGAGGAATTTTTAAAGTAATACTGACATCCAAAGTGGTTGAGAGAAGGGTTGTGAAGAAATATGTGGTAGGTTAAAATACCACAAACACAAGCCGTGCCTGTCCTAAAACATAAATCCTACAGAATGTGATTATTGTGTGATTGTAAATCCCATTACCTGATGTTTTACACAAATGAACCAGTTGTACTCATTAATTTTTAGATTGTAAATAATTGTAAAATATGGTGTGTTATACCAAGCAAGCTTTTTTTATTAAATACATGGATTTACTCATTAGTAGAAATGCTAGTTCAGTATGTCAGAGTTAATCTCTTCTGCATCAAAAGCATGAAAATACATCATCTTATTTAAAGGTAAAATTCTCATTTATTGCAGAGTAAGTCATGCATTCTCTTGGAAGTTCCTGAAGCCCCACATGTTTGAGATAATACATGACGTACTCTTTCCAATACTTTCATATTCTCAAGCAGATGAAGAACTGTGGAATACAGATCCTTATGAGTACATAAGGGTCAAGTTTGGTAAGTTGATTTTATTCAACATTTTCCACTCTAATGCTGGGTTGCAAGAACACATTTGTAGATTTTGTAAGTGGTAAAATGTTCATTTGTCTATGACATGAATTGCAAACCGATCTACAACACTATTGGATCATTAATGGATCCTATAGGTCGAATCTTGTACCTTTAAACAGTGGAGTACCACATTATTGCTTTCATCAAATGGCTCTTAATTTTTCCACAGATATGTCATCCTGAGAAACAAGTAAATAAAAGCTATTGCTATATGAATTATTATCAATTGATTTAAAATTATAGCTGTATCCCTGGAAGTGTTGTAATTCTGTTGTACTTCATTATAGAATGTTTGTCTGATGAAGAGGTTATATTTGTTCTGGTTGCATTTCTACAAAGACAGGATATTTAGATAAAGGTCCAACCCTTCTCAGGAATATGACAACATAGAATTTAAAGTTAGATTTAGGTTCTTCAAACAAACATTCATTGTTATCTTGCACATGGTGAAGCTGCAGATTGAGAGACTTAACTGCACTAAGTATGGCCGTGTCAGCATAAAGTCAGCTAAAGTAAGAACAAATTAGAAACTAAAAGCTTCACTTGTCTTAGTAATATTGCAAGTTCTTTGGTGCTGACACTGTTTCGAGTTGACTCCAACTCATTCTCAAAGCTATACAAACAAATTAGTTACCATAGCTACTGATGCTCATTTTAATCATCTATCTCTGGAAACAAAAACCATAGAAATACCAGTTGCTTCAGACGTCAATTTGGTTATGACTTTCACAGCCAGAGTACCGTAACTTTGAAAGAAAAAGTTAAACATATTAATACAATAATCTTTTAACCACTTCTTAGAGACTTTTCGCTGTTATGTTTCCTTATCTACTTTGAGAAACTGTACACTCCGCTGACTGCACGTGCATTACTAGTAATACGAGTGTCAGAGCATCACTTCACTGCAGTAACAATGCAATTGGAGTTACCGAGTACCACATGATAATAAATGGAAGTAAATTATTTATGCTCATGTTTAAATGTCTTGTAAGTTGAATTATGGTATTTATTCACCCCGTTCATTACTTGAAAGTATCAAATAAGCGATAATATACACGCTGAAAGTTGTGCAGTGGCGTAATATTGACATCCATACACACTTTAAGGCCAGATAGGATATAATATGCGATCCCTGGGAATGAGAATGAACAATTTAAAACTTCCATAAGGATACTTTGTATATCCACTAATAAAAAATAGAGGGTAGAAAAAGTTAGTAAATGTAATCCATTAAATCGCGGCATCTTTTTTTATATTTATGTTCAGATAAGGCTATAATGAAACCATTTCTCATGTTATTATTTATTTATGCCAACAAACTTACTGTTGGTGTTTTTAAACACACAAGCCGTGTGTGGGTATAAAGTACTTACAATAGTAAGTCACCATTGGGGTAATTGTCTCTGATGTGAGACTGCCTTTGTGGTTTACTGGGAAAAATATGAACTGGTTTGAGAATTCAATGCCATTCTGGCAGGTTGTCACAGTAGCTTAATGGTTAGAGCACCTGCCTAGTAAGCGGGGGGTCTGTGGTTCAAATCCCAGCTGTGGCATTGAATTTTTAAGTTCCAGTTCTACCTCTAAAACATTTCTCATGTATTTTAGTTTGTTCACAAGTACATATTTCTGTTGCTGTTGAATGCACAAGATGAAGAGATAAAAGTAAATTGGAGAGTTCTGCAAAATGCTAGATTTGTAAACCCAAATCATTTGGTATTAAAAGTAACTTGCATAAATAGGGAAAGTTATAAGCTCCACTAGACCTTGAACTGCACTAATTTCATAATTATATTGATTTTGTTTCAGACATATTTGAAGACTTTGTTTCACCAGTAACAGCAGCCCAAACACTGCTACATGCCTGCTGTAAGAAAAGGAAAAACATGCTGCCGAAAACAATGCAGTTCATAGAGCAAGTACTTACATCACCAAATGCAGATCCTAGGCAGAAGGATGGTGCCTTGCACATGGTAAGGTGGCAGGGCCAGTTTCACCAACCATGTTAAACTGATCTAACATTGAAGTTAATGTAAATTCTGCTTCATCAATATTAGTCGTCAAACAAAACCAGAAATTCATTTAAAAAACATAACATAATGGATTTTGTAATATCTTAACTGTAAGAGTAAATAAAAAAAATACATGAACTGTATAGCAAAAATTTCAAAATTTTTGCATTCACTACATACATTTTATTCTTTTGTTATGTAAAACAGTACTAAATTAATCCTAAATCCTGTGCTTCAGTATTTTTTTTTATTATGCTTTATGGAATATTCAGTAAAATTTTCAGCATTCTGGCACCGAATTTTGAACTTAATTTTGTTATGAATGAATAAAAATGAAGTAAAAACCTAAGTGAAGAAAGATAAGTAAAATTTGCATGCTGCTTAAGACTTAGAAATTTTCCTAAGAGTGTTCAGCTTTATTAGTAGCTTATAGTGCTTTTTCACTTAGCCATTTTCTTAACTATCCAAGTCCTGTTGTTATGTCTGCAGCTATTTACAGTGTTCTGAATAACTGTGCTAAAATATTTACACTAGACTTTGCTTACAATGTTAGTGATTAGATTAATTATGTTATAAGAAATCGTCAGAAAATACTTTGTAATACAGAATGTGGTGACTAAACTAAAACACAAATACAAAGCCAACTTGGGTATACATACTCGAAGAAGCCAACAAAGTAGAAGCAAAAGTTTTTGTTATGTTCCTTACTTATTCATAGAAGGCAGATAATATGGTGTATTAGGTATATGATATCTAGCAGAGCTGCTGTTACTATGTTATACCTACCGATCACAATGGCTCAGGAATGAATCAGAAACTAATCTTTATAGGAAAAAAAAATCCCTCAAAAATTGGTAAAAAAAGGGAGGGTCATTTTTTACTTCAGGAAGCAATTTCACTACCTGTCAGGCCACCTCAGGGTGCATACCTTTAAGTATGATGAGATTAGAGTAACCTCCAATTGATAAAATAAACAAGGAAGAAAGAGAAAGCATAGCTTGGATAGGAACTGAAAAAATGGTTTTATACAGGAGAGTGTCCTTCATATGGAGGGGAGGAAGACCTTGAAAACCTAATATTTGATTGTGAAAGGGCTAAAAAATGGAGGGATGGACTTATTAATCTCAAAAGGTATGGAAAAGAAATCATTATATTTCAAGAAGAGAGCAAGAACGTGGCTCAATAATAATGTAATGTAAAATATAAATGGAAACAACATGAACAGAGAGAAAGATAACTGTGGGAAATAATATTTGGTTATTAAATTTGCAGGAATTGTAGTAGTTGTCTACTGAACGAGTGGCCAGAGCCAAACTTCAGTTAATAAACCAGTTGTAATTTTTTCTTAGCACTTTACCAAATACTTCGATTTGCATTTTGAGGCAATCATTGTGAATAGATTTGATGTTCAAACTGAGCAAGTTAATTGTTTGTTTGTAGGTTGGCACCTTAGCAGATGTTCTGCTAAAGAAGAAGATGTACAAGGAGCATATGGACAACATGTTATGTCAGTATGTGTTTCCTGAATTCTCCAGTCCACGTGGCCACATGAGAGCAAGGGTAAGTACATGTTGGTTACTAATGCCTGTAACTTGAGAAACCACAAGAAATAGCAAGGAGAATAAAGTAAATGATGGTTTTTCAGGCGTGCTGGGTACTGCACTACTTTAGTGAAATTAAATTTAAGCAAGAAGCTATTCTTGCTGAAGCAATAAGACTGACTACAAATGCTCTCCTGACTGATAGAGATATGCCCGTGAAGGTGGAAGCAGCTATTGCTCTTCAGATGCTACTGAATGCACAAGAGAAGGCACAGAAGTATGTGGAGCCACAGGTGAGATTGCACTTCAGTTCAATTTTATTGCAATTCAATATGGTGTAATACACGATTGAATCTAGTCAATGCTAAAAAGTAAATATAATTTGCAGTAGACAAAATAACAAAACATTATTATTATTATTATTATTATTATTATTATTATTATTATTATTATTATTATTATTATTATTATTATTATTATTATTATTATTATTATTATTATTATTATTATTATTAGTATTAGTATTATTAGTATTATTAGTATTATTAGTATTATTAGTATTATTAGTATTATTAGTATTATTAGTATTATTATTATTATTATTATTATTATTATTATTATTATTATTATTATTATTATTATTAGTACTATTATTACTATTATTACTAGTATTACTAGTATTGCTAGTATTATTATTATTATTATTATTATTATTATTATTATTATTATTATTATTATTATTATTATTATTATTATTAATATAATAATAACAATAACATCAACAACAACAGCTTTGAGAATGATTTGGAGACAACTTGAAACTCGAGTCAGTGGTTGAAAAAATAACTTACAACATTACTAAGATAAGTGAAGTAATTTGTTCTTACTTTAGAAGCAATAAGATAATTTTTGCGAATGTTTATCTCAACTAACATGAAGATAGAGGAATAAGAGTTTGTAAGAATAGGTAATACAGCAGTAGAGAAAGTCATGTGAGTGCAATACATCAGGTTTTTCTGTGTTAAAGCCACCTTAACATTAGTAATCTCCCTTTGTCAAAACAGAAGGTGATGTTACTTTTGTAAGGACTATTTGATTCAGTACAGTTGACAGAAGGTTTCAGTTGTTAACTTGGTGATTTACTTTGGAATTTTGACAGAGGAGTTTAGTTGTAGATAATGCATAATTTCTGCAGCCTTACTGGAACAGTATTCAGACATAAAAACAATAAAGGACTATGTCAGATTTATACATATTTTTGTCATCTGTGAAAAATAACAATGTAAGGTTTAGAGGCAGTGGTAAAAATAATTTTTTTTTAAATTGTGCCCAAAAAATACTAATTTGCTTGCTTTGTTTGTTCATAGATTAAACAAATTACACTTGAGCTGCTTAGAATCATCAGAGAGACAGAAAATGATGATTTAACAAGTGTAATGCAGAAAATTGTGTGTACATATACAGATCATTTGATGCCTATTGCAGTGGAAATATGTCAGCACCTGGTAAGCAAAACTTATTAAAGCAGTTATATTGCTTTCATGAGGAAATATAGTTAAGATAAAGTTTATAAGAATCATTTGTGTTTTAAATTTAAAGTTGCTTTTGTCAATACACATTAAAAGAGCAGTCCAGTCTAAAATTCCTAGTCAATATGATGATCTAGAGAAAACTAGCAAATTATTAATTTTTGCTAACAAACTTACTGCTGATGTTTTTAAACATACAAGCCGTGTGTGGGCAATGTGTGAGATGTAGAATCTGAACTGAAAAATTCAGTGCCACAGCCAGGATTTGAACCAAAGAACTTTCACTTTACGTGTGGCTGCTCAACTAAAGATCCTTGGAGCCCTTGTCATCAGCCCGTGTGTACCATATTCCCTGTTCCTGCGGTTTGGTTTATATCGGAGCTACACAGTGTAGCATCAGCACCAGACTCACAGAATACAAAAGAAGCTGCTGGGTAGGCCAAACAGATAAGTCCGCAATTACCCAACAAGCTATTGAAGCAGAGGGCGAACACATAATTAAGCTCCAGGACACAAGCATTCTATCATCCACAACACACTACCATGCCCGGCTACAATGTGAAGCATTTGAAATATATAAACATCCCCACAATTTCAATAAGAAAGAAGAAGCATTGAATCTTAACAGCAACTGGTATCCTGTCATTGAAGGCAAGAAACGGCACAAAACAGGAGAAATTGAAGTGAACCAGTCAGGAGGAAGCAACACCTTGGGTGAAGCCTGCCCCCTCCCGTCTGCCGTCTGCCATCCAGACCAATCAGCGGAGGCCACTCGAGGGATAAATACAGCAGCTCAGACAGTCCACACCTCAGATGCTATGCTAACTTCTCCAAGGAGACTTATGACCGCACAACTGAAGATGTCCACTGCAGCTGTGGACGAAACATCTGGGTACTCAAGCTCCAGCAGACCACAGCATAACAGTCCAGAAATAACTCCTATTTATATTGACCCCGGCCGTGAAAGCCTATGCTCTCTCATAACACATATACTGTTCATATATATCTGTATGATATTTGGATAAGACAGAAGTTCAGGTTATGAGCAATACAAACCGGAAGTAGCAGGCAAGGTAAGGGGATGGTGCGGATGAGAGGTTATCAAACAAAATAACTAAGTGTACAAGCTATTCTATATGTAACACTGGAAACAAATGCTTTGTTTATTTTTACATTTTCACTAAACTTTCTATTGGTTTTCATCTGCTAAAGCACAACCTGACAACTGCATACGGAGCACATGGTTGCCACATCTCTATTATGTTGTTGTTGTTGTTGTTTTCTAGTGCCTTGCATCTGGCAATGAAGCCATTAGCATTCGTGCTTTCCAATACTTTTGAACTGTAGTTTCTTCTGATCTTAATGCTTCACAGGTCTTCAAGTGGTCTTCGTTCATTTCTGCTGGATCGTTACACAGGACACATATTGGTGAGGCTGAGATACCTATTCTGCAGAAATGACTTGCTAAGCAGTCTATTATGTTATGTTTCATGTTTGCCTTGTTCAGAACCAAACAGTTGGAGGCTGAAGTGTGACAAAGTGTGTTAACTGATGATTATTCTTTCACATTAGTGCGCTGTATTATTAGTGAAAATGGAAGCAATGTCACCAGAGCGTCATAATATAAAAAGAGTTCGTAAAGCCCACCATAGTGTTGCAACACTACATGCCCAAACACGTGATGCAAAGTACATCTGGTTTGTATTGCTCATAGCTTGAATTTCTATATAGTTGGTGATTGACGTTTCAACCAGTGTAGACAACAGTCTTGTCACTTAACACCACCATCCATGTGGTGCATAGCAGAAACACAACTAATAACTGCCATGCAGGCTTACAGGAATAAAAAATGACTGCACACAGTAACAGATTAAAACAAATTAAGACAACCAGTGCAAACATGGTCTAAATAGTGCAGTAATGTTAGCAAGGAGGAACAAGTGGAATTGAAACATAAGTGAAACAAAGTAAATGAGAAAAATTACCTAACTTCTGCTGAAAGGTTATGAAGGAGGGATTTTCTTTTTCCTAATTCCCTTTACTGGTTCAATATTAATGAAGATCCGATTTAAAATAATGCTGTAATCACCAGTAATTTGCGATCAAAGTAAATACCTATGTCAAAAGTAAAGTGGACTGCCCATGTGGTCAACATTCTGGTTTCTCATCCCAAAGATTCCAGGTTCGATTGCTGGGCAGGGCAGAATTTTCTTTATCCAGAATCATTCTCTATCCTCTGAAGTCTGGTAGTATGAATGCAGGAGTGAATGTGTGTTGTATATAAAAGTTAATGTAAAAAACAGCAGTTCAGATAGTAAAACCACCATCAGCATAGGTCGTGCAATGCAATTTCCTTGGATGTGCAGTGGCACTCTTCACCTGAAAGACTGATGGTGGGGGAAGTTGCTCAAACATGTATGTGCAGAAGTCATAATGTTTCTGTCCACAAAGGAGTGAAGTTCGCTACCATACCTTTAGTGCATATTGCTAATGATATATATGTATAGCAATTAGCTTTATAACGAACAAAGTGATTTCGCTATAGCTGTAGCCATGTGCCAACAATAATTTTCATGTGAACTACAATTGTTTCACCTGTGTGCTGTTGTGTTTCACGGCAAACTGACATGTCTATTCCCCTCCTCTCAGCCATTGCAGAGAGGGAGGGAAGAAGCAGCTTCCCCTATGCTCAAGATTTGTTCATGTCTTACCTCACGACCTATAACATGTTTCTTGAGTCAAAAGTGCCGAGTATGCCCACAAAGTTAAAGGAGACTATAAAAATATAAATAAACATAAGCAGGCTTTATAAATCAGGAGAAATTAATAATATTAACTTTTAATATGGAACATAAAAATATTAAAAGGTTGAAGCTACATTAATAGGATCATTGTTGTGACTCAATGTAACTTTTAAGAAAATGCTCAGTTCCATTTCACACAAGTTGCGAAAGGTTTCGCTGCTTCTTAGTCTTGTTTCACTCTTGTTTTTGTTTAAGGCAACTACGTTTAGTCAAGTGCTGGAGACTGATGAAGGTTCAGATGAAAAGGCCATAACGGCAATGGGCTTGCTGAACACTATAGAAACACTTCTAACAGTGATGGAGGATCAGCCAGAAATAATGGCGCAGTTGCAACCAACAGTGTTACAAGTTGTTGGTCACATTTTCTCACAGAGTGTTATGGGTGAGAAATCTAGATCATACTGTAGAGCATTTTAGTTTGCATAAAAATATCTTTGAATACTTATCATTTGGGTGAATTAATATTGATCAAATTGTTTTGCAATTTGTAATCATTAATGTACTTTAGGGCCTTTATGATGTATTATTTTCATTACAGAATTTTATGAAGAAGCTCTTTCACTTGTGTATGATCTGACTAGTAAATCAATTTCACCAGACATGTGGAAAGTCTTGGAGCTAATGTACCAAGTAAGTATTTTACTTTTAGCTTGCTTAATTTATTTCAACCATGTAATCAAACTACATTGATATAGAACAAATGACATTTTTAGAACATATATTCTGAATTGAAAATACACCCAATATATAAAACGTAACCTCTTGGCACAACAGCCCATCTGGCCCACTGCATCCCCCACCTCTGCCCACCACAGGCATCATGAGTTGGATGCAGTACTGGAGGTGGAACATGGTCAGTGCCCCATTCCCTCACGGCTGGTTATGTAGTCTTCTCAACCAGGGGCTGCTACTTTTCAATTAAGTAGCTCCTCATTTGGCCCCTCAGGGACCTAATGAAGCTGAGTGCATCCTGGACCAGGTCTCCCAGGGGGAGAAAATCCCTATGATGGTACCAGGAATTGAACACAGATCCTGGCTTGGTTAGCAGCAGTGCTCCACTGTGCCAAGAAGATAACCACACCCAACATATGCACAATATAAATTTCAAACTATCATACGTTTATGTATATACTGTCTGCCCACCAAAAGAAGGTGAACGGAATATGAGGTAAGAGAGGGGACTTGAACTGTTAATCTGCTCACACAATCTGTTTGTTGACTGTGAAATATGTTTGTCACAGTGTTGCCAACTCTGGGGACTTCTTGCTAGATCTGGAGTCTTTTGAAGCCTACTTTTTAATGCCTGTTAAGTGTGAATGGTTGATACACCCTGGATATGAACGAATTCTCCATTTGAATACAGCATGGTGTTAGACCTTACTTGCTTCAGCCGAATCTCGAGAATAGCAAAGGCAGATGAGCCAACCTGCCGGCCGGAGCCAGCCGCTATGCTGTGATAGTCACCCTTTAACAGAATGATAAATCACTTAAGAGAGGCTACTGTTTATTTTCAGGCCTTTACCCCTCATAAATGGTTATTCCTTAACCTTTCAAATATTTTTGCGGTATTGTAAATAGTTTTTGCCTAGATGTACCAATGCCTGTACGGGGTATTTCTTTAGTTCAGTCTGTTGCTTTTAAAGAAAGCTGTAACATGTTTTAGTGGCTTGCAGATCTCGGTTTAACTTCTGTTTAGCATTATGTTTCTAGAGTTGTGTTGTTTACTAACAATACCATTGAACAAACCTTTAGTGCATTTAGGGTAGTGATTTACTTTTATTAAGCACTATGAGTGACACAGACAGTGATTCTATTCCTCATCACGTAAGTCATCCCAGAAAACACTGTGTGCAGAAAAACCAATGGAAAATGCATATGGCCAAGAACAGATATACAGGTAAAGAACACTTAAGTTTAAAAACCAAACATGTAGTAAAGGCACACACCAGAGGTAGAAGAAGAGACAGCAGCGGATGACGATACTTCACATTACTAACATACGCTGGTTCCTCTTGGTACAGCACAACTTGACTAGCGCTTAATCATCTTCGGCGAGCTAAACATGCTTTCTGTTAACTTCTTTGCATTCACTTTAGAAGTATGGTTTGTTAGTATTAGAACAAATATTTACCAATATTAGTTAAAGTATTGCTTGCAAAATGCTAACTGGACAAGTAAACGTTTTGGTTATAATGCGCTTGAAAGCATATGTTATCTAAATTATACTGTTGATGAAATTAACCTTCTGAAATCTTAAATATCTGCCAAATAACATTTTACGTTCCTAATTAACAGTATTAATGCATTAGATTCACATCTGAGCAATTTTTAATCTCTATACATGATTTTAATATGTACTGCATAGTAAAACTTTAATTGTATTTTTCTCAAAACTAGCTTTTGGCACATACGCCTTTGTTATTCTAAGGGCCTCATATTATTTACACCAGACAGAAGAAGTTAAGAAAAGTGATACTCCAACTAGTGTTCTAAAATTATTGGCATTAGAGACAATCCATACTAGATTTCCAGAACACGAATGGCTCCATATTTATACTGATGGATCACTGATATCAAACCAAGATGGAGCAGGGGCTGGAGTCACATGTCACTTCTTTTCCTATTACAAATCTTGAAGTTATGGAACTACAAACTTTGATGGAGAAATAGAAACAATTTGAATAGCCCTACAAAATCTTTTGTATAGAATTTCACATTTTAATCAAGCAGTTATTCTCTCACATTCCAGGGCGGCAAATATAGCAATTACTTCCAAGTTGTCACCAAAAAACCAAACAATTATGGAATGTTGGAAAATCCTTATCCATCTAACAGCACTTCAAAAACACCTAGTCTTCCAATGGATACCAGCTCACTGTGGACTGAGTGGTAATGAGAAAGCTGATTTTCTTGCCAAACAGGGTACCAGCGGTGTACAAAAATCTATAATCTACCATTTATGTAGCTAAAAGATCAGTTAATTTGGAATTCAAAAAAATTATTGAAAAATATTATGAAAAATCAAAAAATAAAAGATGGGAACTACCAAACATTCAAACAGTATGAGACAGAATATGTGGTCAGACCCCGAAAAGAAAGTATTTATGTGAATATTTAGTGTATAGTTTATTTTTCATGTTGGTAAGGATTTGTTAAGTACTGTGTATTACAATTGTTACATTGTTAAGAAAAATATTGTCACTGCGCCCGCCGCATCTAATTGCCGACAACAGCAGTGTCACCCATCGCATTATTGTCGGAACTACGGCAAAGGAGCCGAAGGAAAGAGACAGAGAATGGCCGCATTGTTGGGGCGCTTGCCGAAAGAGAGAAAAGGATAGAGGCTTCTGGAGTCTTCTACTTTGTATCTCGCCGCAGTAACTGAACGTTCCTGAAGCTTCCAGAATAGTGCCTGGGAGATATAAATAGCGGTAAAGTGCGACAGAAGGGGGTCAGACGTATGTGAAGCGTTGAGTACTCGTGCCGACGGAAACAAGAGACATATGCGAAGCATCGAGGAGTCGTGCCGACGGAGACGGACAGAAGTTGTGAAGAGTTGTGCCGACGGAGAAGAGTTAGTTCTTTGTGTTACGAGTTCGGAGCCATGCTGTTGGAGAGTCGGAAAAGACTTTCTTGTTGTTGCAATGAGTGTACAAAGTTACTGTTTACGGAAATAAAAGTGTTTCTTTATCTCGACTACATCTGTCTACTTTACTACACACACCAACCAAAAGTCACACTGGTGTCAGAAGTGGGATCCGTCGAATTGCTTCTAGTTTCGTTACATCGTCGTTAGAAGTTGCAACCTTAGAACCAAGATGAAGGGAGATTCGGAAACCAGGATGATGGCAATGATGAAAGAATTATTCGCCGAAATGAAGACGAGAAACGACAACCTCGTTGCCGAGCTGAAAGAGATGAAGACGGCAAACGACAACCTTGCTGCTGAGCTGAAAGAAGAAATGAAGACGGCAAACGACAACCTCGCTGCCAAAATGGAAACGAGAAACGACAACCTCGTTGCTGAGCTGAAAGAAGAAATGAAGAGGAGAAACAACCTCGCTGCCGAGCTGAAAGAGATGAAGATGGCAAACGACAACCTTGCTGCCAAAATGGAAACGTCAAATGACAACCTCGCTGCCAAAATGGAAACGTCAAACAACAACCTCGCTGCCAAGCTGAAAGAGATGAAGACGGAGCTATCGGCGAAAATTGATGGCGAACTGATTGGCGTGACGGAAGACGTGGAAGAACTCGGAGAAAAGGTGGTAGACCTCTGTCAGCACGTGGACGTCGTGGAGGACGACGGGGAACGTCTTGGCGCCCTGGTAGTAAGAGTTGACGAGAGCGTCAAAGTACTGGATGCCAGGGGCAGACGGAATAGCGCGGAGCCGGGGAGGGAGCACCTAGTGGCCGAGGCGACAGTTGCGCCCGTTTCAGATGATGTGACGGAAGACGTGGAACAACTCGGCGAACTGATTGGCGTGACGGAAGACGTGGAACAACTCAGCAAACTGATTGGCGTGACGGAAGACGTGGAACAACTTGGCGAACTGATTGGCATGACGGAAGGCGTGGAAGAACTCAGCGAAAAGGTGGAAGACCTCTGCCAGCATGTGGACGTCGTGGGGGACGACGGGGAACGTCTTAGCGCCCTGGTAGTAAGAGTTGACAAGAGCGTCAAAGTAATGGATGCCAGGGGCAGACGGAATAGCGCGGACCCGGGGAGGAAGCACCTAGTGGCTGAGGCGACAGTTGCGCCCATTTCAGATAACGAAAGTGTACGTCTCGGGGAAGACAAAGGGGCGTTCAGGGACGTCGTCGAGGATCCTCTGGAGGAGTGTGTCGGGTACGTAACCAACCAGGATACGACGTGGAGGACGATCAGCAGGGAAGCGCACAAGCAAACGAGCATCACGCAAGAACCGACTTGGCGTGTGACATGGGGGGACCGTCGGAGCCATCCAATCACCTGACGCATAGTGCCGTGAACGGAAGAATGGTGGACATCATCGTGGACGGCAGGATACAGGAGAGGCCGTGCCGAGCACGAGTGAACACGAGTGCAGTGGTGGACGCGACTCGCGCGGATGTGGCGGGGTTTGTTGCCGGACCCATTGGAAGCAAGGTGGCTGCGAAGGTGCGCCAGAGAGGTCGGCGGACATGGTACCCAGTGAGCCGTTTCCAAGTGCGCAGGATGGCCCGTCAACACACCAGGAAGAAGGGCAACTGGACGAGGGACCGTCAAGACTGGCGGTACTGTTGCAGAATTTCGAAGCAGGATGGCATACATCGTCCTACCCAGACCAAGGGACACTATCCAACAGCGATACCTAGGATCGTGCTTCCTGGAGAAGAGGTTCGATGGGTTAGTCCACCGGGGCGCAAGGGAGATGCCGCATTGATAGTGCTGGTCGGGACGACCAGCTCTGAGGAGGGAGCAGTGTCACTGTGCCCGCCGCATCTAATTGCCGACAACAGCAGTGTCACCCATCGCATTATTGTCGGCACTACGGCAAAGGAGCCGAAGGAAAGAGACAGAGAATGGCCGCATTTTTGGGGCGCTTGCCGAAAGAGAGAAAAGGATAGAGGCTTCTGGAGTCTTCTACTTTGTATCTCGCCGCAATAACTGAACGTTCCTGAAGCTTCCAGAATAGTGCCTGAGAGATATAAATAGCGGTAAAGTGCGACAGAAGGGGGTCAGACGTATGTGAAGCGTTGAGTACTCGTGCCGACGGAAACAAGAGACGTATGCAAAGCATCGAGGAGTCGTGCCGACGGAGACGGACAGACGATGTGAAGAGTTGTGCCGACGGAGAAGAGTTAGTTCTTTGTGTTACGAGTTCGGAGCCGTGCTGTTGGAGAATCGAAAAAGACTTTCTTGTTGTTGCAACGAGTGTACAAAGTTACTGTTTACGGAAATAAAAGTGTTTCTTTATCTCGACTACATCTGTCTTCTTTACTTCACACCCACACAAAAGTCACAATATTGTTTAATAACGTCATTAATGTTAAATAATATGTTCACATTTAATATGTATAATTATAAGAATCATTTTATATTTAATATTAAAAGTGTAGGGAGGATAGATAGAGATCGCTTCCTTAACATTCCGGGAACTGTTTAACGTGTAAGATGATTTCATAGGGTACGCCATAGGAAATGGGCATATACGCGTATGAATACAAACTCATTGTGAAAGAAAATGCCAGATTTTTTTTCCTTAGTGTCATAGTATCCAAGGAGAGAAGACATGTTTTTTGATACATGCAGGTTTAAATGCTAAAAGTGTGACTTAAAACAACAAATAATGAGAAGAAACCATTGAGGAAGTCGGTTCATGTACAAGGTAGGCTAACTTAAGTGTCACGCGTGTAATATTCAACGAGAAAGGTGCAAATAAAAGTGTTATAGAAAAGTTATATCCTGTGTCTGCATTATTTCACCCTGTACCACGACCCAAGATAGCAAAAGAGTCCCAAGTTCAGCTCATTCACCAACATATTAAAAAACAGCACCAAGTAAATGAGAAAATAATTAAGCTATTAACGTTGAAGCAACAGAATCTAAATTAAGAACAAATTAGAAACTAGAAGCTTCACTTATCTTAGTAATATTACAAGGTGTTTTGCAGCTAACACATTTGAAGTTGACTCCAATTCATTCTCAAAGCTATACAAACAAGTTACCATAGTTACTGATGCTCATTTTAAAATTCCATGTCACCAATCTCTGAAAGCAAAAACCTATAAATACAATCTATTGGAGGTATTTCACAATTCATAACACGGTTCCTGTTTTTTAAAATATCTTTTCCCAAACCATTAAATCTATAGGTCCACTTAATTGTTTTAATAATTTAACCTCTGGATTACTTTCATGATTAAATGACCAAAAATGATCTGCCACAGCTGATTTATTAGTTTGTTTATATTTGATGTTTCTAAAATGCTCTTTTACTCTGGTTTCTAAATGACGTTTAGCTTTACTAATATAAACCTTATCACAATCCAAACAGCTAAATTGATAAATGCCAGATTTTTTATAATTTGGAATTTTATCCTTTTTAGAAAAATTTAGTAAATTTTGTATATTAAAATTGGTCCCCCCAAAAAAATTTTAGTTTCTAATTTGTTCTTAATTTAGGTTCAAACAGTAATTCCTGAGTATCCTCGAAAAACGGCAGTTGTAACCTTCAGGTTGATTACGGGACATGATTGTCTGGCAAAACACTTGAACAGAATTGGGATATATTCTTCACCACCCTGTCCTCTATGTGATCTGCAACAGGAAAATGGACCAAGACCACCTTCAAATATGCCCGGCCACTTCTAGTGAGTGCCCCATCCATCAGTGAAAAATATTGGAGAGCAAGAGGATTAGTGACTTCATTGTCAGAAATCCAGCATTAGCTAACAAGAACATTTATGGTAATGAATCAACAAGTGTTCCTGACTGTCATTAATTTCTCTACCAACTCCCTTATGTGATCTTCAAGAGGAAATGGATCAAGATCATATTCAGTGAGTTATCATCAATGTGGCATCATTGAGTTAAAAATACTGGAGAGCAAGAGGATTAATGGTTTCATTATCAGAAATCCAGCATTAGCCAACAACTTTCTCTACCGGGTACCTGGCAAAGCAACTGGGCATATTGACCTTGATTGTTAGAGCTCTCAGATTACATTATCTTATTTACTAGAACAGTGAAATACTAGTAAGTTCGTGTACAGTCAATAATATAACACAAATGGATGATCTCCTGCGCCTGCTGTCGTGTGACACATTGCTGACCCGAAGACATGATTGCATCTGAACAGTGTATATATACTGTCTCACTAAGTGTGTGTGATAATCTTGCATAAACAACTTGGCAGTTTCACATTCTTTCTGATACGCCTAATGGGTTTGTCACCTAGTACATAATAGGTAGAGAAAATATTGCATTCCACCCAAATACTAGATACCGAGATTTCTCTGGAAATATACGTTTTGAGGCCCTCTGAATAAAGTAAAGCATTTTTATGTGTCCCAAAATGTTTTAAGTTGAAGTTACATGTATATCCAAAGTACTGATATGGAATATCTAATGGAAGCTTTAAATTTAGAATTACAAGGGACTTATGTATTATTTGAAATTTATTGGTTCACTTTTGTGGTCTGTTTCAGGTTTTCCAAAAAGATGGTTTTGATTATTTCACAGACATGATGCCTGCCCTACATAACTATGTCACAGTTGACACACCTGCCTTCTTGTCAGATCAAAATTATATATTTGCAATGTTTAACATGTGCAAATCAGTAAGTATCATAATAGATTTTAATATGTTTTCTCCTGAATGTATAGAACAAAAAATGATGCACAGTTTATTCTTTTAAGGTGCTAACTGGAGATGCAGGAGAGGATCCTGAATGCCATGCAGCAAAACTATTAGAAGTAATTATTTTACAATGCAAGGGACACATTGATCAGGTAATATACATATAAGAAGTACAAACTTCTAGAATAAAGTTGTATCCATTCTTTAGATTTTCTCATACTAAGCAAGTATATGTGCCACAAAGCATCTAATTACTAAGCTGTCACATTGATTCAGGGATCAAGCACAACCCTGGGACACACAAGGTTATCTTTATATCTGCATTTTGCATGTGATATTTGCGTGTGGCTGAGATGCTTGCATTTTGAAGACGCTATCACACATGGCGGGGCATTTAAAGCTCTGTGCGTTGGCCGGAACGGAGATGGCAGGAACTACTGGCTATTATCTGTGCCAAACAAGAAAGGTATTGACAGTTGGCGGTGCACGAGAGGCGACGTTGCCACTTATCGCGCCACGTGGAGAGCGCGTTAGCATTATGTGTAAGAAGACGGTTGAATTGCGTTTGGAATGTAGAGCAAGTATAATTTATATTCGTATTCGAAAACAATAGTAAAATAGTTCATTTACACGCAAAGGATGGAATATGGAAGTATTATAACACTGTAAAGATTAATGTTAACAAAAGAAACGTACCTGTGAAATATTGTAATGGGAAATGCCGCTGATATCTGACTCGCTTGCATTATTGCCGTTGTTGCTGGAATTACCCGCAGAAATGACAAACTTCTATCCTTGCTTCTAAGACTCCATTTTCCCGTGTTACAGTTATTACGCCCTTTGTATCGGTAACCACTTGTTCACAGTTTTCAGCTTTTTATTAATATAGCTTTATTACACACGATGCAGTCAAATCTTTGTTTCACACAACGTAACCCTTTACTTCGGCCCAAATTAATTAAATCAGAGTACACTAGGAAAGGGCGACACCAAACAATTTTGCGACCATGTTCTTCAGCAATACCATCAACTGCATAATCCTTTAATTGAGATAAGTACCTTACCAAGCACAATTTCATTCACTTCCCGAGTACGTAAAGTTTTTCGTTTGGCTACGCTGTCTTTGTCAATATTTTTGGACATAATTATTCATTAAAAGAGCGAGACAGTTGTAAATGCTCACAACATATGCACAGATATACAGACTCAGACACACGTAAATACAAGTCAAATAACCACAATAAATAGAATGATGCAAATGAACTTGTCATCACACATGCAATCTATGATACAAACATTGCAAGCTGCAGCTGGGGGAAGACATTGTATATATTGCAGGGAAAACAAGATAAGACGCACAGTTTATGTTACTGCTAGATTGCAGGTCAGGCACGTGTTAATCACGTGTTAAATATCGACAACACTGGCTAGCATTTAGTGTTGCTATGGAAACATCTTAGCTCTAATTGGTTCCTCTTTTCGTTGCCATGACGATCGCCATGACGCATCCATCCCCTCCTGTTCATTTAGACCCTTCCACCACGTGGGTAGCAGCTGTCAATCCCCTTCTTATTTGGCGCCGAGTATAGAATCAAGCCTTATTAGACACTGAAGGGAATCTCTGTATGCACTTTGAGTTGAAAGAATGTGTTCTGCCATCTGTTGGGATTATGAAGGAGCTGTTTCAAAGATCTCTCTGTATTATAGCGACATCTGCAGCTTCAAATACAAAAGCTTGCATATGCATTTTATTCTGCAAGGAGCGGCAGGCTGGCGTTGGGTCACATGAATGTGGGGACTAATGGGTGTACAAAGTATGGCTGGGTCTAGCAGACAGGTGTGCGTTTTTCGCAGCGATGAATTACTGGCTGAATTTGATGCTTTGCTATCTGATATGTCAGGTACTGATTACAGTAATCAGGAAAGTGGAAGTGAATGTGTTGATAGTGATGCTGGGGAAATAAGTAACTGAGAAAATTGACGAAAGTGATCCACCGCCACAGGACGTGCCACGGATGTGCCAGTCCCATGTTTCAATGGCTGAGGGACAATTTTGTTCCACAAAATCATGGCATTGGTAACCATAATTCAGGTATTTCAGTGAATTTGGATGAAAATGCTACAGTTTTTGATGTTTTTAAATTATTTTTTTATTTCCAAATTATGCAGTTCATTGTTAACGAAACTAATCAATATTATTATTTTCTTTGTGAGAAATAGTAGTTATAAAAAAAATAATGCGATGGGGTAGCTCAAAGAATTTTTCTACTATGTTTTCAATTTTTTCGTATTCTATAGGTATAATACAAATATTCACATTCAAAACAAATTGATTACTTTAAATTGTGGAGAACCTTGATTATAAATACTCTCATTTTCACTATGATATTTCTATTTCTAGTAGCATCAGTGCTTAGAGTTATTTGTGATTAGATTTTATATAAAATGAACTTTGGATAATCCTGTTATTACCTTTCTCTGTGACACTTCTATGTAGTAGTGCTTAAAGTTATTAATAATAGTTTACCTATTGCAATAATTACCAATGTCTAAATTAATGGCCCCTGTGGACAACCCTAACTTCTGTGTGTTGCATGTGGCCTAAATTAAGCTTTTGAAATTTTTTTGAGAAAGTGAATTATCAATCTACAGCCTCCTACGTGAGTGTTAAATGATATTTATATTCTTTTAGCATGTTATTGTATGAATAGAAAACATTTTAAATTTTAGAAATGTCATAGCAAGGAGGGGTCATCAAGTAGAAAAATCTCAGCAGTGAAAGGGTTAACAAAAATGACAACTGGTATAGGAATGCACACTCTGATTATTTTCTAGGTGCTGGTGAACTTCCATTGCAAAACAACAAAGTACAAACAATAAGAAACTATAAAATATGTATTTGATTTTGTTTTGTTTCTTTTTCTGTAGCAAATGCTGGAAATAGAACCATTGCAGCTTCATTCCATGCAGCTGGTTTTTGTGTTCTTCCTTGTATGTGTCACAAGTGGCATCACATTACACAGGACAGTTTCAATCTCATTGATTAATCTCCTCTCTGTATCCATCTGAGCAATTGCAGATCACTAGAAGAAGCAGAATGCTAACTTCTTATGTTATGCTATTGAGTCGAGTGTGCATACAGTGTCGAGATTATGTGCGTTCTAGCATTTCAATTCTGTTCCCAGCTAAGATGTGTGTTTTACGCTTGCTTTGCTTTCATTTGCAAAAGTTTGTGAACCATCCATGTGGGGAAAAATGGTATGGAGCAAAAAGAACTGATAGTAAACAACAAGGGTTCCAGTGCAATTAATTCTTTAATTATGGTTGCAGTGTATCCCATCATTTGTTGAACTCGTTCTGCAACGATTGACACGTGAAGTTAAAACATCAGAACTTCGCACAATGTGCCTGCAAGTGGTAATAGCTGCCCTGTACTACAATCCTCAGCTGTTGTTTGAGACGTTAGAAAAACTTCAAATGGCAGTTTCACCTACAGAAAATATAGCATCACATTTTATAAAACACTGGATTGATGATACAGACTGCTTTTTAGGGTAAGTAGGACAAAGTAAATAATTAGATCGAAATTATGAGGAAGAATAAAAAAGTCAAGACTTTTTTTCTTTCGTTTTTATGTATTCTGCACAAATTAGTTTATTTATTTACAAACAAAGCTATAGATTTTCTTTTCTGATGGGGCTGTAAGTGTTGTGGTTTAAAGGAGCTTTAAAAAGCTCAACATAGTCCCAGCAAAATAAATTCAACTTAAAAAATGCACTGAAATCAGAACATATAGACAAAATCTCGCCAGTAAAGAAACCAAGCCTGTGTAAAATTACTTGAGAATGCAACTAAACATGCATAAAAAATATGAAAGAAATAACCATGAGACTGAAAGAACTGTTTAGAAATATCAGATACAAACATTTAGATCAGGCAGCTTCAATTCAATGCACTGTGATGTCATACTCTTAAGCCCAATGTCCAGACAGCTGGGAAGTGGACAGATTGGAAGGAAAGACTAGCGGCACAGTTGTACGATTTGTAATATCAGAAGGCTTGTACTTTTGACAGTGTTATCTGTGTATACAGGGTGAAATAGAAATATTTCATATTGCATTCTATTGAGTGCGTAATAGAACAAATGAACATTCCATTTTGTAGTTCTTCTGCCACTTATGAGTGTACACCGGTATTAAGTTCAGTATTTACAATTGTATTTGATCATGATTCAGACGTCAAGCTTTTTGTACCATTTTCCCTGTATTTGCAGTCCATTTAATTAAAACCAGAAGAAATACTAATATCATTTGATGTAACTGCTATGTTCACCAGCATTCCAACAAAAGAAATACTAAGACTCCTCTAGAACTGGTTAGAATCAAAGTACACAAACGGACAATAGAACTTGGCCAACTAAAAAGCTTATGCAAGAAACAAACTTTCTTCATGTTCAATGGCAATGTTTTTGCTGGGTTTTAAAGCTTGATACCTTGGCTGATATTATGATTGCGTGACCAAAAGTTTGGGAGTTAACAGTGTGGGAAAGTATTTATATTATTAAGGATAGAGACTGCCTGATGAATTTCGACATGCAAATCATAGATGTCTTACGACTAGCCAATAGGAAGAACAGCAGACCAGGCAATGAGAGAAGGGGGAGGCAGTTACCTGATGTTGAATCAGTTGACCAAAGAGCTAAATCATGGAGAGGATCCTCTCCGAAACTAGTTCTGTGTTAAATATTATTACAAGTAAGTTGGAGCAAAATGTGTTTTTAAATATCAACATATTTTTCAATTCATTTTCAGTAGTTGTGGTGCCGAAGCTTCTCTCTCATCATATCATATTCCACTCCTTTATAACCATAGTACTCACCGCTATGAGTAGGGTAGTGTTGTAAGCTATATTTTTTTAATTCTTTGAACAATCCTGCACCTTAAACATTTTGCTGCATCATATTTGTGTATATACAGATACTGTCCATCCCAAACAGAGAGAAACATATATGGGCATTGCTTTTAATAGACTTTTTTAGTTAAATAAACACAAAATTTAGATAGTAAAATACTCGTGAGCTAATGGTCTGGGGTATACACTAGCCTCCATTTTGGGAAACGACCCAGTGTCAGTAGACAAGACACTGCGGTTCGTTGCCGATATTGGCTTTGATAAACAGGTCTGGCATGTGTAATGTTACAGGCAGGTTTTAGATTTTTAAGATATTTTTCATGGTATTTTAACCTACTGATTTTTTAGAAGTCGAACTTGTTATTTAGTGTTCAGTGGTTTTTACTTTTGAGATTCTTTTTATGGTATTTTAAGCTTTTTATCCTTTACATTTTACTGTTTAGTATTTTAACCTTCTCTTTTAATTCTCCTTATTTTAACTCAGTGAGTGTATTTTAGACTGACTATGGGCCCAAATGACCTTGTTGACTAGCCCTTAAACCCCACACATTCACTCACATTTGATAGTAAAGCAAATTGAATTTACTGACATTATATCACTTATTAAAAATGGGACATGTTTCAAGAGCTCACTTACTCTCATTCTCAACCTGATGGGAACTGCTGGAACATGGTGCTGTCATGTTGGAGACTACAGTGCTGTCGTCCTTTGGTGTCTTTTCTAGGAATTTCTTGCTGAGGTTGTACTTAGGGTTAACTCAAAATTGAAGACTTGATCTTCATGTTTCAGCTTGAGGATGAGAGCAGAGCTCTCGAAACCTGACCTATTAGTAAGTGATGTAGTGTCAGTAAATCCAATTGACTTTGCTATCCAGATATTACACATAACTGTAAGCAAAATTTTCCAACAATGTAGTTTAACACAAAATTGCTTCACACAAACTGTTATTTATGCAGTTCTAGTTTCGTAGGAACTTTCCTATGCCATTAGCTGTTCTTGATGATGTAGGGATGATGGACGAGGAATAGATGAAGTAACAACATTGAGAAGTTACCATTACTATAATTCACAAGCTGATATTGCACACTAGTTATATGCACCTGCCACTGTTGCACTTGAAGCGGCTATAACACAACAATGCTCCTGCTTGCTAGCACAGAAGATGCTGATAGAGCTTGCTGCCTGTTTTTCCTTGAGTTGACGCTGACTGATTTAGATAAATCAGCTGTAGTCGATCACTTCTGTGCAGAAAATCACAAAATACAACCAAGCTTATAGGAAAGAACATACAGTAGAGCCTCGATTATCTGAGGTAAAGTGGACTGACAGTACCTCAGATAATTGAAAACTTGGATAACACAAACTCTTGTCAAAAATTGAGAGGGAAACGTACAGCAAACTGGTGAAATGATTGAAAACATGATCAAAGATGTGAAGAAGAGGTATCTACTGTAGTATCAAAAGAAAACATGACATACTACAAATAAAAATAAAAATACGAAATGGAAAAAAAAGGCTTGCAGTACACTCGTTCAGTATATATATGTTCCAGTTTAAAAAAGTTATTTCTTCAAGAAGTCCATAAGTGTTTTCTGTTTAACAGAACTTGTTTCTTTGCCACTGTTTCACCCAATCATCACAGTAGTAGAAGGTCTGTTGAAGTTGTCTGTGACTGTTGTTCTGAGTGCTTAATGGTCTTTTCTATCACTTTGCATGCTTCACTGGGGCTGATTTTCTCATTCTCCATTTCAATGTCTTCATTGTCACTTTAATTTTCACTTTCTTCAGCTTCTATATTCACTGCCTCTACTATCATCTCATCATGACTTCCATTGTTTGACTGTGTTGATCCACTTGGCTACATTGTTTTCAGTGATTGTTCATCTGCCAATATATGAGCTAGCTATGCAAGGCTGAGATTGCCATGCTGTATGTTTCTTAATTTTCCATGATGTTTAATAACTTTGCATGGCACACTTCGTAAAATGGGATCTCGGTTAACCCGGAACTTGTTTAGTCGGGGCTCAGATAACCATGGCTCTACTGTATATAGTTTGTAACATCCAATTATGAACTTTAAAATTCCACCAGAGAATAGTTAATTTGTAAATTCACAAAACACACATCAGTGATGCTAGACACCCAGGGAAAAAGAAGATTGGAGAATCACCAGTTAGTAGTCAACCAGTAGCTGAAAATGAGGGCAATAGATCCTAGAAACATGTCCTCCCAACAAGTAGAGTAACATGAGTACTTAACGTTTATTTGTGCAGGTGCCAATAATTTTAAACTTGAAATGTTTTCTTTTGTTCACTAGGCTCCATGACAGGAAACTCTGTGTACTTGGTCTATGCATACTTATAAACACATCAGCTGCACGACCTACTGCAGTTACCGAGTGTGCTGGTCAAATAATACCTTCTTTGATTCTTCTGTTTGATGGCCTAAAAAGAGCCTATGCAGGTATGTTAATAATTCTCTTTTAGATTATGTATGTTCAATCATTACTATTAAAAGCTGAAGTCAATTTGAGAATTTAACTAGTATGGTAAAGAAGTAGACAATTGAGAATAATAAATAAATTGTTTTAGAGAGCCAAACCTTTTGTTTGAAGCAACTTGCTGTCACCTAGGGCCAGTAAATAAGTACAAGGGATCATGCAGGTACACAAAGTAGGAAATATTTGTCTCAAAATAAGAGATTAACATCATCAAAATATAAATTGCATGAGAGGTAGAATCGGCACTGAAAAATTCAATGCCACAGCCAAAGCTTGTGTGTTTAAAAACACCAGTTTGTGGGCATAAATAATACAAATTGCATGTTTCACAAACATATACAACATTCACATCAACTTGAGAAGTTTAAAATGCAGCTGAAGATGTTTAATAAACCTAACACTGATAGCTCACTCTTTCAAAATTTGTGAAATTCACGGCTGTAAATGATGCCATTTCCTAATCATTACTTACATGATATAATTTTCAGGCAATAATTAAGTTTATCATGAGAAAATGAGATTAGGTTAAATCAGGGAGTATTAAAGCATAGGCTTTCTGTGCAAAAATATCATAAAAATATGGTAAAATGACATTGAAATTCAGCTGAACCTTACTATTATCGGTGCCAGTCAAGAGCTTATCGCAACCACGTGCAGAGGGTGGTATGAGTATGTGCACAAAGACAGTTGGATTATGCTTAGAATGTAAAGCAGGTATTATATTCATATTTGAAGATAATAGTAAAATAATGAATTTACATGTAAAATAAGGAAAATTGAAGCTATTAACAGTGAAGTAACAAGATTCTTAAGTAAGAACAGATTAGGAACTAAAAACTTCACTTATCTTAGTAATATTGCTAGCTCTTTTTGCACAAACTGACTCGAGTTTCAAGTTGTCTCCAACTCATTCTCAAAGCTATACAAACAAATTCGTTACCAAAGCTACAAACTTTCAATTTTTTTTTTCTGAAAAAAAGATGGAACATGCAAGTATATATCACTGTAAAGATTTACGTTAACAAAAGAGACACACCTGTGAAATATTGTAATGGGAAAATGCTGCTGATATCCGAATCGCTTGCATTCTTGCTGTTGTTCTGAAATTCCCTGCGGAAATGACAAGCTGTTCTATCTTTTTTTTTTTTAACTCATCTTCCGATGCTGCACTTATAACACCCTTTGTATGAGTAACCACTTTTTCATTGTTTTCAGCTTTTACAGCTCTTAGAGTCTCTTCTGTAGCTTTATTACAGACGACTCAGTGAAATCTTTGTTTTTCACACAACATAACCCTTTTCTTCAGCCCAAATTAATGAAATCAAATCACACTAGAAAAGGGGGAAACCAAACTATTTTGCAACCATGTTCTGCAGCAATGCCATTGACTTTATAATTCTTTAATTGGGATGCAACATACCTTACCAAGCACAATTTTATTTGCTTCCCGAGTATGTTTTCTTTTCAAATATTGTAGGACTTAATTAAATATTCATAAAAAGAGTAAGATAATTGCAGATGCTTACAACGTATGCATAGATACACATACTTGGACACATGTAAATATAAGGTAAATAAACACCTAAATAGAATGATGAAAACGAGCTTGTCAGCACACAGGCAATCTCTGATTCCAAGCTGGTGCTACAGGAAGGCATTGTATATATTGCAGTGAAAAGAGAAGATAAGCTGCACAGTTTGTTACTGCTGAACTGTTAGTTAGGCACATGCTAATGACATGTTAAATACCGACAACACGGGTTTCACGTGTACTGTTGCTATGGAAACATCTTAGTTCTAATTGGTTCTTCTTTTCATTACTATGATGACCGCTATGATGCATTGATCTCCTCCTGTTCATTTATATCTTTTCACCACGTGGTAAGCAAATGTCAATGACCTTGTTTTCAGAATATTTTCAGACTGTATTAATGCAGTACACGTGTTAACAATACTGTCAAGCAAGTTCATTCTTCCCCAGGTAGCATCTGATGATACTGATGATGTGATTTTGAAGAAATATGTTGTCCTAGTGTGGCCGAAGCAATTCAAGTAACAATTTTTGTAACTTCAAGCCAAAATGAAGACAGCATTTCTGTTATTAGTACATATAAGCAACAGTGTGTGACTGTTCGGAAAAATCAAAGCAAAGAAAGATTGATAATTTTTTTTAAACGAGTTTCAAGCACCAGTGATAGAACTTTTTGGGGGATGGGCTTTTCTTTGTTTCTCTTTTTTGTTTGAATAGCAGTTCAGGTATGCATGTAAGTACTGTAAATATTATGTTTATTCTGTTTAAACGCTTCATTTATTGCTCTCTTATATTAAATAATATATAGTTAGAGTAATGATCTAATTAAATAGTTCAAAAGAAAAGTCACTCTTATGTTTTCTTAAACATAATTTTAACTGTTTTCCTTTCTGAGGTTATACTGTATGTCTGTTATAGCAAAGGCCCAAGAAGGAGAAGAAGAGGAAGAGGAGGAAGAAGAATCGGACATAGACCAAGGTATGTTTACTAGTCTGTTAATGTATTCTTCTTTTGCATCATCATGGTTTGCAAAAGTTTTGAAGTATAAAAACATACACAAATTTTCACAAGCAAACAAATCTCTTTAAGTAAATTTTTCCTGTTTCTATACTTCAGTATTACATAAATAATTAATATACCTATATAAATATAAATTACATCCCTATGCCAATATCAATATTTTACCTTATCAGTTTACTGTTTGTGACGCTTTACCATACCCCGTCTCAGTTTGTTATTGATCAATGACAGTTTCAATACTTTTACTCTGGAGAGTCGAGATAAAGTACCATTGTTGGCTGGCCAAATTTCCAAAGCCACAGCCCTCTATATCAGTAAAACTTTAGGTCTAAAATCAACTCACAATTGCAATAGAGAAGGCATTGGCCAAGGGGTCTGCATTTTGCTCCTCTCCAACTTTGCTGCATTTATCTTGTTTTTACAGGGAATGTGCTGAAATAAGACTGTTGTAGCATATTTTGGGAATGAGGGTAATATAAGGAGTAGTGATTCTTATAGTGTAAAATACACAAAGCAAGGACATTTAAAGTCCCTTGGAAAAATGGAGAAGTTCCTAGCTAATTTGTCAGAAAGTGGGGGAAAAAAAGAAGAAAAAAATGTGTTTTGATATGACAGGCATAACTACAGGAATTAAGATGTCTTCCTTGTATCCTGCAAGCACATTTTGAATGATATCTTTACCAAACGTGTAATTTCAATGGAATTGTTCTTCCATATTAGCTGTGTGTAGGACAAGGTTGGAAAGGGGTAGAATGCGACTGAAAAAATTCAGTGTCATAGCCGAGATTTGAACCATGGATCTTCTGGTCTCTGTCTGCCTGCTTGCCTGCCTGCCTGCTCTAACCACTGAGCTGCCATGTCTAATGCGCCCTTTGTCCTTTGTATTCTTATACCTATAGCTATTTTCACGTCATGAAGGCACAACGGGCCCTTATGGACCATGTTATTCTTATGGAAGAATCGGGTGTGCCGTTGCCAAATTTGCGTGTTTTCAAATGTGACTAAGATAAAGTATGAACATGTATTTTGGTGTAAAATGTGTGGAAGAATACTATGGTATGCACGATAAACCTTTTATGCAATTGTACATTTTTTAAAATAATAAAATGTTGTTGTTAGCTAATGCTGGATTTCTGACAATGAAGTCATTAATCCTCTTGCTCTCCAATATTAAAAATGTAAAATTTTGTTGAAAGCAGATTTTTTAACATCTTTCTCGGTCCGCACGTTTAAACATGGTTTTAAACCGAAATAATTGCAATGAAAAAAATCTGGATTATTCGCTTGCTTTTATAGGCCACATTAGTATTCAGATTATATCAATGTCTAAACATATTTAAAAAAAAAAAAAGTTTAAAACAAAGTGTTAGGCTTCTTCATTTATACAGTGGAAAATGTCGTCGCTGGCTAATTCTCATTCTGTAAGTCCATGTAAAAACTTCCAGCGACAAAGTTGTCAAGGAAATAACGAAATTATTTTTATATAAATATAGAACATCTCCAGTAACAAGCCATCCATAAATCACCATTTAAAGCCAAATGTTTTTAGCGTGCAAAGCACACGGCCAACAACACTCAGTTCTCCTGTCTTGCAAATGATGGAAACCAGATGTGTGGCAGTTGAAGGGCCGATAAGGGATTGTACTTCAGTGGAGGTTTTCAATAGGTTTTGGGAATTTGAGGTGTGAGCGAGTTTTACAAGTTCTCTGGTAATCGTGTGCATTGCAGTTAAGTGATCAGTGCGCAATGGATCACAGAAGAAAAGGCAAAATTATTAAAAGTGACGAGTGAAAAACAATTCTTAGAGTGTATGATTATTTAAAGGAAAAGAACCACGGACACAGTGACTCATTTATTGTTAGTGAACTTTATAAGGCGACTGGTATGAGTAGGTGTACATTTTTTAGATTAAGAAAAGAATGTAAAACAGGTCCCATCACTACACTGCGGAAAAGAAGACAAACGGTACATACATACAAAACCAGCTGGGAGGTGAAATATAATGATTTTGTACGCAGTGCTATATGATGCAAATTTCATCAATTTCTATTTCAAAATATTCCCCCTACAATTCTGTCTGTGTTGAAAAAGGTCAATGAGGATGAGGAGTTGCCAAATTTTAAATATTCAACGTTTTATCACTTAGTGAAGGAAATGGGATTTGATTTTGAAAAGAGAGGAAATAAATCACTTATGATTGAGAGAAGTGATATTATGCTGTGGCGGATTCCTATTTAAGGAAAATAAAACAATTCAGGAAAGAGGGAAGGAAAATCGTGTACCTTGATGAAAGTTGGGTGAATGTAGGGAACACTATATCAAAAGTTTGGAAGGATAGGACAATAAAAACTCCTAAAGAAGCTCTTTTGGCGGGTTATCCACTGGTCTTAAAGCACCTACTGCTTGCAAACCACGATTTGTAATGTTGCATGCCTGTGGTACGATGGGATTTGTACAGGGTGCAAAACTTATCTTCTTGCCGAATAAAGGTTCTGCTGATTATCATGATGAAATGGACAGTGATAGATTTGAACAGTGGTTCAGTAACCAACTATTGCCCAATATAGAACCGGGAACAGTCATTGTTATGGACAATGCCTCCTACCATGGTAGAAAAGTAGAGACTCTCCCCACTACAAAATTCCGTAGGAAGGCATAAAACATTGCCTGATATCAAAACATATCTTCTACTCGGATGATTGCCTTAAAAGAGAATTGCTGACTATTGTGAATTCTGTGCAAGATAATTATAGTGCCACTGTTATAGACTCGATTGCAGAAGAACATGGAATAATTGTTTGTAGGTTGCCTCCGTATCATTGTGAATTAAATCCTATAGAAATGGTATGGAGTCAGGTAAAGGGACATGTTGGGCGACATAACATTACGTTTAAGCAGAAGGAGATGGGACGTTTAATAGACAATGGTTTTGAATCAGTCACCCAAGATCAGTGGTTAAATTACTGCAAACACGCTGAAGGGGTAGAAGACGATATGTGGAAAGCAGATCAGCTACAGGATGATATCAAGCCTTTAATCATAAGGTTAACCAGCAGTTCCTCCAGCAGTGACTCCAGTTCTTGTGAGGACAGTGAACAGGCCAACCAGGACTCCCCTTTGGGTGTTGAACCCATGTCCAATTAAGGTAACATCATATGTATTATATTTAGGTCAAATGTAAAGTGCTGATAGTTATTAAGAGAGTGCAATAAATTGAGGCATATTACTAGAAATTAACTGAAAAATATATAATTTGAAACTGTCCTTGCAATAAATGGCATTTGTGCAATTATGAATTAAATATACCTATACAGCATGGAAGTTCTATAAAGCATGTAGGTACATGTATCTTTGCAAGCACTCATAACAGGTTTTGCCAGAGATGGGAAGGCATACGGGGAAACAAAGACACAACCTAACGGTATTTCCTTCCGGCCTGGGGGGTTAATGAGATATAGGTAAGGGTTGTTCCCAGATGTGCTGGAAAATCTGCCAAAATTATTAAAAGTGGCGAGTGAAAAACAATTCTTAGGTATTTGACGATTATAATGATAATAATAATAATAATAATAATAATAATAATAATAATAATAATAATAATAACTAATAAACCTGGTTGTGAGCAAAAAATGTGGTAATCACAGTGGCGCAACATATGTGGCAACGCTGCGCTGATTCTCCATAAGAGCCATTGTGCCTTCATAACGTGAAAACTCCTATAGAAGGAAATGTGTTAGTATGTAATGAACATTTATCTCGATTAAGAAGTAGATAGAAGATTAAGCTTTTGTTAGAATAGTTTGCAGAAGAATAAGTAGAGAAAATCTTGTGAATTCAACACATCAATTTTTCTTGTTAGGGTGAAGGAAAACGTGAGAAAAAGGAGAGAGAACACATCCCAATTGGGAAACGAACTCAGGCCTGCAGTTTAAAAGGCAAGCAGATTTCCTCCATGGTGCCATGGGGAAGAACAGTAACTTATTCATAAGGAAAGTTATGCTTTGTGAGCTAGCTGTAAATGGATAAATGTAAATAAATGACGATTCAAAAAAGAAACTACTCTGTTACTCATATAAGGTATGAGGTTTGTACAGTAAACCCTGTCTTCAGCAGAATCGAACGGGACTCTTGAACATTTCCGTTAAAGACAGATTTCTGTTTAATGAAGGTAGATGTTGGCTATTAACAAAATTAAACCATGAACATACATAAATGGACAGAATGAGATAAAAGAAATGTATGTACCTTATTCAGATGTGTGTATTACACATATACACATATACACATATGTAATACACACATTCATCAGAAAGTTGGTTAAAAACTATGTGATGTCTTTTGTGGAAACCACAACCATTATTAGATTCTTTGAACTCAGTTTTGTCCAATTTTTCAGCTACCCTTTTAGCATATTTCTGTAACATAGGCCCAATATGTCATGATCTTTTTGCCCTAACACTAACAAACCACTCCCACACTATTTCATTAATGTCCTGATTTTCAGTTTTCTTAAGTCCTCTCTTTATTTTTCCATTAGCACAATTTTCCCAGTGCTTCAGAATTTCCATTTTCTTGTTTAGAATATTGTACACTTGAGTTTTGCCTACGATGAACATCTTCATGATCTGTTTTACACTCAATTTGTCACGTTCACTAGCATAAATCACTTTCACTCTTGTGTTAAGATCTAGTATGATTCTTGTTTTCGAAGCCATGGTGACTACAGCTGAACTAAACTGTCACCTTTGTCTAACTTTAGAGGTGTACTTTTGAGAGCTGTGTATTCTATGCTGTCTAACAAGTCATTAGATAACAATAAAAGACAATCATAACTATGCAATGAAGGATGACTGTGACAGGTTTCTCAGTATTTGGACTGTCATAAGTGCACTCCCCTTCCAGACTGGTCAGATAGCAACAATATGGTTATGTTTCAACTTAAACATCATGTACTTAGAATACACAATGCAGGCTTCCATAGGATGCCTAAAAATTTTCTGAACTCTGCATTCTGAAACTGGAAATTTTTGCATTAAAAGGTGTACTTTGATATGTGTTGTCCGTGTAAGACAGTTTTCATATAACAAAGGGAATTTGGCATGTTTTCTGCCCCTAAATTAATGGGACCATGAAATATTTCCCTTTTAAGACAGATTTCAGGGGTACATTGAAGGTTTTACTGCATAAAGATTAATTCTCTAAGTATTGTGAGTAGGAACTGCGATGAAGTTACAATACACAGTTCTGGTGTCTTGTGCCAGTAATTCTGTTTTATTGCCTAGACATTTTCCAATTCAGACTACAGCTCAAGTGCCTCTGTACCATGGTGCTGCTGTAATAAGTAGCTCAAGGTCGTCTACCTCACTAGTATGTTGCTTGCTAGGCAATGAGAGACAATGTCAGCTAAGAACAAGCTCCATTTCCAGACAGTTTGAGAAGCTTTGAGTGCCAGGATTTTCAAGAAGCTTTGCAATACATTGATTTCCAGAGAAATTGCTGGTATCTAATTCTTGGCTATATAAGCAAGTTGTCACCAACAGAAGAGGCAGTTTTGGTGAATTTATTGTTAGACTTAGCTTTTGAGTGAGTAGAATTGGGAGAATGAGCTGACATATCCTATACCTAAGACAAAGTATGCTATACTGACCAGTGGGACCAATAGCGTGAGATGGCTGGGGCATCTGTATAAGATGGAGGATAATAATCCATGTAAAACAGTCACTGTCATCGATCCATTATATGCAACCAAAAAAGGTTGGAATACCACCCATCAGATGGCTCGATGATACGGAAAGAAATCTAAAGGCAATCAATGTAAGCTGGATAGAGTTGGATGGAGGTGGATCATTGGAGCTGTCTTGGCCTAATAAGACTGTTGAACCAAAGAAGAAGAAGAAGAAGAGCAGTGAGAAATATGCAAGTAATCAGTACTTTACAGCATAAAAGTTAGCAGAAAATTGACTTTTTGTTGTACAGTAGAGCTGCACCCGAGCACCAATTATGAGTTCCGGTTAAACGAGGTTTCGTTTTACAAAGTGTGCCATGTAAAGTTATTAAACGTTATGGAAAATGAAGAACTTTGCCCATAGAGCATGATCTCAACCTTGCACTGCTAGCTCAAAGATTGGCAGATGAAACAATCACTGAAAACAATGAAGCTGAGTGGATCAATGCAGACGAACAGTGGAAGTGACTGATGAGATGATAATAGAGGCAGTGAATATAGAAGCTGAAGAAAGTGACAATGAGGACACTGAAATGGAGACTAAGAAAATCAGCCACACTGAAGGATACAAAGTAATAGAAAAGACCATCGAGTACCTAGAGCAACAGTCAGAGACAACTTCAACAGAACTGCTGCTGCTACGATGATTGTGTGAAATGGTGCAAAGAAGTGAGCGAGTTCCGTTAAACAGAAAACACTTATGAATATTTTAAAGAATTAACCTTTTTTTGACTGGAACATGTACATACTGTGTGTATTGTAGGCCTTTTTTTTTTTTTTTTTTTTTTTTTTTTTTTTTTTTTTTTTTTTTCATTTTGTACTTCTTATTTTATTTTTATTTGATGTATGTTGTTTTTCATTTGATAATGCAGTAGATGCCCTTTCTTCACATCTTTGATCACATTTTCATTAATTTCACAAGTTTACTGTACGCTTCGCTCTCGATTTTTGACAGACTCCATCTGAGTTTTCATTATCTGAGGTATCGTCTGTTCCCCTCACCTTAGATAATCAAGGCTCTACTGTATCATATTGTTTGTTTTCCATTATTTATACTAAAAATTAGATTACATATTTTTTCTAATAATACTGCTACTGCCTGCCGTGGTAGCATTACAACAGATAATTGAAAGAGAAGCATGCTAGGAACAGTAAAAATTGTTGAATGCATTAGTGCCCACATGTGTGGTTGCTTTTTTCTTTAAATAACATGAATTAAGTATGTTGTTTACTAAGTAGCCAAATATTAAGGGGCAGGAAGGGAGTACATGTGTAGCTCCTGAGAGTAGGAAGAAAAGGCAGCTAAGTGACAATGGCAACCAAGGTGACAACAAACAGTGATGGAAAAATGAATTGACTTAGAAGAAATGCTGGCTGCAAGAGAAGAGGTGGAAGTAGAATGGTGTGAACAAACCAAAGAGGAGGAAATGCACAAGAAATTGGAGGAAATTAGATATGAGATTCAAGATATAGAGGCAGAGTGATGAAATTGGAAGACAGTAGCAGAAGATTCAACATAGTGATTCTGGGGATAGAAGAAAGAGGTAGGATCGATGCAAGACAAGAGGTGCAGGAATTGCTGGAATGAAGATTTGAGATAAGTATAAGAAACTAAAAGATCTGTTATAATGAAAACTTAGTCGGATTGAAACACAAAACATCACTTAACATGTGTTACGGGGATTTATTAATTAAAGATGGACAACACATATCAGCGTGAATATAGCAGCGGGAATAACGTTTTTACTAAAAGGTGGAAAGTTTGTTATAGCAGACGCTACTCTTATCTGCAGGGTCGACGGTCAACGAATGGAATGCATAAACCAACGTTCTTTTGTTACAAACACATTTATTCGTTATTTACACTTTTTATCACAATTTCAGTTAGTTAACAACTTCTAAAATTCGATAGCGTCTACGCTGGTTAAAAGTTTGGGTGTAATTTACATGTTCACACGCCATCAGCAATTATACGTCCTTCCACTTTGAGTTCACCGACGCTAATGATAAACTAGTCCAAGCGTCCTATGACGCAACACCGCCATTCTTATGTATTCATCCGCGCAACAGTTCTCATTGGTTGAACTCAAAGTGACGAGAAGACATTGGATCTTGAATATCAAAAAGAAATAGGTCCCTGATACACCCAAATTATATAAATTAAAAATTTACACACTCTTACAAAAATATTTACATGAACAACTTTCTATTAGTCAATATTCCGTTTCACATGTAATTAAACTTGATTGGTTTCAAGAGCCTAACTTGCACCCATCATCAGAATTAAAGAGCTGGTTCTTGTTGATATTGTTTGATGTATTATTGGTTGAGATGACATACAGCAGTTAGCCGATAAACTCCCATAAAGGGTTTGAGAGGTAGAACTGGAACTTAAAAATTCAATGCCACAACTGGGATTTGAACCACAGACCTTCCGCTTACCGGGCAGCTGCTCTAACCACTGAGCTATTGTGACAAACTGCCAGAATGGCATTAAATTCTCAAACCAGTTCGTATTTCTCACATCAGAGACAAATTACCCCAATGGTGACTTACTATTGCAAGTACTTTATATCCCAGGATTAAATAACCTTCAGATGGTAATTACTATTTATTTATGCCAACAAACTTACTGTTGGTGTTTTTAATCACACAAGCCGTGTGTGTTCTACCTCTTAAACTTTGCCCACACACGGCTTGTGTGTTTAAAAACACCAACAATAAGTTTGTTGGCATAAATAAATAGTAATTCCCATAAAGGGTTTTGTGGAGGCAAATCAAAGTTCATTACGCGGAGCTTGTTTTTTATTATAATTTAAATTCACATCACTGTTACTAGCTTATAACAAGATATATAAAAGATCTGTGTTGCTCTTAGATTTTGGAAAAGAAACATCCAGTAGAGTCCAGATGAGCGAATATTAGAATTAAGTGGATTTTCATAAAATACAACATATTGACCTTAAGTGTTCATGTGTTAAGTATTAACATGATTGAAAGTAGGAAATTAGTAAGTGTGCTGTAATTTATTTTACAGCTACATTGGTGAGACTTGAAAATCAATTACTGTAATGTTTTTATAAGCACTGTTGACCTCTACCTAGTGCGAGTAGCCTGGTGAAAGTTGGAATGGAAGTTGGCGAAACATTGCTTCTTCATTTGTTTCAGTGCATTGCATCAAAAGATCACCACTGAAGTCACTTCTTAAGTGTAGATTTGCTTTTCCGTCTTGTTTTCTTGTTAATGTAAAAAATTGCATTCACACTTTGTTATGCACATTGTTAGTAGGTCTAGGCCTTCTGTTTATTAGGTTTTGTGTATAAGATAGCTGACAAGATTCACTGTTTATTCCTGTAGCACTTATTTCATGTTTTTCTGTGCTAATAAATTTATGAGTTTACTTAAAGAAACTAGTTTAAGTTAATGTTAGTTTTTTCCTGTTTTAAAATTTAAAACAAATGTAGATTTTTGTTTTAGCCCTGTTTGGATTAGGTGGACTTGCAGATTAGTAGGGTTTGGATTGATGGGACTCTACTGTACTAGCAAAATTTACAAGCATGCAACTCAGCATGCCTGTTGAGATAGGCAAAGAAACTAAAAGGGTGAGACATTTGTATAAATAAGAACTTATAACATGAGCAGAGGGAAATGAGGCAACTAATTGAACAAAGAAGACACAAGCATAGTGAAGGAAAAAGGGTATACATGTGTAGCTTCACCTGTGCATAGATGTTCGACTAGAAATGTAAGAAAGCGGAAGAGGAGACAACAGGGTGAATGGATTTTAAGATGACAAGAGTGAATATGGCAGTAAAAAACATCAGATCATGCAGGTCAGATGAAGTAGGTGAAGTGGGAGGTTGAGAGAGAAGAGGAGGGGCAGAAGAAAAGTAAATGTAGTACACTGGGGGAAGGGGGAAATGGGGCAAGTGTAGCAGTCATTGAGAAAAGTAAGGGGACAATTCCTAAGATATAAGTGATTGAAAATAGGTGAAACTAAAGATTCAGATTAGGACATATTATATGTGCAAGCAGAAAATATGGGATGAATTTGTATGTCTACAAAACCAAAGAGAAAAGTGAAAAGTAAACAGAAAAGGAATGAAGGAAATGATGCGCTGTAACGTGAAACTAGGCATTATGAATGGTTAGAAAAATTGAAGGAGATGAGGAAGGATTAAAAACACCTACGAAAGAAAGAAATAAGAGTGAATAAATCAGGGGGGAAAAGTGAACAAAGGATGTAAACTAAAGCAATATAAGCAGATGGAGCTAAATTGGGGGCGGCAGGGGGGGGGGGCTGGCAGTTATCAAGAGAGGAGAAGACTGAACTTGGCAGAGAAATAATAAGAAAGAAGCAACTAGTGCTTGTCTACCAAATATCTAATGTCAAGAGCAGTAATAGGTTGCCTAATGGTGATAAGGACTGGGATCCTAGTTCATGGGCAGCCACTCTTAGGTCCCAACTTGATGTAAACACAAGCCATCAACAACTAACCTGTGATATGCATGCAACCAAAGCACACCATAAAATATAGTACCTTAAATATCAGTGATTATCTGGGTTTTCAAGATGTATGATAACCCTGGTAAGGATTACTTGAATGTAACACGATAGCAGCACTATTCCTAAAACACCTGAGTAAATATTGTTCTGTTGCATCATAAACAGCAGACATGAGTCCATGTTTGTTTGTGTTTGTTGCAGCTGGCACAAACACCAGATTCTCACGATGGGATACAAGGTCTGGATCTAAGGCTCGATGGAGTATAGTACTCAATAAATCAATTTCAATTACTGAGTAGCCCGTTTTCCTGATTTGCACATAAATATAGAACAGAAAAGTGCAAAGGTAAACCATGTTAGGAATTATTATTTATTTATGCCAACAAACTTACTGTTGGTGTTTTTAAACACATAAGTCATGTGTGGGCAATGTTTTGAGAGGTAGAACTGGAACTAAAAAATTCAATGCCACAGCTGGGATTTGAACTACAGACCCTCTGCTTACTAGGTGGGTGCTCTAACCATTAACCTCTTCAGGGATATGGACGTGAAATCACGTCCATTTAAAATGACGTACGAGCGATATGGACGTGTATACACGTCCTGTGTGTTTGTGCATTTAACCCTTATTTATCCTCTATCTAACTCAACTTATTTTAATTTTCCCCCGTTATGAAACATTTAATTAAATTCTATATGCTTTACTGGCTTACCTTTATATGTTCCTTCTGCAGTGATATGCCTCAAAATAGGGATAAACGCACAAGGGCACATCTCCACATTCGCCACAGATCATCCCAGTTTCCTTGCGGATTCCCTTCTTGCAGCACACGAAACACCTTCGAGATGGGCGGGACTTCTTTGCTGTTGACGGTATCCTTTTAGGATAATGTTTTCCTTGAAGTCTGAGGGGTGCAGGGGTTTTGGATTTTCTACCCCCAGTATGAAGAGGCCTCTCAACCTGGTATTGTTCAATTAGGCTGCGAGCTATTGATAGTCGAAAGTCCAGGTAGGTCATTGTCTTGTGTGGGTTTAGAGCTCTCCAAATTACCAAACAATTGTGTATGGTTATATCCAGCTGGTGCAAAAATACCTTTTTATACCATTTCACTGTTTTTCGTAAAGAGGGATATGCTTGCAATACCTGATCTACTAGATCGACACCGCCCATGTGCATATTGTATTCCTGGATAACGTCAGGCTTGAAAATGCACATTTTGGTATGGGCATCTGTTTTTCCAGTGTCAATCATCGAAATCTGAGAACTGCAATTGGATAATGCCGTAACTACCCTCCTGTCCTGCCAGGCAAGGTAGGTCAAAGGTGGGAGCCGACGCACCTCGATTTCCCCTCACCTTAGAGCCTTCGTATTCACATCTTTTGGCAAACCAATACGATTTGAACGTACTGTTCCAATTGCATTAGTCTTTCTTTTGTGTAAGGCCATGAATAATTTAGGAGAGCTGTTCCAGTTATCTAAGTACACAGTCCTACCCTGATCAAGCACAGGTTCCATTAGGTACATTACTATGGAGCCAGATAAGCCCAAATCTTTGTCTCCAGTATTGTCAGTCCCTTGACCAGTGTAAATGCAGCTATTGTAAAGATATCCCATTTTACTTTCACAAACATCAAAACTCTTTATGCCAAATCTAGCCCTTTTTGTTTTGATGTATTGCTTCCAACCTAAGCGGCCCTTCCAAAGCATTAGGCTTTCATCAACAGTGACCTTTTCACCAGGCACATAATTTTCTTTAAATTTTGAAATAATATAATCGAAAACAGGCCTAATTTTGTGGTGTTTGTCATTTACATTCTCTGTGCAGGTGAAATGAAGGAACCGCAAAATTGACGTAAACCTGTTATTTGACATGCATTTTCCAAAAAAAGGAGTAGCTAGCACGTCGTGGACCAATACATGTATAATGCAGGTTTACGAATAACACCCATAAGTATAATTAGACCAATTAGCCTGTAAATCTCATTGAGTGTTACTTCTGTCCACCTTTGAATTCTGCTCTTAGGCCCTAATTTACCTTTAGAGAGCAGGTCTTCCTTCACCTTGCTCGCATATACATTTGTTTCCGAAACAATGAGAGACACTAAGTTGGTATTAAAAAGTTTGTAAAACTGTCAATTGGTTGGCTGTCAGAAGTCAGCTGAGTCTGGGGTTGAACACCAGACCCTGTGCTCGTGAAGATGTGCCTGTTTGTATTGGAATTGTTTTCAGCACTCCACAATGCTGACTCTTCACGAACACCTGAAGGAAGTTGGTCACATTCTTCCTCACTGCTACTCGTACCTATATCCTCCACACCCCCCTCAAATTCGGAAAATTCGCCATCAATATCCAAATCGCTGTCACACAGCAAGAAGTCCTCCACATTATCGTGTGTAATTTCAGAAGCCCTTACACTTCCACCACTCGCTAACCTTTGTGCAACACTGCTTTTTGATGCCATGTTTTAGCTCTGAGATGTAACACTCAAAAGCTTCTCACTTCAGCTACAAGCAGGAAAGTATATGTATGTATTTCAAGAAAGAAACAAACGGAGCCTGTAAGCTATATCCAAGTTACGAAACACGTGTAAGGAAAAATTGCAAACCTGCTTTATTCTGATGACTCATAAACCACACATACAGTAGTGTTCTATTTCACATTGTGCTGTGACTTGCTGACGCATAGCTCACACTTACAATGGGTCCACTACTGTTTCTTTCCGAGAAATTATATTAGATGCGTTCGACAAAGCAAAGTTAACTTTTCACCACAGTGAAACAAATAGTGCCATTTCAATGATTTGTAAATGCAACTCAACATTGCTGATGATGTACATGTATACTGCATATAACGAGTTTTATACCAGTTTTTGTTTCATTAAAATAACTTAAAATTTACGCAAAATACAGCTGTGTATTTACGAAGCATTTTTAGCGCATTTAACAATTTAAATGCCCTGCGCTGGATATTGGGTATCCGTTCTCGGCCTGCGGAGCTTTTAAATGCCTATCGCTCAAGAGGTTAAGCTACTGTGACAACCTGCCAGAATGACTTTGAATTCTTAACCCAGTTCGTATTTTTCCCGGTAAACCACAAAGGCAGTCTCACATCAGAGACAATTACCCCACTGGTGACATACTATTGCAAGTACTTTATGTCCCAGGATTAAATAACCTTCAGATGGTAATTATTATTTATTTATGCCAACAAACTGACTATTGGTGTTTTTAAACACACAAGCCGCGTGTGAGCAATGTTTTGAGGGGTAGAACTGGAACTTAAAATTCAGTGCCACAGCTGGGATTTGAACCACAGACCCTCCGCTTACTAGGCGGGTGCTCTAACCATTAAGCTTCCATGTTAGGAAGCTCAATAGGGACATTTACATGTAACAAAAAAGTGAATCTACGGATGTGAGGTGCAAAATGCATTATTGTGCTTTCCATGCATTGTCATGGAATTGAAAATGAAGATGTGGATTTAGTTTGTGTGCGAAAGAAATAGAGTATTTTAATTAATATACTGTTGGTAATTTATTTGATAACTTTGCAGCAGCTTGAAATTTGATCATCTGCTTGAGAAAAACTTCATTATGGCAACAGCATTAGCATAATAAGATAAAAATAAAATGCAACCCTGGCACTACAAGTGCATTCATCCTTCAGCCGTAACTGCTACAGAGTTGGTTTTCCAACTTAAGGAATGGCAAATTATCAGATCAATGTTCTCAAAATATATATAGAGATTGCCTATGCCCATAGGATACATGTTTAAATACTGAATTTCCTCTTGAAACAATTTTTTTTTTACAAAGAGAGCCTATGTCACTCAAGAACAAACATCAAACCATTTAAAAGTCATTCTAGTTTAGGTAATCTAAGCATATGTTGTGTTTCAGAAGTGCTCTCCAGTGATGAAGATGAAATAGACGAATCAGATCAAGAATATTTGGAGAAGCTTGCAGAGAAAGTCAGTAAAGGCAGTGAAAACACTCCATATAGAATAACGGCAGATATCTTGGTAAGTATACATCTCCAGTGATGCTAGACACTTATTTTCTTCTGCTTAAATTATAACACCCCTAGGAGATAGGTTACCATGGTGTGAGTACTATGTACACCTTGCACTCTTGGTTTGGTACTTCTGACATTGCTAGTAGTTAGACTGAACATCGAAATCTCTTCCATGAGGGAGCTTTTTCGGATATGGTTGGGCTTGGAAGAGCAGTGGCTCCCATACCCTTGAGAGATTGGGTACATCTGGACGATGGTGCGCAGGCCAGTAGATCCCATACCCTTGAGAGATAGGGTACATCTGGACGATGGTGTGCAGGCCAGTGGTTCACATACCCTTGAGAGATAGGGTACATCTGGACGATGGTGTGCAGGCCAGTGGTTCACATACCCTTGAGAGATAGGGTACATCTGGATGATGGTGTGCAGGCCAGTGGTTCACATACCCTTGAGAGATAGGGTACATCTGGACGATGGTGTGCAGGCCAGTGGTTCACATACCCTTGAGAGATAGGGTACATCTGGACGATGGTGTGCAGGCCAGTGGTTCACATACCCTTGAGAGATAGGGTACATCTGGACGATGGTGTGCAGGCCAGTGGTTCCCATGCCTGTGGGAGATGGGCATAGGTCTGGACAGTGGTGTGAGTGCTATGAAACAGCTTATTCTCTTCTCGTACCAGTTCTGGAGACTTGGGAGTCAGCATGCTATACTGGTTTCATGGAAAGGATTAGTGCTTGTGTAAACAATGCCTAAAAATGTACCCCTCAGCTTTCTCGCTCTGATTGGAGCAGTAATGGCACTACTTTTGTGACCATGTGTTGCCAAGATAGATAACCACATGGAGCTTAGAACTATCATCGCTTGGTTTTGACCCACCAACTCTTTGTATGATAGTTTAAAAAACCTCCTGGAGAAAGCCATTGTCACAGTGTATAGTACTATGTCATCTTCCTTTACCAGTAGCCTTTTTTAGTCCGGTACCTAGACCCGATAGAAGTGCTTGCTTTTTACTTTTAATGATGGTGTTGCCTGCACGTGGGAAGTTGTTTGGCCTTCACATACCCATGTTTCATCATGAAAATACAGCTTCCGCCCTTCCTGTCTGTATGTACAAATTTTCCTGAAGTAGTCTCTTCTCCATAACAATATATCCTCATGGTCAACATGAGGTTCTTTACCATTTCTTTTCCAAAACTCGAAACCACTGTCAAGTAACAGCTTGTAAAAAGAAGTTTGCTTGAACATCAGAAAGTCGGGGTCATCATTTACAAACACAAGTACTTTCTTGATTGTCAGTGGCTCATATATGAGGAAGAATTGATGAACTTTTTGACATGTAGCATTCCTAGGAAATTCCGCACTGGCTTTTTACATTTCCTTGATTTTCCATGCATTGTTAAGCCTGTGCGTCTTGCTGCCCATTTTCTGATTAAGTGCAATTAATTACTTTCATTCAGTGAATGTACACTTGATTCATGTTTGTACACATGTTTCTGTTGGTGCTGTTTTTATATATTACGAAGTTGGTGTGATGAGCTTTTGACTCTTTCATAATCTCGGGTCGTGGTACTGGATGGAATGAACATACACTCGGATTTAACTTTGGTGAAATATTTTATTCGCACCTTCTTGTTCACAGTATTTAAATCGTATTACAGTAGTAAGTCTTTTATTTCAGTGGATCGACTTCCCTAGCATCGCCGAAATTTAATGTCTAAAAATTTAGCGATATTTCGCTAAAAGTGTTTTCTATCACTTTACACTTCGTCTATTTTACGTCCTTTTATTTACTCGCGCACTTCGTATTAACTAACTTATTAAAGTTAGCTATTGTCTTACTTATTTTACACAAATTAACGGTCTTTAAACACTTAGTAAATTTACTTTCACTGTTTTATGACAGGCACACATAAAAATACGTCCATCTACGCCAAACACATAGACGCTAATGACTAGACAATTGGCGACGCATTACACTTCCTTTAGTGTACATCCACGTATGCGTACATCAAATAGTTCCCGCATTGTTAGGGAAGCGATCCTTAGCCATTCTCCCCTCGCTTTCAACATTGAACACATATAATTCCTTTATTTATACATATACAATAAAATTAAATATGGAAATATTTATGACGTCTTTAAACAAACTTAATTGTTTGTAACAATGAACATTAGTAACACGTTTTCGTCATTTAACCAACTCATACCAACATCAAAAACAAATTACACTCTTAACAAATATTCACATAAACGATTTTCTTTTGGGGTCTATTAATATTCTATTCTCACTGTTTACATAAGGACCAATCCTTTTGATATAACCAGTATAGATTGCTGTCAACTCTATAGTGACTTCCTTTGGGGTAGACACACTTCAGTGACATATCCACTTTCATCCCTATGACAAGAAGGAGGGCCTATTTAATAAACTGGGTATTAGCCTAATGGGAAACTCACAGAGGGGAGAGCCACTCATTTGGTACCTTTCTCTGGACATAGACACTCTCAGTTTAAATTGTAATTATGAAATACTTCTTTTTAGGATGATGATGACACTGATGATGAATATGAAGCAAACGAAGAAACGGCTTTGGAGAGTTACACGACACCTTTAGATGAAGAAAACTGTGATGTTGATGAATACGTGGTATTCAAAGAAGTTTTACAAAGTAAGTATGTGATGAATATATATTCTTAACTCTTTTGAAAAATATATTTTAAAAATATTTTCCCCATACACAACCACAGATTTATGTGATCCATGTAAAATTTTATAAAAGTGGTTGCAGATTTTCTGTTCTAAAATAATGAGTTGTATGTCATTCACACCTATTCTATAATTTGTGGTTAAAATTTAACAGCTTGTTAAAGAAGGTAACTGGTTGCTAACAATCTAATGGGAAAGTAAATTATGTTGAACAATACCAAGAGCCATGACCAAGTTGTTAGCACTAGTAATACTAATATTATTGGCAAAAATGGATGCACTTTTAGTGGCTCTTGATCTTAAAGAGTATTATTGCCTTTTCACCACTTCGCAACGGTTTGCCGCACAAATTATTTCACAACACTCACTTGTTGCGCCATGTTACTTTCATACTGAATAATGCATGCGGAGAATGAATTAGGTTGGTTGCAGATTCACTTAACTGCGTATTCTTACACTTTAACTATGCTTAGTACACTTAGTTCGTGCTTTAGTAAACATTAAGTGAGATTTCAGACCTTAGTAACAGCATTTCTTCAAGGGACTATTTACACGGCAAAAGTGTCAAGAGGGCGCACTGTGGTCAAAACGCACATGGCTTTGTTTACGTCTCTTCTAATCTCTTGATGTACAGAGTATAGTGTTCCAGTGGATACCAGCTCACTGTGGGCTGAGTGGTAATGAGAAAGCTGATTTTCTTGCAAAAAAGGGTACCAGCAGTGTACAGAAATCTATAATTAATGCACCATTTTATGCAGCTAAAAGATTAGTCAACTCTGAATTAAAAAAAAATTATTGCAAAATATAACAGTGAAAAATCAAAAAATAAAAGATGGGAACTACCAAATATTCAAACAGTAATTCCTGAGTATCCTCGAAAAATATCAGTTGCAACCTTCAGGTTGATTACAGGACATGATTGTCTGGCAAAACATTTGAACAGAATTGGAATATATTCTTCACCACTCTGTCCTCTATGTGATCTGCAAGAGGAAATGGACCAGACCAACTTATAATACTGAATATTTTGCTGCAATTCATAATTGGAGTGACACATAGCAGGTAAAGTAACCGATTTTTAGAGAGCACCATGTTTTTTTTTTATGTTTTGGACCAATAGCACTTTCAAATATGCCTAGCCACTTCTAGTGCCCTATCCATCAGTGAAAAATATTGGAGAGCAAGAGGATTAATGACTTCATTGTCAGGAATCCAGCATTAGCAAACAGCACCATTATGTGCAAGAGCATTTGCGATACTGTTGTATAACGTATACCTTTTAACTAGTAAGTAACAAATGAAGGTCATGGTAACATGTGTGAACATTTAGTATACCTAAGCACTGGTTAGAATAAGTATAGAAACCAAGTTGTACACAATTGAAGAAAAAGGTTCGCTTGCCACATGCTAACCATATTTGCTAATTCCCGCGCTATAGGTACTTGAACCAATCAAATTTATTGATGGGCTAATCACCATCTTGTCAGTCGGCAAACTGATGGCATTGACAGTGAGGAACATATGATATGCTGCATACACTGTATTTTATTTTCCTTCAACCTAAGAGGTTGTAGTCACGGCCTGCTATTTTTATTTCCCAATACACCATGGTCGAGCGGTTAGCTCGTTCGCCTACCACCTAGGATGCCTGGGTTTGGTGCCAAAATTAAAAAAATTATTTTGTTGTTTAACGATGCTGTCAATTGCTAGGATCACTTCAGCATTGCCAGTGTGCCGGAATTTTGTCCCACAGGAGTTCTTTTACATGATAGTAAAGCTACTGATATGGAGCTGTCGTTTTTAAGCACACTTAAAACACATCGGTCTGGGCCAGATTTGAACCCGCGACCTTGAGATCAGTAGGCCAGTGTCTAACCAACTGAGCCTCCCAGACTGACATTTGATCCCAAGGACCCACATGTATTTGTGGTGGATGAAGTGGCGCCTGAGTGGGTTTTCTCCAGGTTCTCCAGTTTCCCCTGCCGCTTATTCCATAAATTGCTCCATCATCACCTTTCCATTTATCAATTTCGTCTGCATTTCATATCGCCCTCTTCCTCACTATCATACTTGGTGGTTGGCTGATCACCCACTTCCAGATTTTCACTCTGTCTGGTCTATAGGTTGATCTGCTCCCTGACAGGCATCTGACCCTAGGCACTGGCTTGTAAGTCCTACATAAGTGGAGGGTAATCAGGTAAAGAAGATAATGAAGACCTGGAATATTTATATTTATCTAATGGCCAAGTTTAACATTTTCATCATTTCCATTCTTGCTTCCCAATACAGTGACACTAAATCATCAGCCTTGTTTTTCCTTGTGGACCTGGAATATTAATGTGACATATATGTGATGAAATTCTGAAGTCCTGAAAGCTTGTCTATGAATCAAGGTGCAATGATTATGTAATGAAATACTAGTATATTGTACAAAAGCAAGATGTAAAAGTTTTATAGGAAGGTTGTAAATTTGTATAGATAAATGCAATAAATTGAATTGAACGCAATATGTTTTGTCTCCACAGATATTCAAGTAAGCGATGCTGCATGGTATCAGGCATTAACAGTTAGCTTGACGCCAGAGCAGCAGAAGGCACTCCAGGAGGTGCTGGTGCTGGCGGATCAGAGGAAGGCAGCTGCAGAAAGCAAGAGGATAGAGCAGAGTGGAGGTAAATACAATCAATGTGGGTGATGGCGAAGAATGAAATTTCAAGAAAAATTATTCAAAGTTCAAAATCCAAGTTGTGTTCATAAGTTATTCTAGCAATAAAATGTTATGAAACAAACAAATAATAGATATTATTTTCAAATAGAGTAATAAAATACTAAATAGAAATTGTGCTATAGTCAATTGATGTATTTTGGAACTAAACAGTGAAGCAATGAACATGGTGAACCATAACTGTTAATAAAACAGTTTCCAACAAAAACTCTGTATAATGGTACAGCCATGGAAAAAATGATTGAGTGCATTAGGAGAGCAGGATATTTTTAAATTCCATGTTGTATTGCACCTTGGTTTATAGAAGTCGATATTCCAACATACAGGTGAATTTATTTATAGCCTCTGATCCATGCGTTATCATCTGTCGGACACCCAAATAGGCTGTGTCTTGAATCAACACTCACATTTGGATACATACTTGCAAATATAAATACAAGTGGCAATTCAAGACACAGCCTTGAATTACCAGACAATAACATACGGGTCAGAAGCTATAAATAAACTGAGCTGTATGTTGGGATATCGACTTGCGTAAACCGTGGTGCAACAAGACATGGAATTTAAAAATGTGCTCTCCTAATGTGTTCAATCATTTTTTCCATGGGTGTACCATGTTTGACCCCCACTCCCATTTGAAATGTTGAAGAGATATGCCACTCGCCCCACTCCTGGTTATGGTTGAATATGAAATCAAGCTCAAACGAAAGTTTACATGTGCTTTAGTTATAAATGTTTGCCTTAAAAATTTAAATGCTGCATTTCCTGAAATAAATGCATTTACAGGTGGTCTGGTTCATCCTGTATGTTGTAAACAGTTTCTAATTCAGTCAAGCTGAACATATAGTACAAACTTTATTTGGTGAACAGTTCTGCTGTTGAAAATTTTGCAGAGTTCTTTTTAAAAAATAATTTCTATTATGTGGCAAAGCCACAATACTGGAACACCTTGCAAGATTCTCCATTGAATCAGATGCTGTTGATAATCCTTTAGTGCCAAGTGATGCAGCAGCTGCCAGTCATTATAGTGCCAAAGCTGATATGAATGGCTTTGAATGTATAGCCACCTCATTGCTCAATGCAAGCCCTTGGAAGCGTCCAGCCTCTGTCCTTCCAAGGCACGTACATGACGGTATTTCTGGCTTCCATATGACTAAACAACCCCTCAGTATGTGTTTGTATGTGGTGTATTTTCTGTAAAACAATGGCAAGTGATTCTCCAAGCTTCTTGCAGCAGACTTAGATGATGAAAAGCTATTAGAACATTTCAAATGGCGTAAGGTAAATGCCAATGAGGTTTTATCAGATAGTGACGTATATATATATATATATATATATATATGACGTTTATAACATCATTCTGGGTACACCACCACCACCTGCTTAGCTCCCTTAGTTTATTGTTTGATAGTATAATTTCATATTAGAGAAAGATTAATAAGAACCATGTGGGAACAGTATATTTATGAGAGGTAGAACTGGAACTTAAAAATTCAATGCCAGAGCTGAGATTTGAACCACAGGCCCTCCTCTTACCATGCGGGTGCTCTAACCATTAAGCTACTGTGACAATCTGCCAGAGTGACATTGAATTCTGGCAGGTTGTCACAGTAGCTTAATGGTTAGAGCATCCACCTGGTAAGTGGAGGGTCTGTGTTTCAAATCCCAGCTGTGGTATTGAATTTTTCAGTTCCAGTTCTACCTCTTAAATGTTGCCCACACACAGCTTGTGTGTTTAAAAACACCAACAGTAAGTTTGTTGGCATAAATAAATAATTACAATATATTTGTATTTCAGCAGAATATTTTGCAATAATTATAGTGTGTTAAGACTATAATGATAAATCTTTACTTCAGCTTATTGATGAGTATCTAGAAAAATGTACCTAAACCATACTTCTGCACCTCAGTCTCTTAAGGCGTATGATTTTACTACACTAAAGAAATCTAGAATAATAATGCATGCTGTTTTATTTAAGAACCCCATTCTTCTTTAAGAAATCTTTACCTTTAATGTTATATTCTAAGCTATTTAGGGGTTATCCAAACTGTTGATATTGCAGATGGAGATTGTATTAAATGGGCATTGGTTTAAAAGCAGTTTTACTGCTTTATCCACTGAGCATAGTTACTTATATGCTGTTTTCCACAATAACGATTTTCAAAACAAAAACCTGCGGCACGTTATACCAGTGATGGGTGACAGGCTCATTTAACATATCCTTAGTGCTACTCTTGTTTATACTGGCTGCCATCGCTACAATGTTTAAATGTATCATAAAACCGTGGCCTGTGCTTAATTTTCAAAACTTATACCAAATGCAAAGATAAGTAAAGCTTATAGTCTCTAAATATTCATTATGTTTGTTGAGGATATTTTAAATTTATTATTTCTGGTGACTTGTTTCAAAACTTACACACTTCTCACCAGAAATAATGAGCCGCTGCAAGATTCTAAATTCCCAGTATGGAGCTTTGCACTTGCTCGTGGCACAGTCTTGATTCATAAGGTAACAGTAATGAAACTAAACTTGAGATTCTTTACACTATGTTTAGATTTTAAAATGTGCTCTACCAATCTATGTACGCTTGTTTCTAACAACAAAGACCTCTAAGATCTGAAACTAGTTCGTTGGTAGATGTGATGTCTGGCAAGCAAATGCAGGCACAATGGCTACACATTTAGACAATGCAGTGCGAAGAACAGAAGTGGTGTAGATCTTAGATGGGGGAACTGACTCAATGTGTCACTTCTCCTAGAGTGTAGTTTTAACTCCATCCACTGTCTCACAGCAATTAGCTACCAGACCATGCCTCCTGCTATTGTCTACCTCACAGAGAACCGGCCAGTCCTTCAAATTGTGTCAGTAAGTGGAGAGGGTAAATATTTGATTGTATTCCTGTCATCTCCCTTCCTCATGCCTGGTGTAAATAATTAATGAAAGAAAGCTCCAGGTTTGAATCTTATTACAATAGCAATGCACAAGAGGTAGAATCAGGACTGAAAAATTTAATGCTATAGCTGGGATTTAAACGACAGATCTTCACTCACAGCAGTACATTGATTGGCATAAAATAACATATGGCAATGTGTACTTTTATTTGTTCTCTTCACCCATGTGTATAGCAGATGTGTTGCAGACAGGGTTGCCAGAAACTTTTTTCACAATCATGTGGACTCCATACCTCACAGGATGAGGATAGTTGTTGACACTGTGGCTTGTGGACAAGGTATTAGCCCAGTTTTTGGATATTCTTTAGAAAAGGTCCCGCGAGCACTTGGTCAGAATTTCGGCTAAGTCCCACTCGGCAGTGTGGACGAGTTCTTACGAAAGTCGCCGAAGTTGCAGTGTTAATTCAGCGCTGCCAATAGCACTATTTCTCCATTAATTTGTTGCCAATCTTAAATTTGAATGCTAGTGAACTTGTTAGAAGCAAGTTGTGAGGGTGCAATGAATTGCTTCATTAGCATAGTAGATTTAGCGCCTTTGTGTTATAATGAGGAAGAATGTATACAATTCCTCTACGACGAGGGCCTGCTGAGAACCTGAATGCTATGCAGGGAATGTGATGCCGTGCTACACCCCATAGCAAAAATTAATTAGTGTTAATTCAGCGCTTCCGGTGGAGTTTTTTTATTGGGTAGTGCCCAAGGGCGAAGCCTACAGTCCCCCCTCTGTGCCATCCCAGCGCATAGGGCTCCGTAAATGGATTTTTTCTCCACTCGAAAATAAAAAAATAAAATAAGATAAAACGAGCCAGCATTTCATGGACCCAGTTACAAGGCATAAGGGTAATGTACACAATAATTCACACAAATATATATATTGGCGGTATGTCTGTGGCAGCAATGACGCACGAGTGCATTTGTGTGTAGTGTGTTGGCAAAAAAAATTGGGGTAGTTCAAAAAGCAATGTGGGCAGATTTGAAAATCCTCTGCTAGTGATAGAGCGCAACCTAGTGGCGATTCTGGTAACCACTGTCAGTGCATGAGCAGTAAGTAGCTTTGGACTTAGAATTTGGCCGGCAAGTGCTACGGGACCTTTTCTAAAGAAGAGCCCAGTTTTTTTATTAAAGAGTTGGCAATGGGACTCTTTAACCCTGGGTCTTTCACAGGTTTGTGGTTTGGCGAAGACTAATGTTGTTGTTAGCTAATGCTGGATTTCTGACGATGAAATCATTAATCCTCTTGCTCTCCAATATTTTTCACTGATGGATGGGGTGTTAGAAATTGCCAGACATATTTGAAGGTGGTCTCTGTCCATTTCCTCTTGCAGATCACATAGAGGACAGAATATATTCCATTAACTCCACTTGAATTCCCCTGTGGTGACGACGTCCAGACCTTGTAGCGGAGCGAAGACTAATGTAATTTCAATCAAAATTAGGTTTCTGCCAAAATCAATTTTATTGTGATAAAGAAATCATATGACAAATTATTTCACCCTTTACAAATATGATTGCAATGAATTTCCGTAGCTATTTGGTTTAATATCACTATTTCTCTTTCTTTTCTAATTCGTTTGTATGCCAAACACAAAATGGCATCTTTCAATCAATGTGCTTTCTTAGCTTTCCTCTTCAATTAATATTCAGCTCTGTGAATATAATTGTGTATTATGAATTCTATTGGGTGATATCGGAATTATTTGGTAACCCAGTCACCGGATTATGGGTCACTGAAGCCCGATAGTTATGTGCGCATTTGTTGAAATATACATGTTCACCATACGACATTTGGATTAGTAGTGTATAGGGTCTGGTATTTATTCTTATTAGTCTGTTGTTTCTCTTTTGGCCTGCTGATCTTAAGGTTGCAGGTTCAAATCCTGCCCGGACTGATGGTTTTTAAGTGTACTTTAAGTTTAATATGATTAAAAATAAAATTAACTTGTAATATATATACAGGGTGTTAGGGGTATGAGTGTGCAGACTTTGTGTGCTGGGAGATCCAAATATGACTAATAATAAAGTCCAATAACAACTCCATCTATCTTGAAATGCAAAGGAGATAATCGAACATTATTGAATACATTATCAGCACAGTCTGGCAACACGGGCCGAATGTTTTGTTTTGGTTTACGGCCAGGCATGCGTTCACACCTACAACGGGTGAAGGTCTAAACTAGGCTAGCGCTCGAAATCCGGTTCGCTACGTGCCTGTGTGTTTCTTGTCAGCTAATGCCAGTAACGAGGGATGGGGTGGTTTGCTTTTAAGCTATTCAATAGTATTCATGAGAACTAAACTAAAAGCTGCGTAAGAGGCTACGCATAAGGTGTAGTCAGATGATCAGAGATAGCAACTTCAAATGTTAAGTATGGAAATACCTCATTCGTGTAATTAAATAACAGCCAGCCACCTTTTGCTAAACAGGAAAATCTATTATAAAGAACACAACTTTGGGACCGGAACAGCCTAAATGGCTCATAAGTAGAGGAGCAGGAGAAGGAAGAAGGGGTGGAAGAAGAAGAAAATTATTAATGGTCAATAACTGCAAACTCAACAAGATGTCTTTTACAGTAGATGTTCAAAATGTGCTCTGCGAGAATCTATGCAGGCATCGCATCTTCTTAGCCAATTTTGCCCTACCCTCGTTAGAGCTTCTGTGTTCTGCTCAATCTCTAGGGCTGCTTCAAACATACGTGCGAAGATCATCAAGCATGACCTTGTACCATCCTCCAGCACTGCACCCCACCAATGATGCCTGTAGTGGGTCGAGGGGGGACGCAGCGGCTGGGTGGTAAGGCTTGGCTCTTCATGGGCTGTTGTGCCAGGGCTTAGTATGGCTTAGTTTATGCACAACAAAAAGTAAGCTTTGCAGTAACAAAGTTGGCAGCAATTTAGCCTACACCCAGCGTTTTGCTTTGCATTTTATTTGTACAAAACCAAGTCTGTTGCATGTATGTACACTTCAAATTACTTATTACGATTTATTTGTATACCTACGTCCTACAAAGTGTTCATCAAAACTCCTTTTTCAATTTACTTCAGGTTAATCACGGCTGACATAGAACATACTCTTGTGGGCTAGGCAACAGGCAATTTTATTATAATCTTCACAAAAGTTAAAGGCATATGGAAAAAAAAAAAAAAAAAAATTATTTTGTTGTTTAACGACGCTGTCAATTGCCAGGATCACATCAGTGTCGCCGGTGTGCCGGAATTTTGTCCCGCAGTTCTTTTACATGCCAGTAAATCTACTGACATGGAGCTGTGGTTTTTAAGCACACTTAAAAACCATCGGCCTGGGCCGGATTTGAACCCGCGACCTTGGGAACAGTAGGCCAGCGTCTAACCAACTGAGCCACCCAGACCGACTAAAGGCATATGGAGGCGGGTCGTACTACAGACTCCAGTGAATCCTAAGCTTGCCCATCCTACCAGCGCTGCCGAATGTGGTACATGCACCTGAATTGAGAACATTATCTTCATTAACTACGCTTGGATAAATATTTGAAAATGACAGATGTCAATCTTATAAAAGGAAAGAATTTTATTTTCTGATCATGACTATACAAAAATCCTGTCTCTACAATACTTAGAACGCGAGCGATGCACATTTTATCTTCACATGGTTATGGTTATCCAAAATCCATTCAACACATAAGCCTGAGAAACAACACCATTCCTTCCTCACAACACTTATCTCAAGCATAAATAGTGTACCTACTATGAAAATAGAAGTCACACAGTTTGAAACAGATTGAGTTAATGTTCAGTTCGTTTTCAGAGTAGTGGTGTGTTATTTTGTTAAAGTGAATGGCATCGTTAAGTCGTGTGTTAAACTCGAGCTGAAATATTGTTAATATTACATTAAACTATTATACACATAGGCCGCCTCCGTAGCGCAGCTGGCAGCGCACTTGCCTGTGGCGCGGAGGACCCGGGTTCGATCCCCGGTACCAGCATGGGGATTTTATCCCCTCTGGGAGGTCTGGCACGGGGTGCACTCAGCCTCGTTAGGTCCCGGGGGGACCAATTGAGGAGCTACTTGATGGAGAAGTAGCGGCCCCAGGTCGAGAAGACCGCATAACTGGCCGGGAGGGCTCGGGGCGCTGACCACGTCCCACCCTCCAGTACTGCACCTCACCAATGACGCCTGTAGTGGGCAGAGGTGGGGGACGCAGCGGCTGGGCGGTAGGCCTTGGCCCTTCGTGGGCTGTCGCGCGGGGTTTACATTATACACATATCTTTTCTCCAGTGTTTATGATCTGTGCTGCAAAAAATGTATGCTCATTTGCGACAATACAACCAGTGTCTGTAACAAAAGCTGGCAACGAGGCAATTTATTATGCAACAATGCAAACTTTACTTGTATTTTATTGGCATTAATATTATGCAGGTCTACCTACATTCAGTAAAATGTTTCCAGGCTTCTTGGCGGTGTTTCAGTTGATGCGTGAACACAACCAGTTAGTAGTCACTGTCCCTCTGAGGATGTTCATCAGAATGGCGGGTGAAACATCAGATGTTCACTAATCAACTGGATCATGGCCAAGAAGCCCAGAAAAAAAACATTTTACTGGATAGACGCTGGCCATGAAAGCCTAAGCCTACTGATATTGTTTTGTTAGCTTATAATTCAATTTTGGCTGGTTACTCATCAGTATCACTCCCATTATTTTCTTCATGGGTACTGCTAAGAAAGCAGATTTATCTAATATGAACGACCATTAAGAGCAAAAAGCACCATCAAGCCAGGGAATTCATGCAGTTATGATGCAAGCTTCAAACTTACAGTTGTGCCTTATGCCAAAATATGGTACTAGTATGTTAGGTGCCAATGTGTTTGTTTCATAGTTAGAACAAATGTTTGGTACACACCTCTTACATATAAGTAAATTTCTGATAATTTTTCTCCTCTCAATCAGTGTGCAGCTTATTTTAGGACAGATATTTTGGGATTTATCTTTTTCCTTGAAATTTAGAGGTGTGAATTATATGCAGTGATGGCTTAGTCCAGACATGTGGGAAATGTGGCACAAACTTTCTTTGATATGGCGAGGAAAAGGTGACTAGCAATAGGTTGCGGAAAATTAATTTTTTTTACGCTTGCAGTGAGAAGGCCAGCCTCAGATTACATTACAAAATTCTGCAATAAAGAACAATGAATAGAGTTTGTGGCAGTTTGACCCATGTAAAAGCTGTTTTATTATGATATTCATTATATTTTTAGTTATAAGCTGTTAAATTTGACAGGTCTAAAGTGGACATGGCAATTTAAATGCCACCTTACTGTGCACTTCAATATTACTAGTTTTCTACACGATACAGATTTCAAATTTGCCTCCTAAAGTAGTGCAAAGTTCAATGTTTTTATGTTAGATGTCTTAATGTGGCAATTGAAAAACTAGAATGTGTATGCCATGTTCAAAAACAATGGGAGGTTTTAGAGCTACAGTGGAGGAAACTGCCCCAGGTACACCAAAATTCATTATACTCAGTTTCCCACTAATTACATTTTTCTTTATAAAACTTTTCTCAGGAACTATTGGATAAAATTGCATGAATTTTTTGTGATTATTATTAGATATATGATTTTGAAACTGAACCTACAATCTTACTCATTCTACTAAAATACTGCATCTAAAAAATTCAAAATTTAGAAGTTGAAGAGGTAGAACTGGAACTTTGCCCACACACGGCTTGTGTGTTTAAAAACACCAACAGTAAGTTTGTTGGCATAAATAAATAATAATTTAGAAGTTGAGTTAAAACAATTTTAAAATTTAATTAAAAAATAATTACAGCACAAGTTGCAAATACAGGTTCAAATTGTTAAGCATGTACATGAGATAGTTCATATAAATTTTGGTGTTAGAGTTTCCGTTTCACAGTAAGTTACCTTTATCTTTCATCTTTTTTATTAATGCATGAAATAACTCATAAAACGACTTGCATTATGTATAAAACATTGAAATTTATACAGTAGTTAGTTACAGTGATAGTAACCACACAAAATTTCAAGCAAATTGGATATATCTACCTAGAGATATGATTTTTTTCGGTCAATGGAGGAAAAAATGCATTTTGCAAATTAAAGCCATCTTAAACTCAAATCTAAACATCAATAGAAGAACCACCAAATCATATTTTACAAAATTTGTCAGCAAGACTGGTTCAAAATATATTAGTAAACACATCGTTAAATGTAGTTGAATTGATTCCATGTGCAAAGTATCCTACTAATGAGACAATTGGACAGGACTAGGTTAGTATTTGAACACGTTGCAGGATAGCAGACTATTGAATACATGCAGTGACAAATGACAAGTCCATTTACTTTTTATGTCACTTTATTTCCCTTAACAGAATCACAATTCTTGACCTTGCAACTCACAGCTGTTTTGTTGTATTCGTAAACTTGAGACAAACACTATGCAACTGTTCACAGCTTACTGTAACAAGTAACTGTCTAAAACTGATCCAATACACCCACTCTTAAACTGACTGACCTAAAACTAACAAAAAACTGACCTCCTTTGTGTATACCAACTTCCTTATACAGCCAAGAATCAGGTACAGGCAATTTTTCTGTAATCAGTATTTCATGAAACTTCTGGAAATGATGTTGCAGCTGCCACCATAGTACATTAATCTGCCACACTATTTGTAGTTCAGTGTCAGCACCAAATTTGGATGCATCATGTTGATAAATTTACTAAGTCAACATTGTATAATTTTTTTATGGAATAAATCTCATTATTATTAGAAATAGCAAAACTATGATCTCACATTTAACAAGCCCAAATTTTGTATCATATCATGATTTAAACTTAGCAAATTTCACTGATTTTGGAAGTGTAAAATGTATTCCAATGAAAATAATTTTATAAATTTGTGTATTAGTCTCAATTTATACTTAAGATTACAAGTCATTTTATTAACAATATGAAGTAATACATGATTATAGGACCATTATGCAAGAGAAGACAACAGGATGGCACTGCTGTCATGAACATCTAGGATGCTAATATGTATTAAGATGAAACTTTGATAGGTTAAAACCAAAGTGAGAGAAGGTACTTATGATGTATTCATCAGCTTGTAATGTCTTGGAACTTAATGATCAGACTACTTCATTTTAATGAAATAAACTGTCATGATCATTGTAACACTGATTCCACTTGTTAATTAATTGCCCTTTTACACAATGCCATTTATAGGCTCAAGTTGGAAAAGTAAAAGCACAATGAAAAATGCAATGCCACAGCTACGATTTGAGCCATAGACCTTCAGCTGTAACATAGTAGCTCAGTTGGTAAACCAATAATCCCTGATTGAAATCCCAGCTCTGTCATTGAATTTTTCAGTCTGATGCTACCCTTCAAACTACAACAGCTGTCCCAGAAGTAGCAACCTGATGTATCTCAGACCTGTTTAAAAGGTATCCGACCTTAATTTTTGCACCACAAAGTAGTGATGCTATGGCAGTGCCACTGTGCATGGTGGCAGGAGGAACCTTAGTGCGCATGCTTGAATTTTCTCACTGCGCTTATGTGTGCCAAGTGAGATGCTGTTATATGTATTTGTCGGATTTAGTTTTCTCACAAGATGACCGAATGAATTGAGCAAAGATACTGCATCAAATTTTGCCCAAAACTAGGTGATTCTCAAAAAGAAACCATTTGTAAAATTCAGCAGGTGTTTGGAGATGATGCTATGGGGATAACACAAAGAATGGTTCAACCAATTCAAAAAGGGCTGCACTTCAGTGGAGAGTGATAAGCTTCCTGGGAGGCCACAAACCACTTGAAATGCTGCTGCTGTTGAGAAAGTGAGAGATCTGATACTGTGAGATTGACATTTGACTGTATGAGAGATTGTCAAAGACGGGATCAGTAAAGATACTGCACATGCAATTTTGTGGAAAAGACCAGACCTCTGGAGGGCAAAAACCTGGCGGTCGCAACATCACAGTGCTACAGCACATTCATCACAACTGATCCAGACTTTTTTTGGTGAAACATGAACATCCGGTTGTTTGCCAACCTCCCACTCTCCGGACATATCTCCTTGTGACTTCTGGTTATTTCCGAAACTGAAGACACCATTGAAAGGATCCGTTTCGAGTGCAGAGAAGAGATGAGGAATTGAATGCCATCCCAAAAGAAGTTTTTCAGAATTATTTTCAGAAGTGGAAGGAGCAGTGGGCCAAGTGTGTGAATGCACAACGGGATTAGGGTCCTAATCCCATCAGGTAAATAATCTATTTTTCTCGGTCATAGGTGAAATATTTTTAGACATGTCTCGTAGATGCAGTTGTTTCATAGCTGTTTCAAACAAATTACTGGTGGAAAGCACCAACCTTAGAAAACTTAAGTTTGAATTTTGATGATGCTGCATTGTTTAGCATTTGTTTGGCAGCCATCAATAGTGAATGCTCTCAGCAAATTTGTAAGCATGGATAAAACTGGCCATTGTTATTCAATACAGGTACTTTCATTTGAAAGCTCTTAGTACAACTAAGTATAAACCTGAGCTAGATTCTAGTCTAGGGGAGTCTGCTTCTTCGTTTACAACAGTAAAAAATTGGGTGGCAGAGTTTGAGCTGGCAAGATGAACATCGAGATGGTCACACCAGTAGTTGTACAGTGAATCACAAAAGGTATTGGATGACAACTGAAAGTGCACCAACTAGCAGACATTTCAAAAAGTGTTGTACATCAAATACTGACTGAAAATTTGGATATGAGAGAGCTGTGCACAAGATGGGTGCTGCATTTGCTCACAATGGAACAAAAACAGCATTGTGAGGATGTTTCACTGCAATAAAGCTTGACTTTTTGTGTTGATTCATAACCATGGATGAAATAGGGTCCGTCACTTCTCATCTGAGACAAAGCAGTCAAAACAGTGGATTGAAATGGTAGAATTGGCTCCAAAGAAGGTGAAGACAGTTGCATCTGCAGGCAAGGTCATGGTGCCATTTTTTTGGATACATGTATAATTTTCACTATCTCCAAAAAGGAAATGTAATCAATAGCAAACATTATGCAAACTTGTTGCAGCATTTGAGTGATGAAATAAAACAAAAAGGGCCTCATTCAGTGAAAAAGAAGGTTTTGTTTCATCAACGCAATCCACCAGTTCACACATCCATTACTGCCATGGCCAAAATCAGTGCATTTAAAGTTTGAATTGCTTTCTCATGCACCCTGTTAACTAGATTTAGCCCCCTCTGATTATTTTTTGCTTCCAAACTTGATGAAATGGCTTGGTGTTAACGATTTGCCAACATTGAAGACGTGGAGTCTACACTTGATAGCTATTTTGCAGAGTCGGACAGTTCTCACTATAAACAGGGCATCGCAGCTATTGAGCTTTGATGGCAAAAGTGTATCGATCTGTAAGGAAACTGCAGAGAAATAAAGATTTTTTCCCAAAATTTGTGTACTTTCTTTGTTAGGTCGGGTACTTCTGGGAGTGCCCTTCATACATTTATTTGTAAAACACTTGCAACACATTTTAAGAGCTATTGCTCTCATCGTAATACACTGGCTGGCAGGAATAACTTAAGCTCTACCGCTCCATTTAATGGTAGGTAATTTGCAAAGTTCACCTAACATTAAAATATCTAAATTAATAAATACCATTTAAAACACATACAGTGAACATACATTTGTGAAGGAATATTCATGAAATCTTGGTCTGTCTTTTGAAATATACAACACACCAAAGATAAGTGAAGCTTAGTCTCTAATATGTATTATATTGGTTTACTTTCAATAGCTTCAGTTTTTTCAGTGATCTATTGAGCGTATTCTTGTAAAATAAAATTCCATATGTTAAAATGTCATCCATAACCAATTGCTTAGACTGCAACATTAGAGAATTTAGAAACCAGATTAAGAAACATTTTCCTAACTTGAGTGTAAAACAATTTGAAAAATCTGTGAACACATGCATGACTTCCTCTACTCGTAATATATTCACAAATATCCTTTTGTGTAAAAAGTGACCCTTCTATTAATGTTGTATTACTATGAAGTTTCACCTAGAAATGTTTACTGTTGCATACATTGGGGAACAGCATTCAAACCTTGGCCATGGTCAGGAGTTCTGACAATAAAAAGAAAAATCTCACAATTTTAGTACTGTCTGTCAGATAACTTACTGGGAAAGTGTAAATATGTAACATTGAATATTTTATAAGCAGCTAATACTATTGTTTTTTCCTGGTACACAAATAGTGTATTTTATTAAGCTGTGTTATACTTTAGTCTGTCTCATGTGATTTTCCAAGTGCACAAATTTCAGTCAAATATGAGAACTTCATAGAAAATTCAAGACATAGGTATAAATGTCCTAAAACGTAGTTCTTTTAATGGAAGTCATTGATCCATTTTTTAAAAAATTAAAAATATCAGGTGGTAGAAAAAGTAAGGATCTGATGTGCACACTCACATGACTTTATCTACTCTTGTACAAACTATTCTTACAAACCTTTATTCCTCTATTTCATGTTAATTTGGATAAACATTTGCAAAAATTATTGCAAATGTTCTTGTAGGTGCAGTATGCTTTAAATCTTTTAAAGCTAGTTGCAGTGTGTTGGCTTTTCCATTTTCTTTGCACAGCCAAAAGATAAAGAAATTGGAGTAAGTTAAAATATTGAAAACTTCAAACAAATAAAATGGAATATCTCTGAATTGTTTACTCCACAAAAAATAATTGCATTTGACACAAGTTGCATGTTTTGTGTGTGTTAAGATTTTCTTTTATGGTTTACCAGTTATGCAAAAGTCATCCAGAATGAAGGGGACTTCTAAGGCATTTCCAGAAAGTTCAAGATATACATTTCAATTGGTATGAAATTATCTTAAACATTTTAATGAAATTAGAGCCATTTTTGAGGGTATCAATATTTTTGAAAAATAGTCCAGCAAAGGATAGTGTATTGGGGATTTTCTTCAAAATTGTGTTTTGCATCCTTGGAAGATGCTGAACTTAAACACCAAGTTTGTTATCTAGTGAGTTTTCATTTTTGAGCTATGCTGTTTGGACACGCACACATATAGATCTTTTTCTAAAAATACTTTTTTATTCAGTCTCAAACATATATTTCCAATGAAATCTTGCTATCAAATACAATACTTCCCTTACTTACTATACCTCTGTATATATTTGTATAAATAAAAGGACAATGAAATATATTCTGGTATTAAGTTGCTTCAGCAAACAACTGAAGGTGTTGGCCTACAGCTGAAAATGAGCCATATTCTGAATGCTTTACAAGCGAAGCTAGTGTTACGAAAATCAAGTCAGTCTTTTATACATATCTTTATTCTTCCACTTCAATTAAAATATTTGACATTGTATTTGAATTCACAATAAAGTGGTTCACATGAATAAACTTTTACTTATTTATAGTTATGGTGCTATGTACATACATGGATGTGGCCTGGCCTTAACCGTAATTAGTTGTCCAGAGCCCCAATATACAAAGGCCAAATTATTACAGAGATAACCATTACCATCTAATATTTATCTAAGTTACATGATCATTTCCATTAAAACTGCCCTAATTTAGGTATCCGCTAGGTCTTCAAAGCAGTTTCTTTATTTCTTCCGTATCATTTACGGCATTAGATTGGAAGATATGATTTTCATCTTCCTAATCCCCTTAGATCGGGTCCCTTCAGCTCGTACATTTACTAGAAACAAGGCTATCCCTTGTCTCAGATTTTTCTTGCAAATTAAAATGTAATTCTTTTCTGAATCTTTTAAATTTACCATTGAACTGTTCTCCCAAATCTGACCCAGAAAGGTTTGTGTGTCCATGTCTTCCATTCCTGTTCTCCTTTTCCTCCAAAAACCTTTTCTAAAATATCCAGATTTAACCCAAAGATGTTCTAGCTCAGATTACTGGTTCAACCTATTGGGTACTTTTAATTGAATTGAAGTGTATTGATTTGTGTGTGTGTGTTGATTTTCAGGCTATGTATTCAGTCAACAGACAGTGCCTACATCTTTCAACTTTGGTGGAACACCTCTTGGACGATAAGATTTCCTCAACACTTTAGTGATCTTTTCCAAGTTTATTGCATCATCGTGACTAAAGCATTTCTTGCAAATTTTTTATTGTCGGTCGGAGTGTAAATCTCCTTTTTGTTATTGCTTTGCGCTGACTGAATGTGTGATGATTTTGTTTGAATGAAAGAGGCTGTAAAATAAGTGTGCTTAATGGCACTGAAATATAGACAAGAAAGAATATTCTTTTCAAATCCAAAGAGCACATTCTGCATTATATTAACAGAAAATTTTCAAACGAAGTATGAAGATTAAAATGAAGAAATACAAATCTTTAATGTGATCAATTTATATAGCTCAATTATTATTTCTTAATTTTCTAGTAAGGAATTGGTACAAGAAATCCATATTATTATAAATACTCAATTTCACTCTTTAACACTTATTTCACATTTTCTCTGTTTTCAATAGACATAACCGATGTTAACCTTGCCCAACAATTCTTCAGTAACCAATTTGTTTCGGATCTGAGCTTAATGGTGTGTGCGTGTATTTGTGGATGAATGGCAATTGTGTGTGCGTGTATATGTATAAATGTGCCGCACTTAACAGTTTGGGTTCCTATGTTATCAGTGCTTTCTCACTTCTCTATCAGAGCCCAATACGATATAAGTGTACAAACATGGTGTGATTCAAGTGCTCAACTTGTGGCATTATGTGCCTTGGATGTATACATTTAGAATTTGGGACCTTAATCTGAAATACAGTTACAAACAGAGCTGTAGGTCGGAAAGGATGAGTACTTGAAGACACATCTCCTTTGGGATACAATCTCCTTTATAACTGGAGAAACTATTCCATAGTATGTAACCAAGTATATAGGATTATTAAATAAGGATAAATTTACAGGTATAAGGTGCTTCTAAATCACCTCTTGTCAAGTTACTTGAAGCTCCAACTAGCTTTATTCTCAAAGCTTTGGTTTTTACATTATTCAATAAAATCTTTTGTACCAATCACTTGCAACAGACTTTTGACAAACTAGTTGCATAGTCAGGCCTTGCCATTGGGCTAGAGTTCAAGAATGTTTTTGTCTCTCAAGTTCTTGCTTAGTTTAGATTTTAAATTCCAAAGATGAAACATATCCCAGTTAGCATGTTTTAAAATTGCTAATGGGAAATAATTATTATATTTAAAAGTCTATTTTTAGTACTGTGAAATATTGCTGCTTATGTATACAATTTGTCACAACTTAGTGTTAGAAAAAGTACATAGTGCAGCATAAGAATGTACTCCAGCTTACAGAGTACCAAAAGACATTGAAGCTAAACATTGCTCGGCTTATGTAAAAAGATTGTATTTATTAGGCACCGTGCTCATTGCAGCTTACTAGATTGCATATTCAATGTTGGGGTACAAGCTTATGCTGCATGAAATATTATATAATTATATATATACGCTAATTCTTAAATATGTCAGGATCATTCTGGCAAGGAAGCAATATTTTGGGATTGTTATCAAAATTAAAATTACCTTGAAAGAAATAAAATTGTTTCATCAACTTTCTGTGAGTATTAGCAATAATTTATTGGCAAAATTGCTTCAAGAAATTACCTACATATTCATTCCAAGCCAAGCTGTCTTTGCATTGGCTATAGAAAAGTCTTTATAGCTTCAAGCTAAAATTATACATTCTGATAACAAAATCCTAAAATTTATTATAATAAAACAAATTTAGGTACAACATTGGAAATTTTGTGGATCAAATTACTGTATATCATAACCCATTATTAATAAGGGAAAGCAAAAAAATATTTTAAAAAAGTTAATTCTGATGTACAGATTTAAAAATATCAATAAGGGATGCAATGTTAACTAAAAATTGCTTTCATTTCTGTGCAGTTTACATACATCAATTAAAAGTTGTACAACAATTGTGTTGGTCAGAACTCAGTAAAGAAATTGCTAGTATATTTTAGATGTTATTTATAAAGCCGATATATTCAAATCCTGCATATAACAGCATCCCACACATTATGCAGATATAATGGGATGATTTTTTTTTTCCATTGCCATTTATCAATTCTTTAGGAAAACAAAAAAGAGAAAAAAATTAAAAGTCTTGTTCAACAATGCTCATCACTTTAAACACCTCTCAAAGTACACAGAACCAACGTAACCACCTTTCATGGCTTTCATAACATTTTGTTCAAAGAGCCTTCTGTTATTCTGAAGCACTTCAGCAGCCTCCTTATTCAGAGGATCTTCTGGATTTGGTTCCTGCAAAAATAATAACGCATCAGACACATGCCTCAAGATATTCATCTAGGATGAGGCAATAAGCTAACCTAATATTAAGGTATTCTTCATGAAGCAGTATCATATGGCACCCTGAGACAAATATAACATGATATATTGTTTCAAGCTTTAAAACTTCGTATCTTGGCTATCTGGTTTTTGCCTCAAGTTAGATCAGGCATGGGCAAAATCAGCTTAACTGAGCCATTCACATTCTCATGTTCTTACCTCACTCCACCAGCCATCCCACCCCTTCTCTGCTGTTCAGGTTCCAACATGCCTCATTCAGTATGAAGAGTAGTTGTAAAGTTTGCTGTTTAACATGTGAATTTCATTTTGCAAATATAAAAGCATTACAATATCACACACCACTTTGATCAAGTGCATAAATCAAACTTTGGTGATCTTACAGGTACTTTCTGAGAATACTCATATTTGTAAACATAAAAGGGACGATATTATTCTGCTTTTTAGGGGTTTAGTTTATCTAATATAAAATATTGTATTTTGTGTTTCAAAGTTTGAACAGAATATTAAGTTTAAAACCAGACAATTTATGTAGAAAATAGTTTTAAAATATTTTAAGGCTAAATAGCAATGGAACTTTACTGTTTTATTTATTGTGGAAGAGAAACAATTTAATATGTTAATCATAAGGCAGTGTAAGGATATTACATGCCTAAGATGAAGATTATGTAATTTGCCTAACCATAATAGATGGCTGTAATAATTGTGTAAGAAATAGTTAATACCAGCACAGATAGAATGGAGCCACCACTGCAAGAGAATGTGGGATGAGTGAGACAAGTTCAATTGCTACCTTACTCTCATGCCCATGCCTGAGCTATATATATGAGTTGGTCTGAGCTGTTAATACTCTGACCTACTGATCCCAAGGTCACAAGATCAAAGTGCCCAGACCAAAGATTTTTAAGAGTGCTTACTTGCAACAGCCCTCATGTCACTAGATTTACTGCCATGGGACAAAACTCCAGCACACCTGTGACACTCACATGAACCTGACAATTGATAGTGTCATTAACAAAATATTTATTTAACTATATTGAGGAAGCAGTTCTGGAAGCTATGAATTACTCAGCACAATCACATATTTAAGTTAACTTCTTCAAAATCAAGGAACACATATGGAAATACAGTATTTCTTACCAGATTCATCCGCTACTCACTGTAATGCTGATGCTATTGAAAGCAATTACAGTGAATACCAGTCGTTTTTAAAAGCCCTTAGAAAGCCAACCAAAAGTCCTCATACTTAAAAAACACAATTGATTACATTTTGATGTCCCATGTCATAGTGCAATACATCCAGCCAAAAACTGTAAGTCATGGGAGAGTCAAGGCTGATGATGGAAGTAAGTCTTCAAAGCTATTCCAGGAAGTTTTGGTGTAGAAAGTAAAGCTGGAGTAATAAAAATCCCCATTTGTGCATGTAAATGTAAATAAAAATCTGTTTTCTCAAAAAACAATAAAGTGAAGTTTGTTTTGTAATTGCTAGTTTGTGACATGTTGCCTTAAACTTCTGCTTTAGTGGGTTACACAGTTCCTTCAGGAGTAAATGAAATAGCCCCTTTTGATGCAGTTTATGTAATAATCTCTACCGCATTTCCCCTATAGAGAGGATACCCTGGCCACTGCAGCCTGCTGACTCCCGTAACAGTAAAGCAACAACTTGACCTTTTAGGGATGCAACCCTTCTATCAGAATAGCTGAGTGCTCCCCATGCTAGTACTGGGGATTGAGTCCAGGTCCCCTGTGTCAGAGACAGGCAGTTTCTTATATAAAAGCAAAAATTGCAGGGGAACCAATTCTTCATTCACATGATGTAACTATTATTTTTCTATCCACTTCATGTTAATTAACAAATTCTTGGGAAAATAATTTCATTAAACATTTTGTAGAAGGTATTCAAGAGGCTAAAGAGAGTTGCTATAAGCTGACATTGAAATTTCATTCTCTTATCATGACATCACAAGAAACAACTGAATGGTGGTAGTGCTTTAAAAACATGACGAAGTATTGGAAGTTGTTCTTTCACACTAACCATGCACAGGACAAGTTTAGAAAGGGTAGAATCAGACCAAAAAATTCAATGCCATAGCCAGGATTTGAAACATGGATCCTCCAGTCTCCATCCAGTTGCTCTAACCATAGAGTTATCATGCTATCATACCGACAGGAATTAAATTCTCCAACTGACTCACATTTTTCCTGGTAAACCACAAGATCTCAAACTTATACGAGATACCACCATATCCTAATGGTTGTCTCCTTAGCACAATGGTAGTGCTGCTGCTTATCAAGTGGGGACCTGGGTTTGATTGCTGGCACCAGCATTGGGATTTTCTTCCACTGGGAGACTTGGTACAGGGTGCACTCAGCCTTGTTAGGTCCTTGAGAGGCCCATCGAAGAGCTACTTTATTGAAAAGCAGCTGCCCCTGATGGAGAAGACTGCACAACTGGGCAGGAGGGACCAGGGTACTGGTCACATTCCACCTCCAGTACTGCATCCCTGATGACACCTGTGACGGGCAGAGGTGAGGGACAGGATGCTAGTCCTTGGTCCAGATGGGCTGTTGTGCCATGGGGTTACGTTTTTACCACAGCCTAATTGCAACTTAGAAGACCAGGGTCCGCAAAAAATGTATTTCTGTTAAAAGCTCAATATCAATTTTTTTAATGCAATGCAATACTTCCTCTGCTTACATGGTAGAAGTAAAAACTGTAAGTGGAACTAATTCTCAACATTGCTGCTACCAACTGTAAAGCACAAAGCAAATTTCACCATTTGTATAAGAAACTATACAATTAACTTGACATATACAGATAAGGGGAGAAACAAAAACTGTGTGGAAGTTTTATTTATAAAATCCTAAATCTTGGCTTATTACACGATCCTCCTCTCTCTTGTTTTGAATACATGAAAAGCATCTTAGCTGGTCAAAATGCTATTACCTGATACTTTTATGTGGTAATCTGCAATTGATAGTCTCTGTCAGCACTTTATCATCAGTGCAAAAAAAGTTTTGTAAAATGAAGAAAAGAGTGGAAGTTGAGAATGCATGTTTGAAAACAGTTTTAAGGAAATCTGTGACAAGTTTTCAGTAAATAGAATTTATACAGCTGTTGGTGCACTATGGAGTCTCACATAATATCAAAAAACAAAAGGCCTCTACATTTGACACAATAGAAGTGATTGAAAACCTTCACCAAAAATTTGTGGCCCCCCTGTTCCGTAAATCTTTCAACCTATGATTATTTTCTGTTCAGATACGAAAGACTTAGGTGCAGGAACAAATGCAAAAAGGTATCATCAGCTATGAAGTAGCCCCTATCAATTTATAGAGTTTAGCTAAACATGATTAAATCTGCACAGCTGCTGGGAGCCACTTTCAACATCCATAATTCGTAAGTCATTTCATGCTTTGTATTATTATTCTATATACCATATTTCATTACGTAATCGTTGCACATTTTATGCTTTCTTAAAGTAAAAGTACACAGTGTGACCATTATATGAGGAATTAATTATTTAGGACTGGCCGTGTTAACTTTCAGTGACTAGTGTACAATAAGCTGGCCCTTGTAGCCATGGTCGCTGTAGTGTATGCTTTGCTGTGCAGAGGGCTACAGGTTCAAGTCCCGCCTCAGGCATGGTGTTCATGTGTAACGGGAGCATGTGTGTCTCATATTGATGTATGGCTGTGTTATGCTGTTTGTAGTTGGAAAGCATGGAAATGAGGGGGGAATAAAAGGGAAAAAATGTGAGTTCAGATTTACTGAATAAAGACTTGTCTATTATTTACAAAAGCATTAACGATACTGTTGAATTACATTTCTTTTTAACTGGAGACAGTCCATGTCACAGGAATATAGCATAGCCCTAAGCAAAAGAGATGTTAACATCCAAGGAGATGAAAGGACAACTTAGATTCCTGAATGAGTGTGTTATACACACAACAGCGTCCCTCAGAGGCACATGAGGGGAAGGTCGGTGGATCTAAATACCACCTATTTAGTCCTCCCAGCTAGGTCCGATGGATCCGTTGACCAACAATAGGTGTGGTCTCCCTTGCAAAATGGGGGTTTAAGTCGGGTGATGCCACATTGTAAAACTGGTGCCCGTTAAGAAAACAGTTACATGAAAGCCACATACATGAGTATGAGTCCTAAAGATAAACATTCCGGAGTTAAAACTGTCCCCCAATCGGATCTCCAGGTGGGGACATCTTTAGGCAAATTTCATCACAACAATTCCAATACTTTAAGAATTCTATAATGGAATGCAGGAGGCATGTCCCAGCCTAAAAAACAAGAGCTAATGAAAATATTAAAAGACCAAGATACAGATGTCTTCACAGTACAAGAAGCCAATATATCAGAAGAACAATATACTTTGAAATGGATCAGTACATTACACATATACTTCCAAAGGCTCGTCAAATAGCAAGTGGTATTCTTACAGGAATTAAAAGAAATATGAAAGCTACTGTTCAAATCCGAAAAACAATGGAAGAACAAGATAAATCAGAAATAGTTAAAATTGAAGTATGGAAAAGTAACTACCACTATAGAATTTACAGTATCTACAATCCTCCAGACAATACACTAGATCTAAATTCTATTCCCATAGAACCCAAAAGTATTTTAATAGGTGATTTTAATGCAGACTCCCCTAGGTGGGACTACAGAGATATAAATTCAGCAGGAAGAGTCATAGAAGACCTATTAAACTCATCAACAATGGAATTAATAAGAGGTAGAACCGGAACTTAAAAATTCAATGCCACAACTGGGATTTGAACCACAGACCTTCCGCTTGCCGGGCGGACGCTCTACCACTGAGCTATTGTGACAAACTTTGCCCACACACGGCTTGTGTGTTTAAAAACACCAACAGTAAGTTTGTTGGCATAAATAAATAATAATGGAATTAATATTTAATCCAAATGATCCACCCACTTACCTTCATTATAATGGTTCAGGTACAAATCCTGATCTTCTGATGGTGTCATCTGACATAACTGACAATACAAAAAGAGAAATAATAGAAGACCCAGGTTCTGGCCATAGAATCATCATAAACTCCATAAGAGGTCTAATAAATAAAAGTAACAAATCAAAAATTAAAACTTCTTGCAATTTTAAAAAAGCAGATTGGTCCAGTTTCCAAAATGAGATAGAAAGGGAAGTGTAATATACTGTTAGAATCAGAGTTCAAGTCAACAGATGAAATTAATAAAAAAAAATTGTGAAATATTACTGACAGCAGCCAAAACACATATCCCCAAAGGAAAGTTAAAGAAATATAGCTGCTTTTGGTCTCCATCTTTATCTAAGTTAAAACACGAAAGAAATATAGCAAGAGTCAAAGCTGAAAGAACCAAGTGTCCAGAAGATGTACAAAACTGGAGAAGAAAGCAGTCATTTTTAAGAAAGAATTAATTACAGCAAAGAAGGCCAGTTTCACAAATTTTGTAGAACATATGGACTATAGGAAAGATGGAAATAAAATATACAAATTCCTTAATAAAACAAAATTATCAAAAAATACAACTGAACCATTAAAACATAATAACAAAAACTTAACTACAGATAGGAAAATAGCAGAATCCCTTAACAAGTTTTATGCTCAGTCACAAAGAATACCCCCTTCAATCCTTAAAACTCATGGTAGTTTCCTAGAAAAGGTAACAGATTAAATCCAAATTGAACATTCCTAACACCAGAGAAAATCTACTTATAAGAAAAAATCCATTGGAATTATTGCAACCTACCTTCAGTTTGGAATTAATAGAGGAAATAAGTAAATCAGACACACCAAAAGAAATACAAAAACTTCTAGCACTGGAAACAATCAATACTAGATATCCCACAGAAGAATGGCTGCACATATATACTGATGGATCCTCCACAGAAAACCTTACTGGAGCTGGGGTTACGTGTTCACATTTTTCCTTTTATCATTCTGTTGGCAGAGACACAACAAATTATGATGGAGAAATAGAGGCTATACACATTGCTCTCCGACAATTATTAAATCTTCCCTTAAACAAATTTGACAAGGCAGTAATTCTTTCAGATTCTAAAGCTGCAATTCAGGGAATATGTTCAAATACTACAAAGAAGTCAACAAAAATTAGAGAATGCTACAAAATGTTAACACAACTCCAAAAAGTTAATAAGACTGTTCATCTCTTCCAGCACACTGTGGAGTCATGGGGAATGAAGCTGCAGACTCACTTGCAAAGAAAGGCACAACAATAAAACAAAAAAGTCTAAATTCAATTTCTCATATTCCTCAATAAAACGCTTGATCATTAAAAAATTTTCTCATTCATACCTACAAGAAATAGAAACAAATGCCAAAGATAAAAAATGGATTACACTACTTTCCAACTCAGACATAATCCCCCAGAGACCAAGGAAAACAGCGGTTGCAGCCTTCCGACTATTGACAAATCACGACTGGTTAGCAAGTAATCTCTACAGAATCTCTTCACCAATATGTGTCCTGTGTAACGATCCAGCAGAAATGAATGAAGACCACTTGAAGACCTGTGAAGCATTAAGATCAGAAGAAACTACAGTTCAAAAGTATTGGAAAGCACGAATGCTAATGGCTTCATTGCCAGATGCAAGGCACTAGAAAACAACATACTTCCAACAGTTATTGAAAATTTCTCCACAATAAGGCCATCTTTTATCTGATAACAGGCATAAGCAAGAAATTGCTACATTTTACATAATTTACATTTTCTCCATGCACCTAAACATTTCATCAGCCAATCAAAAGGGTGTGAAAAGTTAAGGGGAAAAAGAATAAGGCATTTTTGCAGAGCTAAAAATTTGGTAACTTTCTCATTTTCTTTTACCATTCCTCCTTAATTTACCACGTCCCAGTATCTTGTAATACACTTAAAATTTTGTTGCATTCCCAAGACAAAAATGAATAAAAATCTTAATTCTTGCCCATGATTTCCCATCCTGAAATAAGGTACAGCAATCCAAATTAATTGGGGCTGTGGTCTGTTTGGATTATCCAATATATGAAGACAAAAGTATATAAACTCAGCTATAGGATTAGCAGCTAAAAGGTTGTTGTTAGCTAATGCTGGATCTCTGACAATGAAGTCATTAATCCTCTTACTCTCCAATTTTTTCACTGATGCATGGGGCACTAGAAGTGGCCAGGCATATTTGAAGGTGGTCTCGATCCATTTCCTCTTGCAGATCACATAGAGGACAGAGTGGTGAAGAATATATCCCAATTCTGTTTAAATGTTTTGCCAGACAATCATGTCCTGTAATCAACCTGAAGGTTACAAATGCTGTTTTTCGAGAATACTCGGGAATTAATGTTTGAATGTTTGGTAGTTACCATCTTTTATTTTTTCATAGTAATATTTTGCAATAATTTTTTTGAATTCAGAGCTAACTAATCTTTTAGCTGCATAAAATGGTAGATTAACTATAGATTTCTGTTCACTGCCGGTACCCTTTTTTGCAAGAAAATCAGCTTTCTCATTACCACTCAGTCCACAGTAAGCTGGTATTCATTGGAAGACTAGGTGTTTTTGAAGTGCAGTTAGATGGATAAGGATTTTCCAACATTCTATAATTGTTTGGTTTTTTGGTGGCAACTTGGAAGTAATTGCTGTAATTGCCACCCTGGAATCTGAGAGAATAAATGTTTGATGAAAATGTGAAATTCTGTACAAAAGATTTTGTAGGGCCATTCGAATTGCTTCAATTTCTCCATCAAAGTTTGTAGTGCCATAACTTAAAGATTTGTAATAGGAAAAGAGGTGACACGTGACTCCAGCCCCTGCTCCATCTCGGTTTGATATCAATGATCCATCAGTATAAATATGGAGCCATTCGTGTTCTGGAAATCTAGTATGGATTGTCTCTAATGCCAACAATTTTAGAACACTAGTTGGAGTATCACTTTTCTTAACTTCTTCTGTCATGTCTAAATAATATGTGATGTCTAATGTTTGTGTCGGATTGACTTTAGATATGAAGTTTTCCTTTGAATTAGGAAGGTATACATTCTTCTTGATGTCCTGACTTTTGGAAAGAAAGCTCTCCTGAGTCTTTAGTGTATGTGTAAAATTTCTCTTGTGCCATGTATTGAATAGGAGTCTGATCAACTTTTCGTGTTGAATAGGAGCCCCTTTTTCTATTTCATATTCAATGGGGTATTGGTTGGTTAGAATTTCCATAGCTGATACTGGTGTGGTTTTGATAGCGCCTGTAATTAGTCTCAGACTTTGGTTTTGAAAGATTTGAATTTTTTTTGTGTTTGCTGTTACAAGAACTTCGCTGCATGGCTTTATATATACATTGTATGTTGTGTTAAGAGTTGCTCTGGAACATCCCCACTTCATTCCTGTTAGATGTTTTAGCAGTGAAAGGTGCCTCTCTGCTCTTTGTATTACATTTTCTATTTGTTTGGTTCATGTAAGTTTGGTATCAAATGTAACTCCTAAATACTTTGCTTCCTTTGTTTCTGGTAATTGTTGACCCTCAAAATTTAGTTTTATTTTTAGTGCTGTTTTTCTTAGTGAGAAGATTTGGTAGTTTGATTTTGTTGTATTAACAGTCATTAAATTTTCTTTGGTCCACTTTTGTAGGTTGTTTAAGGATTGTTGCATGGTTTTTTCTAGTTCTGTACTTCTGTTTTTTTTTTTTGAAGTCCACATTACTAAGTCATCAGCAAATAGAGCACACTTCACACCTGATCCTTGTATTTGTTGTGGAGATCGTTAATAAATATATTAAATTGAGAATGAAGACGCTGGTCTTCAAAACGCTTCCAGACAAAAATAAGTGAGACTACCAGTGTCTATAGGTCAACTCATATACTTCTAGAACATTTGAAAAGTCTCACTGTGTATATCACTTCATATATATTAAGTGAAATAAAATTGTCCAACTGCCACGGTTAGATACAACCTATAGAGCCTAAACAAGATGTAACTGCCTAATTTAGGCACCTAAAACTTAAGTTTTTAGGACCTAAAAATCTGCTGTCTGTCAGTCACGCTGCATGTTCCATAATTATTGTATGACATTCAATATCTCTGAGCTGTGCTCACAATGGTGCCAAATAAACAAACAAATGAACACACACAAAAGTCTTGTTTATCTGAGTTAGGTGTAATTCTAAACTCAATATTGTACCCACTTTTAATTTATAAAATGGTATGTGAGTTTTTTTGTTTCAAATCTGTGTTGCATTTGAGAGGCTAAACATTGAAGTAACAAATCAATCTTAAATTGACCAGAAATCCTCATTAATAAGAAGATAAACAAGGTTCTGGAGTGACAAAATGCTGTTGTACCAGAGATAAACACCTTGATTGTACAATATGGTGTATTTTATGCCAGGAACAACTAGACTCCAAGTGAATATGCTTTCATTTGCACTTTTTGCTATTAAAATAATCTTATTCTGCTCTTTTGTAAACAGAAGCTCAAAAACTGAACGACTTCCAGCAAAATATGGAGAACAAATAAAGTATCTTACCAGAAATAAATATTGTAATCCATATACTATTGAGTTGATTGTAAGAACTGGCTTCCAATCTTCTCTTAAAATGTTGAGACAAACATTGCCTTCCAGATCAATGTTTGGATGATAAACTGGCGTTTCACACTTCACTTTTGGTGGCTCATGTGGATAATTAGGCCCAACTTTGAAACTAAAAACAAAGCGTCCTCCTCTGTAAAATCCCTGCAAAATAACAAAGAACGTTCATAATAACTCCATATGGCCTGCTGTCACATTTGTTTTCATAGGGTTTGAGATTTATTCGCTGGCTTTTTTTCTAATTTATTATACCCCCCTTCAGCAATAAAATACAAGTACTTAGAGCTGTTTTATATTGTAAAAATATTAAATTCTTCCAATAAAACTGTAGTTTTTCTTAAAAGAATAACAGGCAGAATCCATGGAACTGCAGTCAAACGTAATCCTGTCATCTTCCAAGCGTGCCATTACACTGGTTATTTTACTTGGGCCTCCCTGTCCTTTACCACGTGCACATTCGACTGCAGTTGCTAGGATTCGAACTTGTGATGTTAGGTAATTATTATTTATACCAACAAATTTACTGTTGGTGTTTTTAAACACACAAGCCGTGTGTGGGCAATGTTTGAGAGGTAGAACTGGAACTTAAAAATTCAATGCCACAGCTGGGATATGAACCACAGTTCTACCTCTCAAACTTGTGATGTTAGGTTTTGAATGGATGACAAGTCCACATATTGGTTTAATGATCATGGCAATTTGACTCCTTTGGTTGCAGTGCCTGTGAAAGGGATATAAGAAACAGTTCAGTAAATATGGCTCTTTTATTTCTAATTCAGGAAGTCTTAATACATGTACTTCCATAAAATCCACATAGCAAATTGTTGAGTGGAATGCAATACTTACTAGAGGTAAGCAGTAAAGTAAAAATGCTATAGCTTGATGTAGAATTAGGTGTTTCATCATAGCAGTTCAGAAGTATGGTGTCAAGTGTTCTAGTCCTGACCATAGCAATGAGCTTTTCAAATCTAATTTAGCTATCAGTATTTCCCTATTTTTGGACATCTATTCCTTTATGCACAATCTTTTGTAAACATATACTCTAGTTTAAGAGGTAGAACTGGAACTTAAAAATTCAATGCCACAACTGGGATTTGAACCACAGACCTTCCACTTGCCGGGCGGACGCTCTAACTTCCCGGCAAGCGGAAGGTCTGTGGTTCAAATCCCAGTTGTGGCATTGAATTTTTAAGTTCCAGTTCTACCTCTTAAACTTTGCCCACACACGGCTTGTGTGTTTAAAAACACCAACAGTAAGTTTGTTGGCATAAATAAATAATATACTCTAGTGTGTAAATAGCTTTTGCAAAGGCTAACAGGGCCAATAACTGAACAGGTTTTCTGAGAGAAGAGCCTTCCCTCCACATTGTCTGTTACTTGCCTCATCTAAATTTGCTGTTAAGCCTACTGGATCTCCAGATATAGCTCTAAATTTAGCATAAATTGGAGGCTAAAAAAGATGCTGTAAAGCATTATATTTCCTGGAAATTACAGAAGCTTATAAGCAACTTATATGTATGCAAGTTACAAGTGTTGGCATCTCCCCACCAATTCTGATGTAACAATTTAGCACAGGGATGTCAAACATCCCTTGTGTACACTTAGTGCAAGTCAAATCATTTCCAGTCAATTTTGCATTGTGACATATATAGTTGAAACTTCTGTTTGTTGATAGTATGTATTACGGCTTTTGACTACTGTTATATAATGTACCATGAGATCCTTACAAGAAACACCTGAAAAACACTCGTTCTTATACCTGTCTGTTAACACAAGAAAGCCTCCACCAAATGGCACACCAGACAACACTTCAATCTAGCATGACAGATCTAGTATAGTAAACATTTGTAAGCAGCATATCACAATTCCTTAAAAATAATTTTCAAAGTGCAGGTTTTGTTTAAACTTTACAAAATTAAAATCGTTCAATATTGAGTTTTCCTTTTGACAGCTTCTTGGCACTTTTATTAGTGGGAAAAGGATGTTGAGAATTGCTGCAAAATAATCTACTCTATAAAATGAATATTAAGAACGTAAAGCACAGCACATATAACCACATTTTTTACTGTGCACATTAGTGACACCTCCGTATTCTGCACCAGTCAAACAACAAAATATCAGTTCAGAAGAATTTTACTTGTGTTCAATTTTATAATTGCTATACAAAATTTTCACTATCCTACATTAAAACAAGGTATTACGCCCTATACTAAAAATATTTGTTAAAATGCTAAAGACGTACCTCATCTGGGCAAATAATAAGTTTGAAGGTTAACAGATCATCTGGGTCTGGAAACTCCGTGTTGCACGTTTTGGGTAAATTTAATTCATTTATATCTGAAACAGAATGCATTCCATCAGCTTAAATGCCTTTATATCGATGTAAACAATTTCATAATTTATGCATAAAGTTACCTTTTGTGATTCGCAGCTGGGCAGCAGAAGCTTTCTTCTGATTTCCAGTTTTTGGAGCTGCTTCTCCATCTTTTTTCTGCTGTTTCAGTGAGAACAATTTTATCATGGTCAAGATTTGTACTGGTAAATAATTGCACTACTTTTGAGGCATACGAGGTGTAATTTCTTAAGTCCTACAACGTATGCCTCTCAATGTTCACTCAATTATTTTCTTCTGACAAGCGAATTCTTGCTTCCTGTATAGTTCTAAACGAAAAACAAAACACTGCTGTATCACCTGCACTGCTAATAGCGTTGGTGTCGAAAACCTGCAACACATAAAATTTTTACACTGTAGCCAACAAAATTTACATTTTCATACGTCTAAATTCTGAGACTTGGGTGTAACATTTCTATTTATTGGAAACGATGTATTTAAAAACGTATTAAAACATCCTGATAATTGATTTAATTCACAATACAATCGCTTTCAGATTCAATTTTAATCGTATTTTTTCCGCAGCGTTGGTTATATGACGATCAGCTGTTTTGTGTTTGAGCATGTCCCATTTGTCTTATTGTGTATGGGAGTGTTTCGTGAGGATACGGAACGCTAAATTCATTGCAGTTGTTGTAAGGAATATGAATGACAATGCGAAGAAAAGAGAAAGAAAGTGATGTTCCAGCATCTAGAGATCAAATATTTGAGTCAACCGAAATCAACGGTAAACAAGATTGGAAAAAATCTGATTTAAGCCCTGCAGAACATAAATTTTCTGATGATGGGACTCTTACATATTTTTGGTAATTATTAAAAACTTAATTATTGCCTTTTATTTAGCACACGTAGTGGTTTAGATATTTACTACAACTCTGGGGCAACTTTTAAATGCGTATCACCAAAATCATTGGTTCCGTAAGTATATATCATATTGACTCGCACATTTTTATGTACCTAGTATGCAGCAATGGTTGTCCTCAGCTTTCTATGTAAATCTAACCTTCATTACAATTCTTTAAATTAATTTACACCGAACTTTTAATCAAAGTATTTAAAGTCTGCTCCACCTTAACCATAGCTCAGTAATGAAAAGTAAACATAGAAGTAGAGCATTAAACAAGTTCAATTTTTAGGGGAAAACTCAATTCACTCATTTGTTTTAAATTTTTGGTTATAGTATGCGAGGAAACCTTTCGGTCATTTACATATGTCCTTTTTCGACGTAGGTTCCTTGGATAATAGAGATTGTCTTATTCTACATGCTTATAAGTTGACTTTTCCAGATTCTTACGCTTGTCATGATGAAAATTTAGAGACGCGAATGAAGTTTAGCTCTATATAACTAGGCGAACTCGCGTAGCTAGCACGTGTAGCTCAGCATAACAAGTTTTAACTTGCTAATATCTATTTTACTGATGTATTCATAAAAAGAGTTATCCAGGTTTCATTAGTTTATGTTAGATAAGCTCAGCTCTATATGAGGCGTCTAGTATCAAAGACGGACATAATCCCAGCCAGTCGACATGGCAACTTCAAGTGTTCCTGTCAATCTTCTTGCATTAAATTTAATGGCGAACGTAGTTCCATTCAGAAATGGACAACAATATACTGTGACATTTAAAATATGTGGTTACTCTTAAACTGGGACACAACGCCATCCGGTTAAAATGGGGACTTGAACTCACTGTGAATATGTCCGTCTTTGATACTAGGGGCCTCATATATAAGCCATTTTATAAAAACTATGGTTTTACAGGGTTTTTCATTTAAAACGTAACGGGTGCACTGCATTTTGCCTGTGCGTGATTGGGTGTGCCAGAGCCAGCTTTGCTCCTACATAAACTCTGCGCACAAAGCATGCATAATACTCTTACCTTATGCTGGAAATGTCATCTATCCTCGTCTAAACAAGCATTGTATCAAGAGAACACATTCTGTATCACATGATTAAGTTGGACCATTGTAATGTTTCTGATTTCATTTCTAATATTTTGTTTTAGTTCTTCCACTGAGTGAGGATTTTTCTTGTAAACTTTGTCTTTCAGGTTACTCCACAAGTAAAAATCACACAAAGTTAGATCAAGGCCTTACACGAGTATTAATCACTATCTTCATACACTTCCCTAATTTTATTCATGGACTCCTCTGCTCGCTGGGCAGTAGCAGAATGATTTCTCTTCTTCTGTCAGTTCATGATAAAATGGAGTCAAAATATCATTTCGGTAGCTCTCTCCATTTACAGTCTGCTCGTAGAATATTGGACTGATTATGCATGTAGCACTAACAGCACAGCAAACTCCAATGTTCCAATCATAACAAAGGATTTCTTGAACACAATGTGGATTTTCAAAAGCCCATTATTGACTGTTATGAATATTGACGTGACCATTGGGGTGGAACCATGCCTTGTCAGAAAAGAACAGAAGCTGTGGTTCAATTAAACCGTCATTCACTGATGGAAGAAACCATTCACAATGCATTCGTGATACTGGGTCATCTTGTTTTAAAGCATGGATACTTATACAGTTTTAGTTTTAGACAAATTCCCATACATTGGAAGAACTAAAACAAAATACTAGAATTTAAATCGGAAACATTATAGTGGCCCAACTTAATCAGAATGTGTTCTTCCGATATGCTTGTTTAGCCAAGGGTGGACGACATTTCCAGCATCTTCTATAAGGTAAGAGTGTTATACATGCTTTACGTGTGGAGTTTATGTAGGAGCAAAGCCAGCTGTGGCACACCCAATCATGCACAGGCAAAATGCCATGTGCCAGTTAGGTTTTAAATAAAGAAACCTATATATACTGCAGCGCATCAAGAATTAAGTGATGTCGCTAATATGTGTTTTGCTAATACATTCATAAAACCAGTTAGGTTGTTGTTTTTTTTTTTAAATTAATGTTCCTTCAATGTAGTGTCATATCAGACGGTGAATGACTGGAGTGAAATGATGCTCAAATGAGTCTGAGGTCCATGGAGCTTTAAGTTACCCGACATTCGTCTTCTCAGGATAAGGGAAAACTTTGAAGAGAAAAAGAACCTTATCCGGATAACTCACCCTAAGCGAGATTTGAACTCGCGACCTCTTGAATGTGAGGCAGACACACTAACCATCATTCTACCGAGGTGGGCAGTTAGGTTGGTTAGCTCTATGTGAGCAGTTTTAATAAAATGTTATTTTGTGTACTACAGTCCACTAAGAATTAAGCAAGTAAGCAATGGTATTGTATTGCTTACTCCAATGAATCCAAATATTAAAAAATTCCTAGACTCTGCAGCTGGATTGGCAGTCAGAGTTACAATTTCAGAGGTTTTTTATGCAGTGTAGTAGGTTCTTCAGAGAAAGGTTTTAAGTATCTGTAGGCAGTAAAAACTGCAGTTTACTAATAGTGTAGTTCATGAATATGTCATTGGCTTATTCAGTGAAGAGGTTGAACTATCTGCAAAATGAGGCGATTGCAAGTTACTGCTGCATGGACAGAGCATGATGCCATTGCGCACATACAGTGAAAGCACAAGCAAATGGGCTCACTGCTTGCAGTGCATATCTTTCTCGAGTGCGTCACTTGTTCCACACACAGAGTAAAATGCTTCCAGCATGAAAATTAAAATATTCATGTATTGCTGAACTTGTACAGTAATTTGGGAGTGAATATTTTACTGCAAATAGTGACAGCATTGAATGTAAGTTATGCAGCAACATTATATACAATGTGTTGTGTCGACTGTGTGTTGTGATATTGTGACAGACTGACCCGTCCCACTTCCTATAGTCCAAACTCTGCAACCTTTTGTTTCCTATATGAAGGTTCACTCCCTATGTAAACTAATGATGGTTCCTGAATATGTACTATGAAATTAATGTACACACAACCATGGTAGCTCAAATGTTGTTTTAATTATCAGTTACCCAGCAAATGAAGTGTCTTAGATCCTGCTTGTCCGAAGCGGGCTACTATCCATTCGTAATGCAACCTAGTGGCACAGCAGCCCATCCGGGCCAAGGCCTACCACCTGACTGCTGCGTCCCCCACCTCTGCCCACCACAGGCATCATAAGTGGGTTGTAGTATTGTAGGTGGGACATGGTCAGTGCCTCGCTCCCTCCTGGCCAGTTATGTGGTCATCTCAAACAGGGGCTGCTGCTTTTGAATCAAGTAGCTCCTCAATTGGCCCCTCACGGAGGCTGAGTGCATCCCAGACCAGGTCTCCCAGCAGGAGAAAATCCCCACGCTGGTCACAGGAGTTGAACCAGGGTCCCCCACTTGGTAAGCAGCAGTGCTACCACTGCGCTAAGGAGTCGACCCATTATCCATTCATTGAAAGCATTTTCTTGTCCTCAAAAATTGTGGGAGGGATGTTAAATTGCAAGAGGGGATGGCAAGCAAAGCTACATGAAAGGCACCAGTAAATCTGGTGATGCAAGCTATTATGTGTGCTTTTTACTTTCTCTACTAGTAAGTAGAGGAAGTATTGTATTCCACCCAAAAATTTGATATTGAGATTTCATTTGAAATGTATGTTTTGAGACCCCCTGAACCCAAAAAAAGCATATTTAGAAAAAGGTCTGCATGTGTGTGTGTCTGTGTCTGTCAGTCTGTGGACAGCATTACTCAAAAACGAAAATTCGATTAAAAACCAAAGTTGGTATTTAAATTTAATGTCTTTCAAGGATGCGACACAAAGATTTTGAAGAAAATAGCCCCACCCTAAACTGCCCTTTACATGGAAAATTTTTATTTTCTTGAAAATGGCTCTAACAATTTTGATTAAAATGCTATATGTAAGACTTAAAGCTTTCACGGCGAGCATTATTAATCAAGACATCATGGGTGAACAGCCGTGAGTGGTTTAAAAACATTGCGCTTTTGTCACCTGCTCATTGGCCAGGGCAACGCAACCCCATCCACCTAACATTGTATATATATATGGGGAGTGGAAAGCTAACCGTCATTTTTCATTCTGATGAAGGCCATGGAGTCTACAATGGCCGAAAGCTCAATGTTTTTAAACCTCACACAGCTGATCACCCGTGAAGCCTTCATTAAAAATGCTATATGTTTAAGATATTTGTATGACAAATGAAATGTATATTTTGAATTTTCTGGCTATAGCCTGTGTAGCCCTGTTTACTCTGGATGACTTGAATAACTTGTAAACCGTAAGAGATAGACAAAATCTTACTGTACAAAAATGTAGATCTTGCTAAAACACACAATTTATGTCCAAATAAATCTTTTTGTAGAGTGAACCATTTCGGAGATATTCCCGGTTATTTGTGTCAGTTTTGGAAAACTTAAAACTTTCATGAAATGGAACATCATTCATTTTTTATATGTTAAGTGTGTAAACAGAACAGGATCTCAAAGCTTTAAAAGATTTGACTGTCGCTCAAAGCTTGCTGTATTCTAATATTCTTCTTGTACCCACAAGGAGATAAACAATAAGGTAATTTCTGCAAATGTTTATCTTCACTAACACGAAGAAGATATGGGAATGAGAGTTTGTAAGAATGGTTAGTACAAGAGTAGAGAAAGTCATGTGAGTTCAACACATCATTTTTTTTTGTAGTTGTAACTTCTATTGACAAAGTATTTCATCAACCAGACTAGTAAGTTTGTTCAGAGCTGCAAATGTATAAACCTGAGTAGATTTATATTTTTACTGATAATCCCAAAAAATAAAGAATGCACAATTATAGATGCAGAAGTTTACTTTGGTTTTGAATGGTTTCTACAAATGCATTATATGAATACATTGAAATAAAACAGCATCATGTCTGTGGATTTATTAAGTGGCTAACAAAAAAGACAGACTATGGCGCAAACTGCAGTGATGTAATTCTCCTTGTCTGGTCACAGCCCAATAAAGTAAAACCATAATAGCCTAATGCATCCATATTCTAAACAACCAAAAAATTGAGTAGTCGGAAGCTTTCATGGCCGGAGCTAGAATTAAGGCTAGAGATTTCTTCCGGGCTTAAAAGCCGAGGTCTGCTGGAGTTTTGAGGTCCAGATGTTTCATCCACACCTGCGGTGGACATCATCGGTGGCGTAGTCTGAGTCTTCACAGTGAAGGTTCAGTTACTACAGAATCGTTTATGGCTGGAGGTGCCGTATTTATATGTGGGCCGCTCACAGGGGATTGGCTGGGCTTGAGTGGGAGGTGTGTGTTAGATGGGTGGGCTGTTCTGATTGCTGATTGGCTGACTTCTTCTTCATTGCTGATTGGTTTACCTGATTTTTCTGTATTAGTGCTTCCTTTTTTATGTTCGAGTATCGGATGCCTGGTTTTGTTCAATTTTAGAGTTTCTTCCTTCCTGTTAAAATTATTGGGATGTTTGTAAATTTCTATGGCTTCACGTTTTAGTCTGGCATGGTAGTATGGCATAGATGAAAGAACAGTAGTCTCCTTACACTGAATTATGTGTTTGCCGTCGGCCCATATAACATGTTCTGCCTCCACTGACTTGTCCGTATGTCCCAGCCGGCAGCGCCCCTTGTGTTCTGTAAGTCGGGTGTTGATGCTGCGTTGGGTAGTACCTATGTACACTGCACCGCAGGAACACGGAATCTGGTAAATAACGGCTGAAGCGAGCGGGTCCCTGGGGTCTTTGGCCGACTGAAGCAAGGTATTAATCTGTCTGGTAGGTTTGAAGATAGTTCTGATGTTGTGGTGCTTGAGTAGGCATCCTATTCTATCCGTGACAGTTTTGAAGTAAGGCAGAAAAGCAGTGCCTTTGCTCTTGGGTGGATCCCGTTCGAGGTTGGCAGGGTGAGGCCGAGGTGGGCGTATTGCTCTGCGAACTTCACGTAAACCAATCAGTAATGAAGAAGTCAGCCAATCAGCAATCAGAACGGCCCACCCATCTAACACACACCTCCCACTCAAGCCCAGCCAATCCCCTGTGAGCGGCCCACATATAAATACGGCACCTCCAGTCATAAACGATTCTGTTGTAACTGAACCTTCACAGAGAAGACTCAGACTACGCCACCAATGATGTCCACCGCAGGTGTGGACGAAACATCTGGACCTCAAAACTCCAGCAGACCAGGGCTTTTAAGCCCGGAAGAAATCTCTAGCCTTAACAAAAAAAATTGCTGGTTGAATTGATATAAAAGATAGTTTTGTCATGATGGTATAAATGTTAGCCATGTATCAGAGTACCATTACTGGGTCATCCCATGTGAAATCAACACACTTTAAATAAACATTTTACCTAACCATTTTAGATTTAGCTAAACTTTGGTATACTCATAGTGTGTGCTTAGACTAAGGAAAATACCAAATTTCAATTTTTTTTTATCTCAAACCGTTTCTGAAATATGACTGCAAAATTTTAAAAAAACTAGCCAAAAAAACATGTGATTATTGTGATCTCCATAAATACCAGCCTCTGCCCATAGCCTGTTTTATAGATGGTGGATGATGTGAATTAACATCTATGTATCTATACTATGTGTTGGTTTTCGGTATGCTGAATATTAAATTGTATTTTTGTTTGGGAACTCTTTCCACAAGGACATCTAAGAAGGGAAGCTTGCCATCTTTTTCTAATTCCATTGTAATCTGTATGTTAGGGTATAGGGCATTCATTCAGATATATATAAGAAAATCTGGAATGGTGTTCTTACCATGTGGCCACACCATGAAGGTATCGCCAACATATCTTGGCCATAAAGCTGGTTTATGATGGTAGGTGTCTAGCGCTGTAATTTCAAATTTCGATTGAAATTTTGAAACACAAAAGCAATCTGAATTGTGACATTGGAAGAGCATTGAGATCTATTTGGCACCTCTTTTGTTAACTAATGAGCTCGCTGTCCCTCCCACCACCATTAGAAATATTGGAGGAGGAGCAAAGAAAGTATAATCAAATTGCATAAGCTTTCACAGCCAGTGTCATAAAATAGAAAATGATTCTATTTTAAAGGAAGTATAAATTAGGATGTACAGCTGTTCTTCGCAATAGTGTAAAAAGAAGACGGCCACATGACCTGCGAAGCGTCAGCAGCCAACACCTACATGGTGCTGCCTACATCAGAAAATCCAAGATAAATAATGGATATTGGCTGTGAAAGCCTTTGTGGCATTGAATTTTTCAATTCCGACTCTACCTCTCAAACAGTGTCCGCACACGGCTTTTGTGTTTAAAAACACCAGCAGAAATTTGTTGGCATAAATAAATAATAATTACCATCTGAAGGTTATGTAATCCTGGGATATAGAGTACTTGCAATAGTAAGTCGCCCTTGGGGTAATTGTCTCTGATGTGAGATGCCCTCTGTGACTTTCCGAGAGAAATACAAATCGGTTGGAGAATTCAATGTCATTCTGGCAGGTTGTCACAGAAGCTTAGTGGTTAGAGTGCCCATCTAGTGTGCAGAGGATCTGTGGTTCAAATCCCAGCTGTGGCATTGCATTTTTCAGTTCTGATTCTACCTCTCAAGCATTGCCCAATCACAGCTTGTGTGTTTAAAAACACCAATAGTAAGTTTGTTGGCATAAATAAATAATTAATATCTAAGAATATGTTATTAGTTATGTTCATCAAATATAACAAATTCTGTGACTGTGTTACATTGAAATGAACTTGAGATAAATATGCACCCTTAAAACCCTTTTAGTTTGTATTTTGTGTTAAATATAATCCATGGACAATAATACAAAAGCAACTATTATTTAAGAACTCAGTTTTATAAATTTTAATCTGAACATCACATCCTAAATGGATTAAGAAATGCATGGTTTTTGAGAATACTTATTTACCTGCGTGTACATATATAACAGTAACAGTTTTGAAAGTAGGTGTGAAACATTACATTTTATAACCTATAAAAACTATGACAGTTTGTCATAAAACTCATTCAATCAGGTTTTTAAATTACCTTCAATCTTCACTGCACAACATTAATGCAGTTGCATAACTTAACCTTTTCTCTAATAAACTGTAATGCACAGATATCAATAAATTAAAAACTTACATTTCATGTACCACACATGGTTGATTTGTCAGATGTAGCTCTAAGTTTAGGTAGCTTTGATATATTATGAAAACAAGCAATAGTGCAACAAAAGAATTAAAATTATAATGAAATTTAAATCTTTCAGAATTAATGTTAGAAAAGGTTAATTTTTTTAAACTCCTAAAAGTTTGGTACATGTTTTAAAAAGAAAAGTTGCACAATCCCTAACCTGTTGCCAGGGTTACATTTATACTACAGAATAAAATGAAAAAGCTAACAGTTTCATCAAAGCCTTGGAAGCATAGAGGAGAAATATAGTAGCAAAGCCTAAAGCAAAAGAATGGGAAAAGATAAGATCTTTAACCTCAAAATTGTTCCTGCAGCCTTCCATCAAATTGCTGTGGCATCAGTCACTTTGGTGATTCTTTAAGTCTGTGAAGTATGAAGCTGTCAGTCTGGTTATGTATGTGCTTTCCATTCCTCATGTTGTTTTGTATCATAGGCAGATGTAAACATCAACATAGAGTAGGTATAAAGTGCTTAAGTGATATAGGCTAAAGTGTGGCAATTTTTCCTATTAACACTACATAAATATTTGGAGTTTTCTGCTTATTTTGAAGAATATATCATGTGTATATTCGTATAATAAGCATTACTATTGAAGTAATGAGGATGATAAATATTTTGCTGTTATTGAATTTTACAGCAATATACACAAGATAGCTAGGTACAATGTGTTGTTTGGCTACAAGTAACAAAATTGAAACTGCGATAAAAGTGAAAGAAAATAATTAACGTAGGAGTTTGAAGTCAATGTTGCCTCTTCTAGAGCTAGGAGCCCTCATCCCACACCCTTTTTAGGAAGTTTTCTTTTGTAGTAAAATTACAGTGTATGGACAACAAACTGCACATGCACTATGGCAATTGTCAGCCTAAATGAGACGCATAAACTGCTGCATTACAAATGTTTTGATTTGTACCACTACTTGTTCACTTCCTGCTCATATTGCCGTAAATGCTATAGGCAGTGTATTGTTGACAGCACATTACACAAAGAAAATTGTCCATGCAGGGTGTGACTAATGGCAAATAAAATTAAGCTTATGTACAAAAAATTAAACCTAACTTAACTTCTATGAATTGAATTGAGTTTTTCTTTTATTTGTGGATGCTCTTCAACTGCTGTGGTTCTCAGCATTCCATTTTATACTTGACGGGATATACGGTTAATTTGCTTAGACAAAAGAAGGCTTGAAGATCTTTATCTACCATAAATTTATGACACAGGACCACCGGCTTTACTTTCTATCTGAAGGAAGCCATGCTAGGAATTTTTAAGCTTGAAAATATCCATCACCCTCTGCCAGCTTTGAACCTATGACCTCGGAAACCAAAGGGTAATGTGTTACCCCTAAATCACAGAAGACCACTAAGCTTATATAAATAATCATAGCAAAGTTAAAATTTATTGTCAATAGACTGCAATACAGTTTTGACGTCACAAATTACAATTAAATATTTACAATTACAAATTTATAATTTGTCCAGAGAATACAATGCCTTATTTATTAAACAGTTCTTGAGTTGACACTTAAAAGTATTCATTATGTTAGATTGGTTTATAGAATTTGATAGCTTAATACACATATGCAGCCCCATTACACAAGGATGTTTGTAACTAATATTTATTCTAAAGTCTTGTTTATAAAAATCATAATTGTTCCACTTGTTATAATGATGGACATTGTTGTTTCTTAAGCTATCTGTTTGCAGAGCATAGACTACAGGATTCTTCATTTAAAACCGAACGGGTGCACAGCATTTCACCTGTGCACAAGTGGGTGTGCCACAGCCGGCTTTGCTCCTACATAAACTCTGCGCATAAAGCATGTATAACACTCTTACCTCATAGAAGTTGCTGGAAATGTTGTCCACCCTCGGCTAAACAAGCATTGTATTGGGAGAACACATTCTGCATCTAGTGCTAACAGCACACCAAACTCAAACTCTCTGGTCATAATGAGGGATTTCTTGAATGTGATGTGGATTTTCAGAGGCCCGGTACTGACATTTACGAGTGTTAACACGACCATTTAGGTGGATAAATGCCTTGACAGAAAAGAATAAAAGCTGTGGATCAATTAAACCATCATTCACTGATGAACGAAACCCTTCACAATAATGCTTTCGTGATACTGGGTCACCCTGTTTTAAAGCATGGACACTTGTACACTTATACAGTTTTAGTTTTAAGAATATAGTTGCTTTATGTGCAGAAGACTGAAACTCCCACATGTTGTGCTAATTTTGGGATGGATTTGTTTGGTGAACATTCAAAACACATGCCTATTTTGTTTAACTTTTTCTCTGTTAAAACTGGATGTTTACGCTTTCGTTTTTTGTTTGCCACAGAACCAGTGGTTTCAAATTTCGTCACTGTCTTGTGAATTGTAAATCTGGAAGGAGGCACTTCACCAGGGAATGTTTGAATATACACATGCGAACATGGCTTGGTTATTCCCATTTATAGTAGCTTACACATGAAAATGCATTGCTCTAGAGTCAAGCGCCCGCTAGCCTGAATGCACAACGGCAGCTGGTAATGGGGGAATGCAGCAAGGTTGCAGGAGAGGCAAAATGCTGTGTGCTCCATTAGGTTTTAAATGAAGAATCCTGTATTTATACACATGTAGTGAAAATATATTGTAAGAGTTTGTTTTTCCCTAAAATACTGTCTGCATGAATTCCTAGTGTGTAGGTGGTATATTATACTAATTGCTTTCTTCTGTAATTTAAAATGTATTTCCATGTTTGATTTAGCACTGCATCCCCAGATTTCTATCCCATATATCACATATGAGAATATGACTTCTTAATAAATCAATTTTCATTCTCTTAAGAGGTAGAACTGGAACTTAAAAATTCAATGCCACAACTGGGATTTGAACCACAGACCTTCCGCTTGCCGGGCGGACGCTCTAACCACTGAGCTATTGTGACAAACTGCCAGAATGGCATTAAATTCTCAAGCCAGTTCGTATTTCTCCTGGTAAACCAACAGTAAGTTTGTTGGCATAAATAAATAATAATTTCATTCTCTTTCTTGTATAAGATTAGAAAAATGTCTAAGCAAGTACGTACAGTGATTTGCTTATTTTCCTGCAAATCTAATTAAAGTGTTTCAACCATGTGAACTCTTGGTCCATTGTGATTCCTAAAAATGTAGGTTTATCAGTATCAACTAAGCTGTACCCTGATAATTGTAAAGTATTATGTTGTTGTTGTTGTTAGCTAATGCTGGATTTCTGACAATGAAGTCATTAATCCTCTTGCTCTCCAATATTTTTCACGATATTGAGGAGAGCAATAGCAGTATAGTAACCGCTTTTTAGAGAGCACCATATTTTTATGTTTTGGCGGTTACATCGCTCTCTCACAACCCCCAGAATGTCTGGAGGACATTAAAGTATTATGTAGATCTGTATAAACTTAGGCTTTCATGGCCGGTGTCCAGACTATTAGGTATGTTTATTTCTTTCAGGCTTGTAGGCCGTGGTCTAGAAAGCATTGTAGATACCAACGTTTTGCCAAGTATGCGCTTGGCATCTTCAGGATAAGGTGATCCATTGTCTGCACTGGTCAGAGTTTGGATGTGGAAGCAATGACCGTTAATGACCGTTGGCACTCTTATGTAGTGGGGGCGGGCAGGGCATTGTTGTGCTGACTAAGGTGGTGATTGGCTTGTATCGGTTGGCGAGCCGGGTGTAGGTGGGGTTTTATGTAGATCATTTACATTTCTTAGATTAAACTTTATTAATATCGTCTTAGACAATTTGATTTTGAGATTATCTTGTTAAAGTATTCAAAAAGTATATCGGTTGTGTTCGTCATAGTTTCATTCAATTTCTTAGTCATACATCCCCAGCATTCAGCAGTTGTATCATCTGCATAGGAAATAACTTTGCTTTTGTCTCGCATTGTTAAGGAACACGTGAACAAAGTAATGTGTTTTTCTACGTAATCACCAGTTGCTGATTAATCTAAGCTTCTTGTGCTTTGCTATGATGTTTGTCAGTCATTGGCAGGACTTGCTATTCCTCTGTTGGCAGTATTGTCTTCATGCATTTTAAAAATGTATACATGGAGGGTAACATCTGTATGGAATGTGGGAAATTTTCTTACACCAAGTATTTAAGTTTATCCATGAATTTATGCCAATAAACTTACTGCTGGTATTTTTTAAACACACAAGACGTGTGTAGGCAAAATCCCATTTGTGGCATTGAGTTTTTCAGTTCCCATTCTACCGCTCTTTATCCATTAAGTTTATGATACAGATAATATATGTTTTATACAAACACATAATAAACAGCAATAACACTGAAACACATGGTGTCATAACATATTAACTTGTGTTTTACATGGGTAACATTGAACAATTCAATGCTTTGCATATAAAATAGTTATTTTCTGTTTCAATTACAGCAGATTAAAACATTGTATTATAGTGCAAAAACATATTACTGAAAGTGTGTAAATAAAACTAGAATCAGTCAAGACTCTTTTTAACTAATAATTAGTAGTTGGCATTTTTTATAAGAAACATTTTTCCCCCCAAAACTACAATAAGATAAATTTGTTTTTAAACAGTATTTACAAGTTATTCTCTAACCTAATGATAAATAACAATGTGACAAATTCCACTCCTGACATCAGTGTGACAAACTGACAAAGTCACGTTATTTTTTGGTCACTTTATTTCTCATCTGGAAGTGAACCAGAAAAACACAGTTCTATTTCTTCATTAACACAGTCTACAGTTCTTCATGATCTAAGGATCCACAGCTGTTCTGCCCAGTCATAATCTTTACATGTACTTCACAGCCTTGCAGTTCTACTCCTCTGTCTCACAAACAGATAGCTTTGACGATCGCTCTCACTAAAACTGTTTCACACAACTGCTCTGGTGCAACGATTAAGTGTTCAAAAACTCTCCCTGGTGATACACATATTTCTCTCAATGATGGCTACACACACACACTCCATTACAAAATTGAATCCTCTTGCTGCCACACTCGCTTATACAGACGAAAATGACGTAGGATTTTTCTAGAAATTCACCATTTCTTGAACCTATCAGGAATAAGCCGGCAGTTGAAAGTTTGCAAACTGCCTGGAAACAATTTGTTGTGCTGCTTCATTGTCATTTACTTGCAGTGGTGTGAGGTAGCTGGGTGGTGCCGTGGTTGAGCGGTTAGACCATTCGTCTACCACCTAGGCAGCCCAGGTTTGATACCAGGGACCCACATGTGGTATTTGTGATGGACAAAGCTGCATCATGGCAGGTTCTCTCTGGTTTCCCCTGCCACTCATTCCACCAACTGCTCCATCATCACTTTTCCATTCATCATTTGTTGCCTGCATTTCATATTATCCTCTTGCTCACTCTCATACTTGGTGCTTGGCTGACCATCCACTTCCAGGTCTTCGCTCTGTCCGGTCCATAGGTTCCTGTGCTCCCTGACAGGCGTCTGACCCTAGACACTGGCTTGTAAGTCCTAGGGGGTGTCAGCCCTACTTAAGGGGAGGGTAATCAGGAAAAGGTGTGAGGTAGGTTGACCTTGAGCAACAGAGTCTGCGGCCGCCTGGCATCAGAATGATGATGATAATAATAAAAATAATAACAATAATAATAATAGTAATAACAACTTATTAATCTGCTTGTCAGACAGGCTGTGCAGAGCAATAAGTGATGTATCTCCATGTTGGCCATGCTGTGGCTGAGTGGTTAGACCATTTGCCTGTCACCAAAGTGGCCTGGGCTTGATCTCAGGCGATCACATGTAAGATTTGTGGTGGACAAAACGGTGCAAGGGTGGTTTCCCTTTGGGTTCTCTAGTTTTCCTGTCATCTCATTCCACTGGTGCTCCGGCTTCATTCCATGTATCATCAGTTTCACTGCCTGCATTGCCACATGTAGTAAAAGAGGGCAAAACACCACCAAAAAATATCTCTGTGCACTTGCATTACTATGTTACACAACAAAAATAAACAAGCCTGGTTTGGCTTTGGTGATTCTATATAGTATACTGAATTATATACTGTGGTAGCATTTTTTCAGTGAGTGTTAGATTCACAGCAAAGTGACTCATAAATACCAAAACTTGCATTTTAAGCTCAGTATTTTCCAACTATGCAGCATAAACATTTTGACAAAATTTCCCAAACTGCAAACTTTACATGGAAAATCCTTGATATTGCAACAATGTGACAAATCCTTCTTCTGACACTAGTGTGACAAAACGACAAACTTCCAAGTTACTTTTTCTGTCACTTTATTTTCTCCTAAAACTGAAGAACAAAAATGCAGTTTTATCTTTAACACAATGGACAATTCTGTGTGACCTTGTAACTCACAGCTGTTCAGTTCTCTCATAACCTTGACACACTTTTTTGTCTTTCATTTCTGTCTATCTCACTGCTGGCTTCAATCATCACATTCGCTAAGATTGCTTCTCTCTACAATTCGGACCTGACATATTCCAAACTGTCTCTGTGAACATATAGTTATCTCACGACGATGACGACAACGACTGTACATACACACATCACTGCTTACACTTGTGTCATTCAACAACACTCACGATTCTATCAGATACAGCTACTACTCTTGCCTTTGTCTCACAAACTGCCCTCCTCTTGCCGTCCTGCAAGCCTTTAAAGGAATGAATGATGTGGCATAGATTTGTCTGAAATTCACCCTTTTCTCAACACTTCCGCAAACAAGTGTTGGGCGAAGCTTCTGGAACGTTCTTGGTGGTGTGAGGTGACAATCTTGGCTCCCTTTTTGGCAACACAGCCAGCTAACATTTTTTCATTGAACGTTAGATTTACAGTGAAGCGTTTGATAAATACCAAACTTCATATTTTAAGTTAAGTATCTTCCAACTATGCAGCATAAACAATTTCAAGAAAATTCCCCAAACTCCAAACTACACCTTAAGTGGAAAAATGTTTATTGCTTTTAATTTTCTTAAACATTGCTAGTGATTTTGGTTGAAATACCATATATTTTATATATTTACACAACAAATGTATGTCTTGAATTTTCTGTCTCTGAAGTCCTCATATTTCAGAAGGAAATTTGTGTAATGGGCCAATCAGTATAAAAGATAGACTATAATATACTACACAACAAATGAAGAACTCTTTAAAACACATTTTGTTTCAAATAACTTTTGTGGCGTCAGGCATTTTTGAGACATTCATTATTATTGCTTAGAATTTGTCAATTTATAATTCTTTTTAAGTGCTATACCATGTTATGGGAGGAAAATATATTAGCCCACTTTTAAGCATCTATTGACTCAGTTTTCTCCATCTCCCTTATCTACAATGAAGTGTGTAATGAAAATATATTGGGAAGGATTATCTTGATTATTATGAAGCAGGTAGCAAAATAAGCTTTCGTAAAAATATTTTGTAGAAGGTATATACAAATAAATAAAAGTGGGCAGGGAAAGTCATGTGAATGGAACACATCAAATGTTTAATTTAAAAATAATGCATCAGAGAAGGTATCTCTGCTAGACTTTCAGGTTTAGTGCTAATATTGTGATATTGGCTGACCACGATGGCAGCAGCACACATCAAAAGAAGCTCGGGGCTGGGCTGTCCCACACCATTGGCAGTACACACATCAAACATGCTCAAATATAAGCTGCCTAGCACTACTGTTTGTGAACACGTAACAACAATCAGCATTAAGACAAAAGGGTTTTTGAGAGTATTTGTGAAGTGTCCGACGACTGGTGTATTTGTAGAACCAGAAAAGGTGAAGTTCAAAGAAGGTCCATGCTATCTCATACTTGCTATATAGGCAAGACAATGAGAGTTAGTCGGTTTTTAGTCTGTCAGTGAATGTGGAACGAGATAGCTGCATGTGAACCGTTGTGTCAAAAGGAAGCTAGTGAAGCAATTAAAGTGTGCTGAGTGGTTGTATTGCTCAAAGTTATTTTTTTGTGAGACAGAGAACTGAAAGGCAGAAAATAATGTGTTAAGGTTACGAGAAGACAACAGCTGTGAGTAGTAATATCATAAAGGACTGTAGACTGTGTTAACAAACAGAAGAGAACTGTGTATTTGCACATTCATTTAGAAGAAAAAGTTACCAAAAAAAAAAAAAGTAAATTGGACTGGCCTATTGTCATTTTGTCATAATGCGAAAGGAGCTAATATTATGTGACAAATGACAAGTCCAATATTTTTATCTCACTTGTTTTCTTCCAAAACTGAATCACAAGTCACAGCTTGTGATCTTGCAACTCACAACTGTTCTACCGTAACCTTGACACAAACACCGCTCAGCTGTTCACAGCTCGTTCTAACAGTGAACTAATAACTAACCCAACTCACTGACTGAACGACTTCAAAGTTGCTTGTGGCTTGCTTATATAGTTGAGTATTAATACCAGTGATTTTTCTGGAAATCAACATTTTACGAAGCTTCTTGTGACCATGCCCTGCACTCGAAGCTTCTTGAACTGTCTGGCAACAGTGTTTGTTCTTAGCTGCCGTTGTCGCACTTTGTGTAGCAACATGTGGTGTGAGGTAGCTGACCTTGAGTCTCCTTTGCCAGCGGCCGATGCAGCATTAATCTTTAACACCTGGTCACAGTGTATAACGTGGCACCAACCCATTTGCTCTTTCTGTTTGTAATTGTTGGAACAATAAACTTAAACTCGTGCACTTTATATTTAATTATCTTTGATGCAACTGTCATTGTTTTTTCCATTTGCAAGATGTGGTCCAAGTAGTTAATAATTAAGAATAATTAACATGATGCATAGATAATTATACTGCTAGCACATACCAAAGGTTTGGTGTTGAGACATGATTTAGCCCCAATAAAATGTGCTGTTTAAGTACAACTGTGCAGTAGGTTAGAGTCCAGTATGGTGATGTATGAGTGAGTATTATCCTGATATAGTTTTGGGGTTAGAGACTACACTAAGTCGAAGCTCCCCCCTTTTCAATCAGGGAAAGGTGCCATATGAATAGCTCTCCTCTCCGTGGAGCTTTCCATTAGGGCAATACCTTGATTCTAGAGAGCTCTTCCTGTGTGAACAGGGACAGAAGTAGATATTCCACTTAGCATGCAACCCCAAAGGGAAAGGTGACAGAAAAACCTCAGTAGGGCCACCAGAATTCTAGCATATTAACTACTAGCTCTCCAGGTTTGTACCCTAGAACATTGAGGCATCTCAGATGCAACAAGGTGCCCAGACATACCAAATATCCCATGGGTTTCAGGAATAACCACTGCTCAGCCTAGTTCAACCCAATGCGAACAACTCCCATACAGCAGGGGCTCAGATGTTCGGCTCGGTATACTTCTCATAACATCAAAAGTATGAAAAGTGCTAAGGGTGCACAGCACCCACTCCACGGCAGCTGAAGGGGTTGAAACCTCTCCCCTACAGGAATTACCCTGATACAATAAAATTGCAGAGTTGGTGATAGTTTCTGCTAAAACATGGTTTTGCTGCTGAGCTCAATTTTTACTTTCTCTATACTACTTACGTATAGTAAGTACAGTGCTTCAGGTCAAATCCGGCCCAAACTGATGGTGTTTAAGTGTGCTTTAAAAAAAAGCTCTATGTCAGTAGATTTACTGTCATGTAAAAGAACTGCGGGACAAAATTCTGGCACACTGGTGATGCTGATGTGATCCTGGCAATTGACAGCATCGTTAAACAACAAAGTATTTTTATTTTACAGTGCTTCAGGGAACTCTCTCCACACTGGACACAGCTTTGTATATGCGCTAGCAATTATATTTGTTGGCAGCAACTGCAACTTCCTGGAAGACCATTGAGCAGCCGTTAGAAAATGCCATTTACAACCAAAGTGAAACTGTGTACTCATAACAGATGCTGGAAATATTTTCCTCAGTCTTGAAAGCACAGTTCAACTCTTTTGCACTTATTTAAAAAACCCTTTCACTAAGGTTTCTTGTGTAATAGATTGTACAGCGCCACGATTTGGAATAGTGGAACCAGGAAAACTCAGGCAAAATTCCCATTTCACATTTTCCGTAAACTTAGCACCTTAGAGAAAAACATATTCTACCAAAAACATTCTTTCTTCAATAGAATGTATTGTCAGCAGTTGTCTTTGTACCACAAACGTCAAGCTATGACTGCAATACACCCTGGCTGCTCTAAGGTGATATACCGTTAGCTACCCCCATTTAAGGACGTATCAGTGATCTGGCTGGCAGGCTACCAGCATAATCGTAGTTGCTGCAGCGGCCACCCCACTGTGTCCAGTACAGAGAGAGTTCTCTGGTACCAAGCAGAAGTCACCTTCCACCCAGAGATGTTATCAGAAATACATGTTTTGAGGCTCCTTAACCCCCCCCCCCCAAGGTATGAAATGAGGAAGGGGATGATATGAAATGTTGGCAAAATTGATTAAATGAAAGGTGATGATGGAGCAGTTGGTGGAATGAGTGGCAGGGGAAACTGGAGAACCCAGAGAAAACCTACCCAGACATCGCTTTGTCCACCATGAATACCACATGTGGGTTGCTGGGATCAAACTCAGGCTGCCTAGGTGGTAGGCAAATGACCTAACTGCTTGGCCACGGCGCCACCTCAAGTGTGTAGTTTGAACTTGAAAATTTGGTTTAGTATCAAACTCAGTTAAGCATCTTTCTAAAGTTTTTCAAAAAAATCCCTACAGTTCAAACTACCTTTTACATGGGAAATTGTTTTGGATAATTTTATTCTCTCAAAAATGACCAGATATGAATGACAAAATGTGTATCTTGAATTTTCTGGCAATAGAGATGAAGTCCTCTTCATTCTGGATAATCTTCGTGTAACTACTAAACCATAAGAAATATATAAATCTTGCTATACAAAATATGTACATCTTGTTAAAGTACACAATTTATTTCAAATAAAACTTTTTGTAGCATCAACTCTTCCCAAGATATTGTTTGTTATTAGTTTGAATTTTCAAATACCTCTACTTTTTAAGTATGCAAAGAGCATAGAATTTCAATGCCATAGCAACCTGTTCCTTAAAATTCTGACTATCCCTTTTGCTTAGTGTATCCTTCCATATTTACAATGAAATGTGTAAACGTATAATTGAAGTTTATCTCATTTAACAAGAAGTAGATGGAAAAATAAGCTTTTGTATGAACAATAATGGAAGAGAGTAGAGAAAGTAATGTGAACGCACAAATTAATTTTTTTACTCCAAACCCCAGCATTCGACATCTGTGAAGTCCACACAGTGGAACTTCTCTCATAAGTAATGTCAATATTTTGATTTTGGTGTTTTGGAAAATGTATTGGGTTTCTTTGGTTTGGGAATGCTATTTACAGAATGCCATGGCTAGTGTTGTGTACATTGCAAGCATGTGTCCGTCTTCAGTTGTTAATAAACAGCCACAAAATGGAGATAAATAAATTTGAACTAAGAATCCTTCTAAAGCACTACTGGAAACAAGATTATAAAGCCGCTGCCACAGCTCGAAGAATAGGTGAAGTGAAGGAGAAGATGTTGTTAGTGTGTGGCACAATGATGGTTCCATTTCATCAATGGAGACGAAAACACTAAAGATTTACCACGTTTTGGAAGACCTAAAGTATGGAATATTGAGGATACATGCCAAGTTTTGCAAGAAAATCCACAAAAAAGTACCCATAGGCTTTCAGAAGAACCAAACGATACCATACATTGCCACATTAAGACACTTGGAAAATCATACAGAAGCTGTAGATCTGCACCTCATGAACTGACACCTCAACAGGCTCAACCTAGAGTGGATGTCGTCAGCTTATCCATAATCCCATGGATGATAGATTTGTTAGGAGAATTGTCACGTGATGAAGAATGGGTATATTACCGAAACCCTGATGCCTCAAAACAGTGGCTTGGTCCCTGCCAACCTACCAAAGTCATTATTAAAAAAATTGGTTCAGTCCAAAGTAATGTGTGTCTGGTGGAATTTTGAAAGTGTGACTCACTGGGAGTTTGTTCCAAACGAGCAGGCGATTGATGCGGATCTTTATTCTCAACAACTAGAACAAGTTCGTGAAATTTTGAGACGGAGATACCCAGCATTAGTTAACCGAAATAGAGTTCCATTGCAACAGGACAATGCAAGACCCTATACTGCACGAACAACCATAAAAAAAATTCAGGCTTTGGGTGGAATTGAACTGCTACCACACCAGCATACAGCCCTGATCTCGCATCATCAGATTATCATCTTTTTTGATCCGTGGTCCATTTTCTACATGGAAGAAATTTTGACAACATTGAAGCAGTACAAGTGGGTCTCACCAAATTCTGTGCATCAAAAGCCAGAGACTGGTATCACCATCTCGCTGAAACTTGGCTCAAGACCATAGAATCTAATGGTCTGAACTTTGAAGATTAATTAATTGCTTATCAGAACACATTTCAAATAAGTGTTTTTCTTAAAAAATGACATTACTTATGAGGAAGTATCTGTAATTTCTATTGCATAATGGATACCAAGCATTCCTTTCTTTCAATTTCATTTTATTTATTTCATCTCCTTTTCCTCCCCTTTGAATGATGAAAACCTAGCCACCGACGAGTGAGTAAGTACAATTTTGGAGAGTTGGTTGATAATACTTTCCCCCTGATTTCCAATACATTTATAGACTTTGTGGCCTTCCCTGGTTATTTATTTGTATTTGGTCTTACTCACAGGAAGAAGGATTTCATCTTGGTTGCGGTGAGTGCATGTATAACTACAGGTGACTGAAATTCACTGCAACCTAATGAATGTTAGATGGTATAGGTAAGCAAGGAATCATGGGAAACATAGAAGTTCTGCATGTGAATGTTTTGTATTGTGTGGCAGAAGCAGCCTGCATGGTCAAGTCTGTGTGGCTTGTCGAACCCCTCAAATGTAGTTCTAAAAGAGAGAGAAGGATTAAAAATGCAGTAACTTAATCCACTCCTGCATGTAGCATGGTTGTATCCCACAAGAATTTTGTTTCAGGATTTTCAATTATAATTTATGATCTTCATTAAACCTGAAGTGCAGAGTGGTTGTTTAATGACCCAACTGTGGATCACATGTATGTGTGTTCTGTGCACTGTCTCCTACTTGGACTCGGAGTTTTGTAATCCTTGATTAGCCTTCTACATTTCCTTAACAAGCAGTGCGTTCACCCCCCCCCCCCCCTCTTTTTCTCTCTCTAACCAATCATATGCCGGCTAGCACTGAAGGACACATCCACTCTCCACTAAGTGATGGTGCAGCTTTGTCATAGTGTCATTATTAACAGTAGGCAGGTATAAGTTTTATGAGTAATTTATAGGGCAAATTATCTTGAATAGAGAAAGTTATTTCTTTATTTTGTAAATAGAAGTTTATCCTTTTTCTTTAGGGTAACTATTGCAAATGTAGACATTGAAACTACATGGAAAGAGAACTGCTCATATATTCATTTTCCAGTGATATGTCAATAATAGTCAGAAATAGGCATGTTTCCTGGGTTCATTGCATGAAGGTGACTGGACCAAAAGCCTTCTAATGGTTGCACTGGTACATCAGTATATACAGTATGTTTACTACAAAACTTGACTGGCAGGAGCACAGCCTGTGTGACCTTCACTACATCTCCCCATGTTGGCATGCTAGTCATCACATGTGCATCAGTATTATTTCTGTTAGGCAGGTGTTCTGTGCTGTTCAGTCCAGTTCACACTTGAATAACATTGACAGTGTTTAGAAGTGTGTATTTTTACTTGAGGTGTTTTCAAAACGAACCAATTGCAGTGTACACTACAACAAAGAAGGTTTGTGTACGATACGCATATGCTTACATCATCTTGTACGGAAGTTGTAAGGCAATTTGAAACTAAATTTCCTGGCATGCGTGTTCTGAGTAGAGAGATCATTCACTTGTTTGTAAATAAATTCAGGGAAATGGTTTTGTATAGCTTTGAGAATGAGTTGGAGTCAACTCGAAACTTGAGTCAGTTTTTGCAAAAAGAACTTGCAACATTACTAAGATAAGTGAAGTTTTTTGTTTCTAATTTGTTCTTACTTTAGAATTTTGTTGCTTCACTGTTAATAGCTTCATTTTCCTTAATTAACTATTTAGTCATGTTTACTCTGGATAACTTTTGAATAACCTGTAAACTGTAAGAGATAGACAAAATTTTACTATACAAAAAAATGTAGATCTCGCTAAAACATACAATTTATGTCTCAGTAAACTTTTTTGTAGAGTAAACCATTTTGGAGATATTCCTTGTTATTTGTGCCAGTTTTGGAAAACTTAAAACTTTCGTGAAATGCAACATCGTTGTTCATTTTTTATATATGTTAAGCATGCAAAGAGAACGGGATCTCAAAGCTTTAAAAGATTTGACAATCGCTCAAAGCCTACTGTATTCCAATATTGCCCTTGAACCCATAAGGAAATAAGTAATAAGATAATTTGTACAAATGTTTATCTCAACTAACACGAAGAAGATGTAGAAATAAAAAGTGTAAGAATGGTTAGTACAAGATTAGAGAAAGTCATGTGAGTGCAACACAGCAGATTTTTATTATTGTTTTAGACCAAATGTGGAACTTTGGGTTGTAGTATTAAGTATCCAATTTGGTATTTACCTATGCAATTGAGGGAACAACAAAATAAAGGAAAAAGAAAAAAACTGTTCAACTGATTAGCCAATGGGGTTTGAACATGGGGCTTCCTAAATGTGGGCCACAGATGTTACTGCTTGAGGGATCCTGCTCAGTGGTACTTGAACTTTCAGTGATTAAAGTGAGGTATTTTTATTCTGAGACAGCCATTTTAAATGAACCAGTTGGAGAGTTAGGAATAAAGTAAGGATGGGATGTTGCCCATGTGGGATTCTCAGCAGAAATGAGGTGCATGAAAGGGACCCATGTCTGAGTGCTTGTCACCCACCTTTGGTAACAATATGAACAGATCATTTACTTTCTTGAAATTTCAGTTTTCTCCCACTGAATGTAATGCTTTTTGAAACTCCTCCAAGCCCTGAGGCCATAGTAAGCTTTCTGAGGATATGTATCTGTAATCGCTCTACCCTTAGATCCACACTTGATGTAAACACAAGCTGTCAACAACTAACCTGCGATACGTGCAAAACCAAAGAACACCATAAAATATAGTACCTTAAATATCTGTGAGTTTTCAAGATGTATGATAACCCTGGTAATGACTACTTGAATGTAATATGATAGCAGTGCTATTTCTAAAACTCCCAAGTAAATATCATTCTGTTGCAACATAAACACGGGGTAGGAGTCCGCGTGGTGTTTGTTTGTGTTAGTGCAGGTGATATGAACATCAGGTTATTGAGGAAGGATACAAGGTGCGGATCTAAGGCTGGATGGAGTATATAGAATGTAAATCCTGTTACAAACTTACTGCCAAACATTATTTTATTTTCATTTTTGTACTTCATTTTCTTTTCTTCCCAATCAAACTCCACTTCACAGTTCTTTGACACAACTTTTTACATTTTTTTGTGTAGTAAGTTTCTTGTCTGTGTCTTACAGCTCCCAGTTATGCAAAATTCAATCCACATAAAGAGACTGTTTATAAAAGGACTAAATGCTACATATTTTATTCTTCCTATTGGTGTCTCAACATTTGATATTTTCATTGAAATTTTTAAGGTGCATTTTTGAGGAAATGGTCTTACAACTCAGTTCTGGATCAGTGACATAATTTAGAGTATTTTAATGTGAAGCGTGAATCCTAATTGTTTACATGCAATCTCTAAGAAAAAAGCCCCTAAAGATGTCAGTGTTTCTGCGATTTTCTCCCAATATGTTTTTAATTTTATATATTGGACATGTCAAAATGAAACTTTATAAAGAAATAGTGATATATATACTGATGGAAAGGGTAGAGATGCCATTCCTGTCAGCGATGAGTCAAAGCAAAGAGATGAATGAAAAATTATAATACTATGACAAATGACAAAAGTCCACTTATGTTTTTATGTCACTTAATTTTTTTCTAAAACTGAATCACAATTAGTAACCTTGCAACTCATAGCTGTTCTGTTGTATTGTAACCTTGATACAAAGCACTGCACAACTGTTCACAGCTTGCTCTGACAATTAACTGTCTACAACTGACCCAATGCACTGTGCTGATTCACGTATTTATGTAGCTGAAAATTGTATATCAGCCATTTTTCTGGAAATCAATATTTCACAAAGCTTCACGTAACCAAGCCCTGCTCTTGAAGCGTTGCAAATTGTATGGAAAAGGCCTTTGTTTTTAGCCACCATTATCACATGTTGCCTAGCAACGTAGTGGTGTGAGGTAGCTGACCTTGAGCTTCTTTTGATGTGTGGCTTCTCCTGCCACAATATCATTTGGTGTTTGGAGAATTATTTCAAATGAAAAAGTTAAGTTTTCCACACACTTCATGAGTTTATAATTCCTGAAGGAAACCATTAAGGCAAGGCTTATTGAAGTATGTGTTTGAACAGCTGTAAACCCACATTTTTTTTTTGTTTTCTTCCCTTACCTCACTTTGCCTCAGTTGTTTTCATGCCTGCCAAGTTTTACAGTTTGCCCCTAAAATATACAGGGGTAAAGACTGTTTCACAACTTGACAGCAGAGGAGGTGATTTTAGTGCTTTGTGGGTAGTGTTACGTTTTCCTGTACAAATCATTCAATTCTGTTGCATTATATTGTAATTTAAAATTACAGATTGAGTGTACCTTGCTCATTGGTAAATGGTGCTGTAATGGGTCAGATCTTATTTGTGTATCTGTGTGTTTGTCCTTCATCACAATCATGGTCCCCCCTTATCTGGGTTTTAACACAATGCAGAACATGAGGATTTAAAATTTGATTACATCACTAGTGACTTATAGAAATTAAGGGTAAAAGGATGATGTGAATTGTAAGGTCAACTTCCTTAGCAAATTGTTTATCTTATGTTCTATGGCAGCGGGATGTTTCCCATTGTTTGTGACTGTTTTTTTTTTTTTTATAGTTCACATTATAAGCATAAAATATGGTCTAGAAATCTGTGTATATCCTATGGAGTGATTGTCTTTGCTAGTTTATTATTGTACCAGGAAGGATGTCAGCATATATGAGAGAATGAAGCAGCCCTACCTGGTGTTTAAGGATTCTTATGAAGTGGAAGTCACATTTATTTTACATATAATAGTTGATCATTCATTGAAGTGAACATTTTACCCATTCTAAATTTCATGTCATCATAGAATTATTACACATTGCTGGACAAGGGAAAGTTTACATATTTCAGTTTCTGGAAGTTGGCAACCCTTGTGTTTTCATGAAATGCATTGGATGGTGCTAGGAATTAGGTACTACCAACAAATGGCTATGTTATGCATTGAATGTTAGTTTTATTTCCTTTTAGTGCATGTTTATTTCATGTTTAAACAAAGTAATTTATTTTGTTTTGTTGCATTTCCTCATGTTATATAATTTAATTGTGTTTAACAATAGTTGAATGAAATACCCATGTTGCTTATGTTCTCAGTAAATGCTTGAGTAACCACATGAAACATATTTTATCTAATTGCTGTACTGTTTTCCACAGCGAGAAAGTCCCCAGGGAATGAGGCATAGGGAAGAAATTATTGATTAGACACAGGTCCAGTATCTTACCTACCCTTGTTTATGATACACAGGACAGCTCAGTTACAGCCCATTCAAAAACGTATAGCCAACATCTGATGCCTTCTACTTCTAAGTTTTAGTATATCTAATGAATTCTATTGCCTCCGTAGCGCAGTTGGTAGAGCGCTTGCCTCTGGCGTGGAAGACCCGGGTTCGATCCCCAGTACCAGCATGGGGATTTTTCCCCAGCTGGGAGGTCTGGCATGGGGTACACTCAGCCTCGTTAGGTCCCAGGGGGACCAATTGAGGAACTACTTGATGGAGAAGAGAAGTAGCGAACCTAGGTAGCAAAGGCCGTATAACTGGCTGGAAGGGATCGGGGCGCTGACCACGTCCCACCCTCCAGTACTGCACCCCACCAATGACGCCTGTAGTGGGCAGAGGTGGGGGACTCAGCGGCTGGGTGGCAAGCCTTAGCCCTTCATGGGCTGTTGCGCTGGGGGGAAAAAAATTGTGTACATTGAGTGGTCCTGTGTTTGCAGAAGTACCAAATAGTGATGTCATGCGTAAGAAAGTCAAAACTGTTCACAGTGAGAGGTGCAACCGGTGGAGTGCATGGTTTTTTAACATGCATTCTCCATCACACACATTCACTGTCCTTGTTGCACTGTTTCTGAATAGATACAAACAGCACATCCCTGTGAGGGGCTTTCTTTCTATTGGCAAACAGTAAATTACTCTGTTACTTGTAAGTGCATATAAATATTTAAATTAAAAATATATTTTTTCTTTTGTTGTTTGCTTCAGTGTTTAAAGAATTGTGTTTTGATTTTAGCTGCATTCATTAAACATTTTACTGCATAAGCACAAAAGAGCTGGTTAGGAAATAAATTTCACTAGCAGGCATCAACATGTATCAACTTTAGAAACTGAGCATGTATTCTACTCTGGTACAGCTGTAGCATCACTTAAATGTGGTTTCCTCTCTCTCTCTCTCTCTCTCTCTCTCTCTCTCTCTCTCTCTCTCTCTCTCTCTCTCTCTCTCTCTCTCTCTCTCTCTCTCTCAATTCAGCTGACTCCCTGTCTGTTGCCATTTTTAACAATTTCATATGAAGTATTTGGTTTTTTCTATTCACTTGATGTTAATCATCATTAAAGCCCAGATTTCTAAGCACAATAAAATAGTAAAATAAGCACCAAATTAAGCAAAAATGAATATATGCAAATATGATATTTAGTTTTCACAGAACTCTCACCTTATTGAAGGTGTTACAATACACAAGACAGGTCACCCTGAGATTTTCCTGCCTAAAACATCTGTGTCTTATCAGTGAAAAATGTTTTGTATAGTGAAAATGTTCATTTGACTTCACATGACATCACAGGTGCAGGAGAAATGCACTATAGTTCTTTGGTGAATTCTGTTCAATATGTGTATCTTCGGCAGAAAGTTTTTAGAAATTTGACACAGTGTTTTGTAACTTGAATTTTTCTGTAGCATGTGATTGAGTTGCAATTTTTGCAACCCTGTATGTTTCTGACGACAGTGTTACTGGCATTTCGTCAATCAGAGAAAGTAAATGTTCCAAGGAATTATTTCAAGCTTCCAGCTGCTTTAAAATGTCAGGTATTTTGGAGAAATATCATTCTTGCACAACATGCTGCTGCTTGGAACTCAGGGAATCACCGTCCTTGTCCATGATATCATTGCAAAATCTCAGGCAATAAATCACTGATGAGTTGACTCTCTATCCAATCGCAGCAAGTTTTTTCTCATTGCAGTATTATTGGACAACACCTGGCTATACCCAGCATTTCTTTCTTACACATTTAGCTAAGAAAATTGCAAATCATTGATAAATCACTGATAACTGTGAAATACACACTTTAAATTTACAGTTTTGGGTAAAATATGCTGTTTTAATTAAACATCATAAAATAAGTAAGCAAAAACATTTTTCTGCAGAATAAGCATAATAAGCACAAATAAACATAGTTCAAACTGGGTGTGCCTTACGAATTATAACCTTTCTGCTTATCCTTAAAAGTGTGGAAAACTTAAGCATTTTGCTTAGAAATCCGGGCTTTAGTCATAACAAATATCTGGATAAAAGTGATTTAAATGTTACCATTAGTAATAGTCATTTTGTTATGAGGTAGGCTGAGCAACAGCGCTAATAAAAGGTCAATATATGTAATTATTTGCTTGTGAAAACAAAAAAATATATTTTTAACATGTTAAAGTACACAGATTAAACCTAAGAAAGCTTAAAACCATAACAATGAATATTTCAGAAATGCTTAATGCTAAAAAAAGGATATTTGGCTTAAAGTGTGTAAGCTCTACCGTTTCTTGAAGCAAACTTGATTTATCATTTACGGTTTTCCATTAAAATAAAGTTTATTGAGAGAAATTCAACTGCCTAGCTACATACAGAAAATTCAAGATAAGATTTTGTTTGTCATACCAATATTTAAAACATATAAGGAGCCATTTTTTGACAAAATAGCACATTTTTTCCATGGAAACATGGTTTAGAGGTAAAAAAAAAAAGTGAAGAACCATGTACAATCGTGGGAAAAATGACTGAGGCATTAGTCCCACATCATTTTGCAGTGCGGTTTACTCAGGTCAATATTTCCAACATGTAGCTGAGTTTATTTATAGTCTCTGTTTCATATGTTATCATCTGTCAGACACACAAATGGGTTGTGTCTTGAATTACCACTCGTTGTGTATACATACTCGCAAATATAAATGCAATGGTGGTTCAAAACACTGCCAAGACATACAAATGGGTTGTGTCATGAATTATCACTCATTTTGTATACATACTCGCAAATATAAATGCAAAACATTGCCAAGACTCACAAATGGGCTGTGTCTTGAATTATCACTCACTTTGTATACATACTCTCAAATATAAATGCAGTAGTGATTCAAGACACTGCCTGTTTGTGTTTACAACAGACAATAACATATGGATCAGAGACTATCAATAAACACGACTACATGTTGGAAATATCGATTTACCACTTGCTTTACAGCAAAATGTTGGAATTATTGAACTTAATTCTCCTGTCTTTCCGTTTGCTGGGAGGACAGTATTGTTACAGTGGTTTATGTTTTGTTTCAGGCGTGCGCACACACTCTCTGTCCTATTTGTCCTTATTGGTGTACTTATTTATGTTGCCATCTTTGAACCAGTAAGAGAAGATACATCTTACAACACTAAAAGGTAATTATTTATCTTAAAATTGACAATCAGTACATTGCATATTTGAACAATCAATTGAAATTAACTCTGTGAAGTAATGTAATAATCAAAAAATTATGCACTTTAAGTCAACAGAACACTTTTGGAAATTCAGCAAGGAACCTTAGCTCCTTTTTGTCTAAACTGAGTTATTCAAACATATCTTAACTTTGGTATAGAGATTACTGCCTGTTATAAATCTGTGCCAGCTGATGATGAAGAGAAGACGCTTTGAAATATGTTTTGGTGGTCAAGTTGTGTATTCAAATTCTCGGAACAAATGTTGAATTGCATCTACACTGTTTAAATCATTAAAGGTTTCCACAGCCAGAATGTGTATACCATATTTCATTACATAACTGTCGTTATTGTGCATTGGTTGCACCTTAATTTATAGACAAGTAACAAGGACCTTATACATTTCACTACATAATCGTCACATTAATATTCTAGGTGTTCACTATCAAGAAATATTGAAAAATATGGTGCCACTAAAACCTTAGGTACCATTAGCCCAGTTAGATTCACGGTAGAGGGTAGAGGGTAGGTATGCAGTGTATTCTGATGCTCAGAGAGATGCTATTCCCATTCCTTATGTCATCAATGTGTCATTGAAGATACATCTATGTATGGAGTCTAGCACCTGAAGCATGGAATAATGGTAAGTAAGTGGAACAGGAGGTGTGAACTGTTTTACACATGGTTAACATGCACCAAGTCAATAACCATCTTATTCAATTGTATAAGGCTGTTTGTATAGTTATTCTAACAAATGCTTATTTTGTGAAACACCAGTATGGGAAAATATAAAAATTATGTGATAGGTTTTATATTAAAAGTGATTGTGCTCGTGGAACAGAATGCTAATAGAGCTGTAGAAAAGGAGTTTTCAATTAGTGAAAAACTTGTAAGGAATTGGCACAAAATGAAAGTGCAATGGGAAATCTACAAGCTATTCAAGGTGCTCTTTTGGTGGTCCTAAAACCTGAACATCATATCGAGGTACTAACATATATTGAAGAGTTGCAGAATAAAATGAATTTGTAAATAAAAGATGATTTTTAGTTCAATAAATACAATAAGAACAGCAATGTGATGTTGATGATATTCCTTTAATTACTATGTATGTGGAACATACATGTGGACTGTAACAAATCTTCGCCATTAAATTCTGTTCCACGACAAAACTTGCATCTCCTTCCATGACTTATTCATTGATTTTAATTCCGCTTCAACTATCCTCCTCCAAGTTACTCTTGGTCTTCCAATTCTTCTTTCCCCCTGTGGGTTCCATTCCAACACCTGTCTAGTTATATACGTATTTTCAGGTTCCTTTCTCAGTGCATGTCCAATCCATGTCCATTTTCGTTTATTTATTTCTATATCAATTGGTATTTGATTTGTAATTTCACAGAATACACTGTTGCTGATGATTTCGGCCACCAAATTCTCAGTATGTATCTTAGGCACCCATTAACAAAAATTTTTAGTTTTTTATTTGTTTCTTGTGTTGCTCTCCATATTTTGCAACCGTATAGCAATACAGATTGTATGTTTGATTTAAAAATTCTAATTTTAATATTTCTATGTATTTTTTGCGAGTTCCACATTGTTCTCAGTTGGTAAAAAGCATTTTTTGCTTTATTTATTTTGTCAGCTTTATCTCGGTCTCCTCCTCCATTCTGGGATACTATGCAACCCAAATAATTAAAATATTCAATTCTATTTCATGTCTATCTATGTACAATCTATTTGTATTTTTTTAATTTATTCTCATTTCTTTAGTTTTGGCAACATTTATTTTCATTCCAATATCTTGGCTTCGATTTTTAAGTCATGTAGTTTCTTTTCAATATATTTGAAGCTTTGTGCCATTATACATATATCAGCAAAATCGAAGTCTTCTAGTGTATCATACAATCCCCTCTTTTTCTATTCATCATATCATCTAAAATCATTAAAAACAGGATTGGTGACAATACACATCCTTGTTTAACACCACTATTAATTTGGAAAGGTTCTGATAATTCTCCATTATGTTCCACCTGACATGAGAAGTTATTATACATTTCTTGTACAATCCTTATAATCGTCTCTGGTATACAGAGTCCCAAAATTAGACCAACAAACTATGGGAGCTGATAGATAACATTATTTCAAACACTTTTTGTTAAGGAAGGTTTCTTGCTGCGGTGCTTTAAGTGCTACACGAGTTAATGTCATTACTGCCTCCCATCCATTTTAAGTATTTATGACAAAATCAACAATGCAAATTAGTGTTAAGGCACACAATCTTAATCCAAGAAACATAGAACACACAAACAAAACACAAACATCTCATTGTTTACAGTTAATCACATCTTTACTATTCAAAATTAGACCGACAAACTTTTAAATCAGAGAAATGGCTGGTGTCTTTACGAGAGTATGGCAGAATATTGCATGTCGATGCACTCTTTGTGTTAATCGCAATGGGCATGCATTCCAACATTCACTTTGAATAGTAAAGCGGTGATTAACTGTAAACAAAGAGATGTTTGTGTTTTATGTGTTCGTGTTGGATTCTTGGATTAAGATTGTGTGTCTTACTAAGATAAATGCAATACTAATTTGCATTGTTGATTTTGCCGTAAATGCTTAAACTGGATGGAAGGCTCTAATCTGACATTAACTCATGTAGCACTTAAACGAAGCACTGCAGCAAAAAACTTTCATTAACAAAAAGTGTTTAAAATAATGTTATCTATCCCCTCCCAAAGTTTGTCACTCTAATTTTGGACACTCTGTATCTGTGTGTGTGTGTGTATGTCGGTCTGGGTGGCTCAGTTGGTTAGACGCTGGCCTATGGATCCCAAGGTCGCGGGTTCAAACCCGGCCGAGGCCGATGGTTTTTAAGTGTGCTTAAAAACCACAGCTCCATGTCAGTAGATTTACTGGCATGTAAAAGAACTCCTGCGGGACAAAATTCCGGCACACCGGCGATGCTGATGTGATCCTGGCAATTGACAGCGTCGTTAAACAACAAAATAATTTTAATAACGTATGTGTGTGGGGGTGGATGTGGGTATATGTGCACAAAATCACTATTTATGTATTTTTTACTGGAGCAGCTGCTTGCGTTGCAGTTTCAGAGTCATGTGGCAATTTTTTTTCCTCTCCTTTTTGACTATGAACAGGATAATGTGCCCGTGCTTGAATATACTCAGACTTGCTCTTACTCCTGTTACTGTACACTAGTCACTGAAAGTTAGAGCAGCCAGTCTTAAATAATTTATTCTTTGCATAATGGTTGCCCTGTGTATTTTTATTTTAAAATAATGCATACAAAAATATGACGATTATTCAACAAAATATGGTATGTACAGGTGATTGATTCATTGCAAATGAATGGCAAACTAGACCTCCTACAATAAGCAAACAATTCCAAAGTTGTTGTTGTTGTTGTTTTCTAGTGCCTTGCATCTGGCAAGGTGATGTAACTGCCACATTGTAAAACTGGTGCCCGTTAAGAAAACAGTTACATGAAAGCCACATACATGAATACAATTCCAAAGTCACAATGTGCATTTTATATATTCTATAATACATGCCATCTAAAAATTATTATATTTTGCTAGATGAGGGCAAGTTTTACAGGTTTCAGGAAGTTGGCACGTGTGTATATTGAGAGAGAGAGAGAGAGTTGGAATGAAGGAAGGGAATGGATACACATGGAGGAAGTCCATGTATTTATAAAACAAGTGTTAAATGTTAAAACTTGTTCCACACTCTTAAAAGAATACCAATACCTCAGACTCAAAATTGTGCATAATATGAATGTGTTTTCTGTTTCCAGAGGTTTGATAGCATGTGTGCTAGTCTTCATCCTTTTGGGTGTAACAGTAACACCAGATGGAGTGTTCAAGAGGCCACATCCAGCAGTCTGGAGGTTTACATTTTGTTGCAGCATAGTGTATGAATTAGGGCTAATCTTCGTGTTATTTCAAGTAAGTAGAGTTGAGAATAAAAATAACTGTAGCTAGTTTCAGTTCCAAAATAAGTCTTCCAACTTTACACTAACACAATCGTTTGAGTATTTTAGAATACTCTTATCATAGAGTACATTGCATTACATTACAACAGTTGGAAATATGTATGTAATGTGAGTCCCTGAACTGTCCCTACTTCCAAGTTCCAGTATAGAGCAGCATCCATTACAAATCTGCTGGCCAATCAGATCTTGTAACATACAGACAAAAGATAATTACCAAGATACCATTTTGGAACATATGGTCATTAGTGTGATGAATATAGTCATTATGGTTACTACTAAAACAATTATGTTTAGGAATTCCTTTTAAATAATAATGATATACATGAGCAGTAATTATAATAAGTGTACAAGTTGTTGGGGATATAAGTGTGCAGATTTCGCATGATGGTAGATTCAAATATGACATAAAAGGTCTAATAACAAATTCATCTATCATGAAAGGTAAAGCAGATAATTGAACATTATTGAATACATTATTTGTACAGTTTGGTAACAGAGTAGGACTGAAGAAGTGAATGTTTTGTTTACTAATACTATTGTTATCAAGCATGCGTTCACACCTACCAGACTAGATCAGCCCTAGAAAATTGGTTTCGCCAGGTATCTGTGTTTATTAGGTATTGCAAGCAATGAGGGGAGGGATAGGATGGCATTCTTTCAAGCTTTCCAAGCAGTATTCACAAGGCTTAAGCACTGTCAACTTTCCGCTCTGATTGCTGAATGAATTATGTGATTTCTCTGCATTAGTGTCAAGTATCGCATGCCAGGTTTTGTTCAATTGTATTCTGTTAAAATTATTAGGGTGTTTGTAAATTTCTATGGTGTCACGTTGTAGTCTGGTGTGGTAGTATGGTATAAATGAGAGCGGAGAAGCCCCGCCCTCTAACACACATCTCCTGTTCAAGCCCAGCCCTGTGAGCAGCCCAGGTATAAATATGGCACCTCCAGCCATAAACGATTCTGTGATCAGAGTTTCACGGGTGATCAGCCGTGTTAAATTTAAGAAGGTTGAGCTTTCGGCCATTGTACACTCCATGGCCATCTTCAGGACTAAAAAGATGAAAAAGTCTCCTCAGTTTTCCAAATATATACTATGGTTAGGTTGCATTGTCCTAGCCAATGCGCGGGTGATGGTTTTTTTTTTTTTTTTTTTTTTTTTTTTTTTTTTTTTTTTTTTTTACCGTGGAGGGGAAAAACCCGTTACAGGCGGAGGCCGACATGCTGAGGCCAACAGTGTGAGGGTCCCTGCACCCTGAAGGGGGAGGGTTACTCACTAAAAAACTCCTCCACGTGTTAGTTCGTACAATGCTAATGGTTTCGTGCATCATCGTGCGTTAGTCGGGTCCCGCATAGCACCCCGGTTAGTAATTGAAAGCTTTAAGCTGGCATGAAGTACATGCGAGCGAGTCAGATGTTGCTTTTTGGTAATGCCCATGAAACCTGGACATGACCAAGAGAGTTACATGCGTTGTTAAGTTGGTGTTAATATGAGATGCAATTATGCTTACTTATGATTAAGGTTGCACAGGCATAGGCCTGTTAGTCGTTATGGTACGTGCTAATGTTAGTGTTAGCGTAACATGGTGTAATTTGTGCAATGCTTACGTCTAGGGTTGCACAGGTATTTACCTGCAAGTTGTTATGATATCTGCTAATGTTAGTGTTAGCATACCTGAGGTTATTCGTGCAATATTTGAGCTTATATCTAGTGTTACACAGGTATGTACCTGCAAGTTGTTATGATATCTGCTAATGTTAGTGTTAGTGTAACTGAAGTTATTCGTGCAATATTTGAGCTTATATCTAGCGATGCGCAGGTGAAACCTGCAAGTCGTTATGAAATAAGCTAATGTTAGTGTTAGAGTACAAAAGATGTTTTTCGTGCAATATTTAGGCTTATGTCTAGTGTTGCACAGGTATGTACCTGCAAGTCGTTAGAATCAGCTAATGGTCAGTGATTTTTACACATGCTTAATATGAATGCTATCGTGCTTGATTTCTACTTTGTCTGCCCAAGACAGGCAGGTCTTGTATCAGCGTTTGTCCTGGTCTCGCCGTGTTGTCGGAGTGTCCTACTCCATCATACGGTGGCCCGCTTTCACCGTGCACGTAGGACACTGGTGGGAGGCCCTAGTTCTCCCGGTCCGCCTCGGCAGTCGCTGAGGGCTTGTAGGGCTCTGTGGCAGGCTGCGGTCTGAAACAGGGAATAAGGAAGGTTTAGTTGTGTGGTGAGAGGGAACAGTCCTCTGTCAATGTTTCATTTAGTCGTGTAGTAGGTTGTTCAAGAATTCCTCTACTTCCGTGTTATTTGGAGTTAGATTTCTGTCGAAAAGCACTAGTGGTCTAGCATGTTTATAAATTTCCATAGTATAGTTACCTAGGTTCGTTACCAAAGGGCTGTGATGTTTATGCAAGTGTTTATATGTATCGTGTGATAGCTTTTTAATGAATTGCTCTATCGTGTGCATTTTTAGTTCGTCGTGTAATAAGTCCACTGGTGCAGTGTAGGTACAGTCGTAGTATTTTGTTTTGTAGTCTTTGGAGGCGCATAATATGTGTTTTTGCGGCATAACCCCAAACCGGAGCAGCGTAAGTGAGTATAGGGCAGATAAGCGTCTTATATAATGTTAGTCCCATTTTGAGTTTTAGTTACGAGTTCATGTTTATAAGGGGATATAGTTTGCCTAATTGGGCGTTCGCTTTTCCCCTTATTTGGAATATATGCTGCTTCCATGTGAGTCCCTGGTCCATTTTAAACCCTAACCAGGTGACTGTGTTTTTCCACTCAATGTTCTCTCCAAATATGGTGAGTGGTGGAAGCTGGTGTTTTCCTAGTCTGTGGTTGATTCTTTTGGTGAATATGATAGCCTGCGTTTTCTTGGCATTCACCTTAATTCGCCATTTGGTGAACCAATCCTGTAGCTCGTTAAGGGCGTTTTGTAGCCTCCTGTGTATGAACTCGACTTTCCCCGATTGCGCTACAATTGCCGTGTCATCTGCATAGATGAATAAGTTCATGTTGTGTGTTTTCGGAATATCGTTCATTGTTATATTAAAGATAATCGGCCCCAATATACTTCCTTGTGGGACTCCCGCTTTTATAGGGCGGGGGGAAGAGAGGTGGTTGTTAACTCTGGACTGGAATGTCCGATTGTGTAGATAGTTTGCGATTAGTTTGGTTAGAGAGTCGTGTATATTAAGTGTTTTGAGCTTCTTGAGCAGGCCCGCGTGCCAAACTCTGTCGAACGCGCGTTCTACATCAAGTAGGAGTGCGCCTGTCGATTTTCGGAAGTTAAACCCATGCGTGATGTGTTCTGTGGCTCTCAGTAGTTGCAGAGTTGTGGAATGGCGAGCGCGGAATCCGAATTGTTCGTTTATAGTTATGTTTTGTTTGATTAGTTGTGCATTTAGGCGTTTTAGTATTACTTTTTCGAGTAGTTTTCCCAGAATGCTTAGTAGACTAATTGGTCTGTAGCTCTGTGGGTTCGAGAGATCTTTGCCCTTCTTGGGAAAGTGTACGACTATAGCTGACTTCCATCTGTCAGGGTAGTACCCTTTCTCTAGCACATAATTGAAGATTTTGGATAGTAGTTTGATAGCATCTTCGGGTAGGTTAGCTAAGGCTACCGCCGGGATGCTGTCTGGCCCAGGGGCCTTTCGTTTCGGTAAATGTTTAATGAGCCATTTGATTTCGCTGGGATATGTTTTTCTTATTTTATTGTGCGTTATTTGGTCTTTATATTCGCGCGTTTCTTCCTCGGTTTCGGCGGTGAATTGTGGGCAAGAGGGAGTGATGTTTGGAGTTAATGTTTCTTGTAGCGCGTCCGCGAGTGCATTTGCTTCTTCTTTATCGGTGGTGGCTATGTTTTGATTAGTATGGAGTGGAGGGATTTGCACTTTATCGCGTGTTAGGCAGCGAGCTACTTTCCACACTGAGTCTTGTTCATAATCGAGATTCTCCAGTGTGTTCTGCCATTGCCTCGAGACGTGATTTGCGATCCTTTCGCTTACTAGGTTATTTAAGTATTTAACGTACTCGAGGTCTGTTAAGTGCCGCGTTTTTTGCCATTTGCGTCTGGCTCTGTTCCTTTTGGCTGTTAGAGAGGTTATGTCTTGTGGGAGTTTAATTTGATGTTGCCTAGGCTGGCTCATAGGCACAGAGGCAGCTGTGGCTATTTTTATGGCCTTTTCCAATTGGATGACCGCTTCGTTGGTGCTTTTGTTAGTGTTTAGTGGGACAGTGGGCAAGTTTTTGCTTACAGTGTCTGCAAATTTATCCCAGTTCGCTCTGTTATAGTTTGGGCGTTTAATTGGCGGGATTAGAGCTGCATTGCCCTCTAGTGTGATTATGAGGGGCAGATGGTCGGATGACAGCTCATTCATAACTTTGAGATGTGTTCTGCGTGTTATGTTTTTGGACAGGGCTAGATCTAGCACGTCAGATCTGTGTGTCCTGCAATATGGAACGTAAGTATGTTCCTCTGGAGTGTGGATTAAGAGGTCCGAGTTGTTTTCAAGGTGTAATAATGCTCGTCCCTCTTTATTTGTCTCGTTGCATCCCCAAATTTGGTGTTTCGCATTGAGATTACCGGCATTTAGGGCCCTATTGTGCTGCTGCATTAAGTCCGTTATGTCGGATGTGATTAAAGTACCTGGAGGGGCATAGGCCGCCGTTATGAGCACTTTGTTGTTGTCGAGTGTAATTAGTACACTGGTGGTTTCCAAATTTTGGAGTTACGCAGGGGAGGTCAGGTCGTGTTGTATATCGTGTTTAATAATGACCGCGGTGCCACCCCCGCGCCCGTCTCTATCTGTTCGGTGAGTCATGTATCCCGGAATGTTGAATCTATGGTTGTCTTTAAGGAGAGTTTCTGTGATAAGGGCTATATGAATATTATTACGGGAGAGGAATTCCTTGAACTCTGTCTTTTTGCGTCTAAGTCCCCTAGCGTGCCATGTCATGATGTTGAGATAATTTGTATAGTCCATCTTGATACTTAGATGAAACCAGGTGTCACCAGCAGTTGGAAGAAGTCCCTATAAGACGCCAATATGGAGCGGACCTCCGACAATTTCGCTTCTATCAACAACCCAAGGATGTGTCCCGCTGATTCCCTCAGGTCGCTGTCTTCCATGCCGGTGCTAGCGACGCGCCGGTACATCTGTCTCTGGTGGTGTAGTCGTGGGTCTCGGGTCTCTCGGGGTCGTCTCTGGAGATCTGGCCAGTCCCTCCGTGTCATGCGCGGCACTCCACGGGGCTGGCAGGGCGTCCTGGAACTTGACGGTTCCTCAGCGACCGTAGCCTGTGCCACAACCTCAGCCATACTAGGCACTGGTGGAGCCCGCTCGGGCATTACTCCCCGCGCTCGGCTTCCAGATCCCACAACCGTGTGTCTACCTGACCCCTGGAGGTTACGTGCTGCCGCCACATGGCGCTGGTATTCGGGACAAGCCCGGTACCTGGCCCCGTGGCCCTGGCACAGGCATAGCGCGCACGTTCTCAGGGGGGCGGAACATCACAGCCACGAGAGTCATGGTCGCCGGTGCACTTGGAGCACACCCTAACCGCGGCCAAGCACCTCGCCTCTGTGTGCCTGAGCTGTTGGCACTTACTACACTGGACCGGTATGACCGGTCGCCTGTATAACTCCACCTTCACTCGAAAGTGGAGCATACATTCAACCTGCCTTAGTCGGTCCAGGTCGTCTGCCGTCACCAGGTCCACCAGATAGAACGGAAGAGGTGTTCGGGCCTGGTCGTAACGCCTAAGTTGCGTTACTCGCAGCACTGAAAAGTGCGTGGCACGCAACTCAGCCTTAATGGCCTCCTCCGCCCCATCATAGTAAATGTGCTTTATCACGGCACGGAAGGATTGCTGCTCGTCCTGCTGCCCCGTCAGCTGGATGTTGACTCCCTTCTGCTGCAGAAAGGCACACATGTGTGCATAGTCCACGGGGGACGACATGCGCACCAGGAAGTCCTGCAACAGCGGGGCCCTGGTCACTGTGTAGCCCTCATTGGCATAGAGGGAGTCAAACTCTTGCAGGGTCTGAAACAGCGTGACGTGGTGTTTACTGACGTAGATTGGCCCGTGCATCCTGGGTGCTTGGGGGGGGGGGCGCAGTAGGGGCAGGAATCGTAACCGGGTCTGGTCTGGAGGAGGGGCCGTCTACGGGGCTTACGGAAGGGGCCAAGGGAGCAGGTTGTTGGTTTGACTGAGGTGGTGGTGTGGAGAGGTTAGAGCCAGGAGGGGAGACGAGAGGAGGTGGGGTATGGGGCAGAGAGGGGACTGACGCGGCGGAAGAGGAGCGGGATCTAGGGAGGGGGGTATTCATTGCAGACGGATTCAGTGTGGGAGTCCGGCCGAGCTCAGGCGTCGCGGCAGGGCCGTTTACCGCCTGGGCTGCGACTGGGGGGCTCACGGACGGTGTCACTGGGTGGGAAGTAGGGATGGGGTTAGGTGGGGGAGATTCAGGGGCTGAGGGGCCACCAACATCCAATTGTCGCTTAGTGACCCTTCCACGGGTCGTGCGCATCTCGCCAGGAAATCGCTTCACTGAGGAATTTTTGGACTTGGTCATACTAGGAAGGAGAGATGGAAGTTATAGAGTGAAAAACAGCAAATAAATATACTATATGTCCTAACAATCCCTAACTTGACCTTGGAAGAGTTTCGGAAAAGAAGAAGAAATAAAAGCCTAGAGGGGACCTAACGGGGAGCTTAAAAACTATATAGAAAGAGGAAAATAGTTGAGTAGAAGAGAAAGAGCAGTTAGTGGGCGCTAAAAAGCCTGAAGTACAGAGGTCCTGCCCTAAGGCGCCTAGATTCCAGTCAGGTGACTGTTGGCTACAGACTTGTACTTCTACCCAGCTAAGCTGTTAGTGTGCCTGCACAGGCGGGTTCTAGCTGGCGGGAACTGAAGCTGCAATCGCCGGGCGTCTGAGAGCGTGAGTGGCGGCCTGCGCACTACGCTCGTTGGACTGGAAGATCTCTCGGAATCCCTTCTTCACGCTTTTAAGCAAGCTTGGAGGGCTCTTCAAAGCAGCTGCAGACGATCTCACCCGCAGGAAGACACCCCAACCGGCGACACTGCACAAAGTTCGTACCCGCGGGAAAACACTGCAGCTGAGCCTACAGCAGGCCCAATCAGAAACCATCACCCGCGCATTGGCTAGGGAAAACTGCGGAGACTTTTTCATCTTTTTAGTCCTGAAGATGGCCATGAAGTGTACAATGGCCGAAAGCTCGACCTTTTTAAATTTAACACGGCTGATCACCCGTGAAACTCTGATCACTAACGTTCGCCGAGAAGACTCAGACCACACCACCAATGATTTCCACCGCAGGTGTGGATGAAATGTCTAGACCTCTAAACTCCAGCAGACTACGGCTTTTAAGCCCGGAAGAAATCTGTAGCTTTAATTCTAACTCCAGCTGTGAAAGCTTCCGACTACTCATTGTTTCTTCTTCACTAGATACAAAAACTTCCCAAGCTTCCTAATTTGCTATTTCTTGAATAGCCCTAAATTACACTACATTTGTTGTAATTGAAGAAGATTAATACAAACATAGATTTTGTTTTTCCTTTTGCCAGACTAAAGCTGATGCAATACGGCTTTTGAAACATATTGATCCAGAACTTGGAGTCCCATTGAAGGAAAAAAGCTATGGTGGAAATTGCCGTATTTATGATCATGAGCGGCCAGATGATCCTTTTCACAATATATGGGTAAGATAATTGATTAGTTTATTCATTCTCACAAAAGAAATTTAGGAATTCTATTTTTGTATGTATCTTTTGACTTAACAAGCTTACTCTGTTGTATTGGAGAGAAATAAGTCCTAGAAATAACATGTTTCAAATGAAGCAAATGCTAACCATCATTTTGTATACTTCATGTGATTGTTCCACAGCATCTAAAATGTGCCTAGATTTTATCAGAAGATAAGAAGTAAAAACAGTGATATATTGTTTTCATTTATAAGGCCAATCACTGATAATTAACAGATTATAAACTAAATTATAATGAAAATTGAGTCGGATTAGAGATTATAATCTGTTTATTATTTTAAAAAACTAACTGTGACATAATAGTACAAGTATTTAAAACAAAATTACTCAATTGGGCCTGACCTAGATAGTGAAGTATAGCCTTTTCTCAGGCTTGGTTCATATAGGGCTGAATAAGAGTTTCAGCCCATGCAGACTTCTATTGTCTGCATCAGCAGCCTATTCTTGGATAATATTTCTCTAAAGGAACTTCTGACTCCAGTTAGTGGAGACTTTAATGAACTTGAAAATCACATTGACCCCAGGAAAGTCAATTACAACCTCATGCACTTTGATATCCCTGAGGACAACTTGATTTTCAAGTTCATTAAGTCTTCACTAGTAGCACTCTGAGTTCCTATACTGAACATTTATCCAATGCTAGCAGTCAATGAGCTGATGATGCAGACAGCAGTCTCTGAAACATGTCCTCAACATTTGGAATAAATGAAGCAAGTGAAAGTGTGTTAAGTCACCTCATCTATCTTCTATTAATGTGAATGTTCAAATCATTTTAAGTCTTTGAGTGACTCATCATTGATAACTTCTTACCAGTTCATTATTGTTTAATGTTAACACATCTGTTATACTATAAAGATATTCTGTTTTAAGTTGAAGTGTGCATGCTGCGAGTGAAAGTAAATGGTATATATGATCTTTGATGAAGCAGTTGTAAGGTGTATGAGGGTCATTCCATAACTGCTGGCAACTATGGGATAATATTTGATAATGCGGTAACAGGAAATCCACACTGCATTGCATCATGAAGGCAGCGTTAATCTCAGTGGCAACAGAAAATAGGAATAGAGGACAGGTTGCAGTGAAAAGCACGCAATGGAACTCTGTGCAAATTTATTATGCACGAGAACAAATGGAATGAACATCAATCAGTTAACATTCATGGTACCAGCTGTCCTTCAAAATAGGCCCCCAGGTATTGCCAATGATGGGGAAGCTGTAGAATGCCACAGGCATTGAAATCCACATGTGCCACTTGTTGCCGGTATGCTATTAGGATATCCATTCTCTTTGCAAAGCAGTATTACCCAAATCTTCTCGTAGGTCAGCGTGTCATTGAGTAGCATTCCGGCCACCCAGCACCGCTATTTTTACATATGATCATTTGTTGCAATCTTTTGCAGCACGGCCAACCTCAGACTGTACATTTTTGGCACTGATACTGAGCCAACCTTACAGTAGTAACTGTCAGTTGAATTCAGTATGGTTTGCCATGGTGTTTCAAATGTATTAAAAGGCAGTACAATGATGCAACATGTTTGAAAGATATGACATTGTTGCCAAGACTTATGAAATGGCCTTCATATAAAATGCGTTGTTTGAAGGTTATAAGATATGTATATGTTTAAAGGATAAGTTGGACTTGTTTGTACCAACACACTTCTTGGGCTGGTGGTTAAAAACCTTGGTACTCCGTGACTGGTGGCTGTGCACGGTACTGTCTGTGATGTTTGAAGTCTTAGAGTATACACTGGAGCATCAGCTGCCTAATTTCAGCGAATGCTGGTGGGATCATGTAAGTATTATCACCACTCATACATAATCCATTAAAGGTATTGAAGAAAGTGTCAGGAAAGTAAACTTTAATTTTCATAGACTAATATAGAGAGTGTGTGCAAATGATTATAGATGTTTAAACTTACATATTTTCCTGAGGCAGTCAATAATCATGTCCTAATGTGCTACAGCATAATATAAAAATTGCAGCAATGTTAACCTATTTTCTTAAGAGTGTGAGCCGTTATGCAAACAAAGGGAACAAAAATATATTTTGTGGCACTTCCTCCAGAATAACACGAACTGCCACAGCAAGAAAGTACTATGATGGAATTTGTAAATGGTGAATATTGGCTTACTTTTGAGACAGAATATTAAAAGACCCCAAAAGAAAATCGTTTATGTGAATATTTGTTAAGAGTGTAATTTGTTTTTGATGTTGGTATGAGTTGGTTAAATGACGAAAACGTGTTACTAATGTTCATTGTTACAAACAATTAAGTTTGTTTAAAGATGTCATAAATATTTCCTTATTTAATTTTATTATATATGTATAAATAAAAGAATTATATGTGTTCAATATTGAAAGCGAAGGGAGAATGGCTAAGGATCGCTTCCCTAACAATGCGGGAACTATTTGATGAACGCATACGCGGATGTACACAAAAAGAAGTGTAATGCGTCGCCAATTGTCTAGTCATTAGCGTCTATGTGTTTGGTGTAGATGGACGTATTTTTATGTGTACGCGTCATAAAATAATGAAAGTAAATTTACTAAGTGTTTAAAGATCGTTAATTTGTGTAAAATAAGTGAAACATTAGCTAACTTTAATAAGTTAGTTAATACGAAGTGTGCGATTAAATAAAAGGACGTAAAATAGACGAAGTGTAAAGTGATAGAAAACACTTTTAGCGAAATATCGCTAAATGTTGTTTTCTAGTGCCTTGCATCTGGCAATGAAGCCATTAGCATTATATCGCTAAATGTTCAGGCATTAAATTTTGGCGATGCTAGGGAAGTCAATCCACTGAAATAAAAGACTTTCTACTGTGATACAATTTAAATACTGTGAACAAGGAGGTGCAAATAAAATGTTTCACTAAAGTTAAACCCGAGTGTGTGTTCATTCCATCCAGTACCACGACCCGAGATAACGGAAGAGTCAAAAACTCATCAACATCACCTCACGTAATACATAAAAACAGCACCACTTTGTACAAAATGGACATGTATTGATTTATATTAATGTTTAGAGTTTGTATTTGATATTTGTTAGCACTATGTTAATATATGTTATATTAATTCTATTTATATTGTTATTATATTTGAAACTATTAGTCCAGATTATGTAGCAGGTGATCAGGTTTAAACCAAAAAGGTGAGTCGATTAATAACACTACAGAACACTAACTTACAATTTCCGGTTGATAATGGAGGAAAGTCAGCTTCTGAAATATGTTCGGTAAATTATAAGTAAGTGTTGTGTAGTGTTATTAATGGACTCACCCTTTTGGTTTAAACTCCTGTATCCTTGGTATCACATATGATACCTCAGGCTTTGGATATTTTCTTGCTGTGTGAATGTGTTAAACTCGTGACGGCCGGTGGTATCATGTTTGATACCTTTCCATTCTATGCTTTTTCTCTCTCTTGTCCACTTTGTATCGATTGTTAAAAAGTTAATGTAGTCCCGAGGTATCATATATGATACTACCCCTAAACCCCAAACCCCCCCAAAAACATTTTATATTTTGAATATTCTTGTTCTTTTGATACTTAATAACACATATTGCTCCACATAACAAAATTTGTAGCTGTCTATAAATGTCATTTTAGTCCCCCCCCCCCCTGGCCAAAAAAAATAGTATTGTGATCTCAGGATGCAGGAGGTTAAATTGATTATTACAACACTGTTTTCAAACTTCCAAGAAAGAAGATAAGTAATCAGATTTTTAAGGGGATTTCAAAATGCATCCAAAATGAGCTGCTGGATTGTATATATATAGAAGTTAAAGTCCCTATAGTCGTTTGTGTAAACCTGTATTTTAATTTTGATGTTCATATAGTTGTGTTTAAACTTGTTTAAAGTAATAGTGAGGAATTATGAAAGGCCCCATACATTTATTTCAAAATTAACAACCATATGTTTACTTAAATTCAATTTGTCTGTAAGTATCAAGAAACTCTCATTTCTAGTCTTCTTGAAGATCCAGAACTATGAGAGCCTAAGCATTATTAATCACTATCACCCCAATACAGTTCATTATTATATATTTATCATAATACTTTCAACTGTTGTTTAGAACACAAATGTTGTTGGTTAATGCTGGATTTCTGACAATGAAGTCATTAATCCTAGAACACAAATGTATAAGTACAAGAAAAATGTAAAGTCCTAATGTTGCAAGGAGAATGTCATGTATCTATGCTGATGTAGAAACTCTAAGATTGAAATTATGAAGCTAATGTAAAGAAGATGGTTAATTAAAGAAAGTTACACTCCTGTGTTCGTCAACTTTACTAGAAAGGTACTCAAAACTTTAGCAAATGATATACCTATTTAACTCTGTTTTTCTTATTCTGTTGCAGTCTTCATATTTGCTCTGTCATCTTTATATAACATTTAATTTTTTATAGCTGGCAGAAGTGAAATTAACATTGTTGCTCAGTAAACTTTTGTAGGACAAAAAATAAAATAGAAAGTTTAACATGCAAAGTAACTAATAAACTGTTTAAATTTATTTGGAGTATTACCAGAGAACGAGAGTTACAAAAAAACAGTTTACTTCTCACAAAAATGCTCATTTACAGTAATTGAGGGATCAAAGAGGAGATAATAAACATATTTATGTAATGGAACTTAGATAGATGCATCAAGTTTCCCCAAGGTGGCCTTAATGCATTGGGCCTGACATTTTTTAACCTTGATATGTCCTTTGGAGTTAGAGTATTTTTCAAGGATATTAAACAAATACAATTATTATTTATTTATGCCAACAAACTTACTGTTGGTGTTTTTAAACACACAAGCCGTGTGTGGGCAAAGTTTGAGAGGTAGAAATACGAACTGGTTTGAGAATTTAATGCCATTCTGGCAGTTTGTCACAATAGCTCAGTGGTAGAGCAGCCGCCCGGTAAGCAGAAGGTCTGTGGTTCAAATCCCAGTTGTGGCATTGAATTTTTAAGTTCCAGTTCTACCTCTCAAATACAATTATTTTCTTTGCATTACAATTAAGCAACTCTATTAAATCTGTATACCATACATTACATTTTAAGTGCTTTAGTAACCCAAACTTACTAGGCTTTACAACATACCATGCCTGGTCATTTGCTTTCCCATCTGTTACACCATTCAGTGTATTTTATTCTTCCTCTTTACTGCTAGAAACTATATCATCACTATCAGAACTGGATTCGTTAGAATCTTCAGTCACTCTCATTAATTTCTAATTACATTTTCATAATTTAATCCTCTGTCAAACCTTATGATGCAGCCATCTTTGCTTGGTGTTTGATAGTAAATACATTTGCAGCATGAGCATGATCAGAAGTAGTTCTTGTATATTTATCTTTTTGAAACACCAATGTTACCAGCACAAAATGCAAGAGAATCAATACAAACGAGTAGCAAAGGACATAGGATTCCATCTGTGTAGTAACAGGAAACATACTATATAATAAATAAGACACTTTCGCCAACATAAAATTTATTAAACTATGTTTACAAAATAAAGTAACCCCCAAATTCGTCTGGAAAATAGTTAAACTTAGCAACGGAAATGTTCAACAAAAAAATTTCGACATTCCTCAGAGGGACATTTTCAGTAAGTTCATTGAACCGTTACCAGAAGAAACATCAGAAGAAGCATCACCATCCGCACCATGAAACACCATGGAAACCCAGTTATTGTCCGGTTGATAATGGAGGAAAGTTAACCTTCGAAACGCGTCCCGGAAAAATATTTTGTAAGTGTTGTTCAGTGTTATTAATCAACTCACCTTTTAAATTAAATTAATTACAACAACACTGTTTTCAAACTTCTATGAAAGGAAGATACTATATGAAGTTCAAAAACAGAACCATTCCATGGTCAGGTTCTGTGCCCATTAGCTCAGACCATGGAACCATTCCATGCCACAGGTTCAGTGGGTTAAAAGGTTAAGTCACTTGACTTCTGGTATTATAAAACTCTATTTACAATGTTTGGGAGGCAGAATCAGAACTGAAATAAATAATTACCATCTATTATTTGTTTGTGCCAACAAACTTACTGTTAGTGTTTTTAAACACACAAGCTGTGTGTTTAAAAACAATGCCCATCTGTGGCATTAAATTTTCAGTTCTGATTCTACCTCTCAAATAATTACCATCTATTTACAATGTTTCAGGAATGATAGAATAATGAATATCTTGTTACCATATTTGACAAAAATTTCTCAGATATGTCATTTAGATGCTTCATGTTGTTAAGAATTGGTTTTTGGAGTTGCATTGCTTGAGTGCATACTAGTTGTGAACAGAAGTTGTGCAGATATGTTGTTCAAACTATCTGCATTTGCCTAAGTTTTGTTTCACAAAAACAATGCTTCTTATATCATTCCTGAAATGTGAAATTTCTCTTAGCATCCTGTATATGCAATGTAATATCATAATGCTTTTGAGGCTTAATAATTCACTTTGTACTTGTTGGTCTATTAGACAATCACTAACACATGCTTTGTATTTCACTAAAGTAGAGCAACAGTTCTTCTCTGCTTTATTTCTCAGTTTAATAGGTGAATACGAGATGACTCAAAATAACAGTGGCAATGCTCAATATGTGTATAGGAGGCACTGTGTACAGAAATGCATGATATGTGCATGGGGAGGGGGGGGGGGAGAGGGGAAGTGGCATCAGAGTTTTACATTTCAAAATGGTGTTGGGCATGTATCCATATTTTGTTATGAAACCACCAACTAAATGTATTAAATTACAAAAGCAGTTTGAAGTGCCAACCTCTGACTTACTTTAGACCCTAGATTGACGATGCACATATTGTGATCAAGAAATGTAGCAGTTTTCTAGTCCCCACATGGGTTTGTGTTATATATATCTTTTTTTTTAACTTTTTTTGTTATTAATGTTCTCCAACGTAGTATCATATCAGTCGGTGAATGAATGAAATGTGTGAAAGATGCTCAAATGAGCCCGAGGTTAATAGAGCTTTAAGTTACCTGTCATTCATCTTCTCAGGATAAGGGAAAACCTCGGTAAAAACCTTATCTGGATAACTCACCCTAAGCGAGATTCGAACTCTTGACCTCTTGGACACGAGGTAGACATGCGACTATGGACATAAACACCACACTACAGAGGCACGTGGTTTGTGTTATAAGCTGTGACCTGATGTTAAAGGAGTTTTGCATACCATACACTTGATGATACTCCAAGACAGATTAGTCGAGATCAGTTTTGCCAGGTCATATGATTATATTCATTTTGTATGATAATTTTGTACTGAACTGATGTACCATTAGGCATGCTCAAATCTTCAAAATGTATGATAATTCATTGTACGAGAGTTTGGATAAGAAACTAATTTCTGTGATACTACTGTTCACCAATGGAGAGAAATACCATGACGAGAATGTGCTGCCCTTATCTGTTTGGAAACAGTAAGACAAGGACAGTGAATGTGTGTGAGAGAGAACTCATGCTATATGAGGAGTAAAACTATTCAAAAAACATGTGCTCCACGGCTGCACCTGATTGAGAACAGTTGACTTTCTTATGCATGTCAGATATCACTATTTGGTACTCCTGCAAACACAGGATCACTCAATATATACAAATAGAATCAATTAGGTATACTAAACTAGACAAGGGATTGTATGGAATCCAGTTTTTTGAATCACTTTATTTTAATGTTCACCTTTACTTATAAAATGTTGGAAAAACTGGAACGTTTTCAAGATCATTTGATCTCATTCTCAGCCGTGCAGTGACTGAAGTCAACTTCTTCCTTCACCACATCTCTGTTGCTATGGCCCTGTTGCCATCTGGTGTTAGGGATGCAAAGTTTTAACACATAAGAGAGATAGAATCGGAACTGAAAAATTCAGTCGCTTCATTCAGTGACAAGATTTCAGAATTTATTACTCTATTAAGGTTTTTGATTATGCACATTTTTTTCCAAATGTTCAGTTCTGTCGGTGAAGTAAGTGATTTTAATAATTTTATGTTACAGCCAATGTTGGGCTTTCTATCCAAAAATGGTGTGACACAGCAGACTTTTCTGTTTGTTTCAATTTTACATTTCTCTGGCATTCCTTCAGCCTGATTTCCAGATTTCTTTTAGTTTTTCCTATGCAGCTTTTTTCACAGCTCTCACAGTTCATCTGGTTAATTCTGGATTTTAAAGTTATGGGGATTATATTTTTAAGTGGTTCATTTAGTAGGTTCTTCAGACTGAATTTGTTTTGAGGTGGTTTTGAATGATCTCGAAAATAAAATACAGAATGATTAGCCAGGCTTGTGGGCCATGGTCTAGTGGAAAATCTCCTTCCAGACGTTTTGTTCGACGCAGCTCCACTAGACCATGGCCCACAAGCTTGTTAATCATTCTGTATTTTATGACACCAGCTGTAAAAGTTTTAGCAATTTGATCTCAAAAATGTTCCAGTTTTTACAACATTTTAAGAGTGAAGGTGAGTGTAAATAAAGTGACTCAATGAATTCAATACATGAAGTATACTTCTCCGTTAATATTGCTTTTATTTGTAATATTTAGAGAAGGTATTCTTCACAAAAGTAGAAGGGGCCAGATGTTGGCTATGTTTTGACTGAGCTGTCCTGTGTATCATAAACGAGAGTAGGCAGGTTATTGGACCTGTGTCTAATTGGCAATTTGCCCGCCCCCCTCCAAAACTTAACTATTGGGTGCCAGAAACAATGTGAGCAAACTTAAATGCTCCACTGTATACAAACCATGCATTTCTGGGTCTCTTCTTGAAAAAATGACACCAGTACAGAGTCACTGTTATTTTGAACCATCTTATCAGTAGTTGCACAGTATCTGTCTGCTATGGGTTTTTTTCTGATTGCAGTGGATTATGGATGCATTGGTTTGTAATGGTCTGGGAATATACCTTGGTATGAAAACTCTTCAGTATTTCTCATTGAAGACATATCACTGGAGGGGCCTTTGGGCCATACCGACATACAAGTAAGAAATAGTTTAGATTAACATTGTACGTCTGGTGTAGAATATTACAATGCATTTCCAAAGAGCAAGAGAGAAAGAGTGACATCTGTAAATTATGTAGAAAAAATGACCAAATTTGCATGTATACCAGAGTGATGGTGAGATTCCGGCTTCTGCTGGAGCAGCACTTTCAGCAGTCTTTACTTCTCATCTTCTTGTCAATATGGCCATGTGAACTGTGACTGTCGATTGTCATAATCCAAGAGAATGTATTCTATTCATTTTTCGTTCATAATTTTAGCCCGTTTTTACTTTCTCTACTATATATAGTAATTAGAAGTATTTATACTCCACTCAAAAGTTCAATGTTGAGATTTCATTGGAAATACATGTTTGGAAACTCGCAAAATAAAAAAGAATTTAAAGAAAAGAATTTTTAGAAAAACATCCGTGTGCGTGCGTGCATGTGCATCTGTGAACAGCATCACTCAAAAACTAAAAGTTGGTTAAATACCAAACTTGGTTTGAGAGGTAGAACTGGAACTTAAAAATTCAATGCCACGATTTTATCAAACATCGCTCTAATGGTTTTGATTAAAGTACCATATGTTTAAGACATTTTTATGACAAGTGAAATTTATATTTTGAATTTTTGGGAATGTCCTCAGAAGTCCTCTTAATTCTGGATGGGTTTCGCATAACTGGTAAACTGTAAGAGATAGACAGTCTTACTACACAGAAATGTAGATCTTGTTAAAACTCACAATTTATGTCTAATATATTTTTTTCTTTTTTGTGGAGTGAACCATATCTGAGATATTCTTTGTTATTTATTTAAATTTTCCAAAACTTTTCTGAAATAGAAATACATTTTTTATCCCTTGGCCACCAAAGGTAATGGAATTTCAAAGCTATCACATAGTGATCCGCTCTTAGAACATTTGACTATCACTCAAAGCCTACTGTGTTCCCTTACTCTCCTTGTACCTACAAGAAAATTAGCAATAAGATAATTTCTGCAAATATTTGAGTAACACAAAGTAGATAGAGGAATATCTAAGCATTTGTAAGAATAGTTAATGCAAGATTAGAGAAGTCATGTGAGTGCAACACATCAAATTTTGTTATATATAGGCCACAGATTTTTAGGTTCTAAAAACTTAAGTTTCAGGCACCTAAATGAGGTGCATACAACACCTTGTTTAGACTCTATAGGTTGTAAAATAGGCTCTAAAACTACTTTGAAAGTCAATGCCAAAGCAGTTCAAACGTTTTATTAATAGTTTACTAAAATCATTTGAACCATACATTGCTTGCATACAAAATCAATAAAATTACACCATGATTTCATATGTTTGTAGCTGCATTAAGTGTCATTGTTTTAAACATTTAAAACACATATTAGGTCGAATTTATGGGGCCAAGAATCATCTGACCATGGCAGTTGGACACAGTTTTATTTATTTAAATTCGCCATTCCTATGATTTGAATGAAAATTAATCTTACTCGTATTCCACCCAATTCAACAAATAATAAGAATGAGAGGTAGAACTGGAACTTAAAAATTCAATACCACAACTGGGATTTGAACCACAGACCTTCCGCTTACCGGGCGGCTGCTCTACCACTGAGCTATTGTGACAAACTGCCAGAATGGCATTAAATTCTCAAACTTTGCCCACACACGGCTTGTGTGTTTAAAAACACCAACAGTAAGTTTGTTGGCATAAATAAATAATAAATAATAATAATGATGATGATGATAATGATGATGACAATAATACATACATACTTCTTTATTACTAGATTGGCAAAATACTGTCGCCCAGCGCATTATTGTCGGCGCTACCGCAAAGGAGTCGAAGGAAAGAGACAGAGAATGGCCGCATTGTTGGGCGCTTGCCGAAAGAGAGAAAGTGATAGAGGCCTCTAGAAATGTCTGCTTTGTATTTCACCGAATAACTGAACTTTCCAGAATAGTGCTTGGGAGATATAAATAGCGGTAAAGTGTGAGAAGGGACAGTTCTTTGTGTTACGAATTCGGAGTCGTGCTGTTGGAGAATCGGTAAAGACTTTCTTGCTGTTGCAACGAGTGTACAAGTTACTGTTTACGGAAATAAAAGTGTTTCTTTATCTAGACTACATCTGTCTACTTTACTACACACCCACCCAAAAAAAGTCACACTGGTGTCAGGAGTGGGATTCGTCGAATTGCTTCTAGTTTCATTACATCGTCGTTAGAAGTTGCAACGTTAGAACCAAGATGGAGGGAGATTCGGAAACCAGGATGATGGCAATGATGAAAGAATTATTTGCCGAGCTGAAAGAGATGAAGACGGCAAACCACAACCTCGCTGCCAAAATGGAAACGAGAAACGACAACCTCGTTGCCGAGCTGAAAGAAGAAATGAAGACGGCAAGCGACAACCTCGCTGCTGAACTGAAAGACATGAAGACGACAAACGACAACCTCGCTACAGAAATGAAGGCGGCAAACGACAACCTCGCTACAGAAATGAAGGCGGCAAACGACAACCTCGCTGCCGAGCTGAAAGAGATGAAGACGGAGCTATCGGCGAAAATTGACGAGCAACTGGCTGGCGTGAGGAAGGATGTGAAAGAGCTCGGTGGAAAGATGGAGGACCTCGGCCAACGCGTTGACGCCCTGGAGAATGTCGGGGAACGGCTTAGCGTTCTTGAAGACAGGGTCGACGGTAGCGCCAAGGAGCTAAATGCAATGGTGGAAGGGATGCTTAGTGAAAAGCTCAAGAACTACAAGGCCGAGGCTCCAGCACGCGACACAACATCGACGCGCGTGAAACCACCGAAGTACGATGGCACGTCAACGTTTGAGGTCTTCCGCCGTCAATTCGACACAGTGGCCAAGCACAACAAATGGTCGCCAGAAGAAGAGGCCGCGCAGCTGATAGCCAGCCTCCAGGGACGAGCTGCAGAGGTGCTGAACGCAGTTCAGACAGCGGCGGCGCCCAAGGACATCTGGGAGGCCCTGGAGAACCGATTCGGAAACCACCGCTTAGCCGCAGCCTACCGCAGCCAACTGAAATCTAGGATGCAACTGCCAGTGGAGACGCTGCAGGAGTTCGCCCTGGCAATCGAACAGCTAGCCAGCAAAGCCTTGGTCGACCTTCCCTCCGAATTCGTATCCCGAGAAGCCGCCTATACCTTCGTCGACGGGGTACGCGATGCCGAGATACGTCAACGTCTGATGCTCGGCGACTACAAGACCATCCACGAGGCACTTACGGCCGCATTAAGGATGGAAGCGGCCAAAGTGACGGCTACCCCGACCTCGAAGACACGGAGTGTCCGCTACGATGAAGACCGCAGACCAGTCCAGGGACGCCGACGAAGACCAGGTGGTGTGTGTTGGGGGTGTGGCCAGCCGGGACACCTGATGAGAGACTGCCGGTACCAAGAAGAGCAGCCGGAAAACGAGTAATGACCGGCGTGGCGAGGGGCACGTCGGCGCCGTCACCATCATCCCCTCGAGTGACACTGCGCGCCGTCAGCCGACGGATGGATGACAGCCTCATCGCGGACGGCTGGGTGAGAGGGAAGCCGTGCCGCGTGCTTGTTGACACTGGAGCAGCCGTGACTGTCGTCAGACCTGACGTAGCCAGGGGCTTGCCGTCGAGAAAACCGAGCCGACCGTACCAACTAGTGACGGCATCGGGTGACACCTTGCCTGTGGAGAGGGAGGCCCTGCTGCAGTTGACATTGGGGCGAAGTGTCTTGCGTTTGTGGGTGTTCGTCGCGGAGGTGGCTGAGGAGGTGATACTGGGACTGGATGCCCTCAGGAGCCACGAGGCGACGGTCGACATCGGCAAGAAGGTTCTGCGGCTTAAGGGAGAGGAAGTAATGCTCCGGCACCCCGAAGAACGCCTTGGAATCTGCAGGGTCATTCTCAGGGAAGACGTAGTTGTCCCCGCGAGAAGCGAGATGGTAGTGACGGCGCGACTGGAAGGCCAGCGCAAGAAGAACATGCTGCTAGACCGGAAGACGCATGTGCACGGGCTCTGTGTAGCCGGGACATTGTTGCCGTGCCGAGAGGAGGTGCCGGTGAGACTGCTCAACCCAACAGACACCGATCACGACGTCCAGGCCGGGACGGAGTTGGGGACGTGCGAGCCCGTGGTCAGCGTAACTCCAATAGACAAGACCCAGGAGCCGGTGCCGACGCAACACTTGGGGCCCCGACTGGAAGAATTACTGGAGAGGGCGGCCGACCACCTGACCGCTGAACAGAGAGAGAAGGTCCAACAACTGCTGAGACGATATCAGCGCGTCTTCAGCCAAGGCAGCAGCGATTACGGCCGCACGGACCGAGTGCTTCACCACATCGACACCGGAGACGCCCGGTCTATTCGGCAACCACCTAGACGCGTTCCGTTGGCTAAACAAGCGGCGGTACGAGACATGCTGGAGGACATGAGAACCAAGGGAGTGATCGAAGAATCTGACAGTCCTTGGTGTTCCCCTGTAGTTCTGGTGAAGAAGAAGAATGGCGAGCTACGCTTCTGCGTAGATTACAGGAAGCTGAACGCTGTCACCAGGAAGGACTGCTTCCCCTTACCCCGGATTGACGACACCCTGGACACGCTTGCTGGTGCGCAGTGGTTCTCAACCCTGGACCTGAAATCGGGTTACTGGCAGGTGGCTCTAGACCCAAGAGACAAGGAGAAGACCGCATTCTCCACAGGCCAAGGGCTTTGGCAGTTCACAGTTATGCCCTTTGGTCTCTGCAACGCACCAGCTACCTTCCAACGCCTCATGGAGTCAGTAATGAGAGGATTGACTTATGACGCCTGCCTGTTATACCTGGACGACATCATCATCGTCGGCAAGACATTCGAAGACCATCTTGACAAACTGAGCAAGGTGCTGCAGAGACTGCAGGCGACCGGCTTGAAGCTGAACGCCAAGAAGTGCCAGCTCTTCCGCAGGGAAGTCAACTACTTGGGCCACATAGTCTCACCAACCGGAGTGGCCACGGATCCGGAGAAGACACAGGCCGTGAGAGATTGGCCTCGCCCAAAGGATAGGCGAGAACTGCGCAGTTTCCTTGGGTTGTGCAGTTATTACCGCCGCTTCATAAAGGGTTTCTCCAGCATCGCCAAACCCCTCACTCGCTTGACGGAAGAACATCGACCTTATGTGTGGACGGAGGACGCCGAAGGTGCTTTCCGACAGCTCAAGAGGACGCTCTGCAGTGCTCCTATTTTGGGATTCCCGCAACCAGGCGACGCCTTCATTGTGGACACCGACGCCAGCGACCATTGCATTGGAGGCGTCCTATCCCAAGTCCAGAACGGCCACGAGCGGGTGATAGCCTACTACAGCAAGACGTTGTCCAAGGCAGAGAAGAACTACTGTGTCACCCGACGAGAGCTACTGGCGGTAGTGAAGACCTTGGAGCACTTCCACAAGTACCTGTACGGTCAGCCATTCCATCTGAGGACAGACCACTCCGCCCTAACCTGGCTACTTAGCTTTAGAAACCTGGAGGGCCAGACAGCCCGTTGGGTCCAAAGGTTGCAGGAGTACGACTTCACCTCCGAACATCGCAGAGGGAAGAGCCACGGCAACGCAGACGCCATGTCCCGAAGACCCTGCCTAGAAGAGTGCGGCCAATGCGCAAGAGTGGAAGAGAAGGAGCGTACCGCAGCTGTCAGAGTGGTCACGGCAGTGCCTGCGGACGGATGGGATAGCGCGGGCCTGAGGAGGGAGCAGCTGGCGGACGCCGACTTGGGGCCACTCTTGAGAGAAGTGCAGGCAGGGACAAGACCAACTTGGGAGGACATCGCACCCAGAAGCGCTACATACAAGTCGTACTGGGCCCAATGGGACTCGTTGAAGACCAAAGAGGGCGTGTTGTTCCGGGTATGGGAATCACCTGATGGGAAGACCCAGAAAGAGCAGTTGGTACTTCCCCGAAGTAGGGTCCCGGAAGTCTTGGAGGAAGTGCACGCCGGTACCTCGGGTGGACACCTAGGAGCAAACCGGACGATCGACAAACTCCGACAGCGCTACTACTGGCTGAGGCTCCGAGCAGACGCTGAGAACTGGTGCCGTCAATGTCACGTGTGCGCGGCGAGTCGTGGCCCCCAGACTAGGAGCCGGGGTCGCATGCAGCAGTACAACGTCGGAGCGCCCTTCGAACGCATCGCCGTCGACATAGCTGGACCATTCCCAGTGTCCGATCGAGGCAACAAGTACCTGATGGTAGCTGTGGACTACTTCACCAAGTGGCCGGAGGTGTATGCCATCCCGAACCAAGAGGCGAAGACAATTACAGACTGCCTCGTGGAACAGCTATTTTGCCGTTTTGGGGTCCCGTTAGAGCTCCACAGCGACCAGGGCACCAATTTTGAGTCCCACCTAATGAAGGAGGCATTAGAAAGACTTGGGGTGAACAAGACCCGCACAACACCCCTACATCCACAGTCGGACGGCATGGTCGAGAGATACATCAAGACCCTAGAGGAGCACCTGAGGAAGGTCGTGGCCAGCCATCAGAGAGACTGGGACCTCAAGGTACCACTGTTCTTGCTGGCCTACCGTTCGTCAACACACGACACTACCGGGATGACACCAGCAAGCCTAATGTTCGGCCGAGAGCTACGCCTCCCTTGTGATCTGGCTTTTGGTAGCCCCCCGGAAGCGAAACGGCCGGCAACCGAGTATGTGGAGAGTCTAGTAGACCATCTCCACGACATGCACGAGATGGCTCGTCAGAACATCCAGATGGCGAGCGACCGCATGAAGACCCGGTACGACAGGCAAGTCAACAGCCGAGGATTCCAGCAAGGTGACATGGTCTGGTTGTACCGCCCTACCCGGACCAAGGGACGCTGCCCAAAACTTCAACAACCGTGGCAAGGACCGTACCGAGTGGTAAAGAGGATTAACGACGTAGTCTACCGCATCCAGAAGGTGCCCCGAGGGAAGATGTTAGTGGTACACCTGGATCGTCTGGCCCGTTACGATGGTGCTGTTCGGGACGACCAGCCTTGAGGAGGGAGCAGTGTCGCCCAGCGCATTATTGTCGGCGCTACCGCAAAGGAGTCGAAGGAAAGAGACAGAGAATGGCCGCATTGTTGGGCGCTTGCCGAAAGAGAGAAAGTGATAGAGGCCTCTAGAAATGTCTGCTTTGTATTTCACCGAATAACTGAACTTTCCAGAATAGTGCTTGGCAGATATAAATAGCGGTAAAGTGTGAGAAGGGACAGTTCTTTGTGTTACGAATTCGGAGTCGTGCTGTTGGAGAATCGGTAAAGACTTTCTTGCTGTTGCAACGAGTGTACAAGTTACTGTTTACGGAAATAAAAGTGTTTCTTTATCTAGACTACATCTGTCTACTTTACTACACACCCACCCAAAAAAAGTCACAATACAATTTTAGTATTTAAAATAAAACATGGGAGCTCGTTCAACCACTGTCGAACTAGAGAATTTGACGTAACGATTTTAGGCATCTTTTGGTCACTTTATAGTCGCACCCTGAAAACTTCCACTGAACTAACAAAGTGGTATCTTGATAAATGGAAAACATTCTTCAAAACTTATGGTCACAGAGCACCGTTAGTTAAACAAAAGATGTGTCCTTCACAATTGCCAAAAGGAGAGAGAGGTTGAACCTTGCTTGAACAATGTCTGCAAGTGTGCAAACATATTTCTATCTTGGTCTGAACATCCCATAGTCTTTCTAGATTATTTTCGGTCCAACAATGCTATTAGCTTTGGTTTAAAATAAATTTAAATTAAGATTTTATTGATTTAACACAAAATAGGACAAAATAGTCTCCAGTGCCTAGATAGGCATTCTTAGGTGCTATAAAACTAGCTTTAATAGCCATGAATAAGGATAAAACATATTTTTTTATAGATACCTATCAAGAAGAAAATAGGTTTTAATCTAAAGATCCGCAGCCTGTTTATCAATATTTGCACAGTCTCTGTTGATTTTGAAATGAAAGCACCACTCAAGTATTGTAATAAACTTATGAAATTTCTGGCCTCTTTCAAAAAACATTCACTCCAGAGGAAGAAAACAGGTACCAGAGGCTCAGAGCTCAAAGATATAAGAAATTATAAATGTAGTAGTTAGCACATGAACTTCCATTTAACAAGGCAGCTTATGTTTTCTGCTCAAGTAAGTGTATTTGTTTCCTTTTTTTTTTTTTTTTGTATATATTTACATTGCATGTTTTAGCTTGTATGCCTTAACATTTCTTTTCTCTTCCTTTTAACAGCAAGATTAACACTCTAAGCTATTGGAAGCAATTATAAACAACTTTTAGCATAAATTATCGGTGGATTGGTTTCACTTACTAAGTTTTCACCCAGAATATGTTTACTTTCCATTGTGAATGTTCAGTGTTGCCCGGAAGAGGATCCCCTAGTTCACTGTGAATTGTACTATCTGCCTTGTGAAGAACTTCATTATGCCATCTACTGGTAGAATTTCAGAATTCATTACTCTGTGTGCACATTTGGTGATGTGAATTTTTTTCTGCAATGAGTTCTGTTGATGTTTAGCTGAACTTTTCATGTGACACATTATTTTTTCTTTCTAAATCTAATATGAGTGGTAAATTCTAATACTAAATGGGAAGATACATAATTTATATTGGCTGGCTAGGGAAAAATTGATGGATCAAAATCCTGTACATTAGACCACCAACAACATAAAGTAAAACTCAATTAGAAAAGCAGTGAAGCAATGCCTGACGACTAAGATTGGTTATTAGTTGACAAGATTATTGAAGAGTTTGATGAGTCACTGCAAAGCAATATCAAACAACTGATGTAAAAAAAATTTACAACTACCAAACATAAATATAATGAGATATATGTATATATAAAATACAAGCCATATATTGGAAAAAAACAAAAACTCATTTCACAAAATTAAAAAAAAATGATTATGGGAAAACATTTCCCCACTGTTATTTACCATGAATATAAAAAATATTGCAAAATTAAATCAATAATACAAGCCATATAGAACAAAAACATGACAATTAGAACTCATTCCGCAAAATTCGAAAAAAAGTGCATTGGTGAAACTTTGGACTTAGAAACATTTTTCGCATCACATGTTTGAAAGTTTCTAAAAAGCTTTATTTCATGTTTAATATTTTTATGTTTTTTAAAGCATAAAATAGGAAATAAAGCTTTTAAAACATGCCAAACACCAGCAAAACTCTCTTGTTTTTATAACAATTTAAATTAGTATTCATCACTGAAAATTAATATAAGAACTGCAATAGCTGATGTGCTTTCAGGGGAAAGTTAAAAAGGCTTATTGCCCAATTTGGCCCATACTCGTGGATAGACTACGATTGGAGATCGACATCAAGCTTGGGACGTTGGCTTGCAACCTTGGGTATCATATTTGTGGTAAGTTACATTATCAAACAATTTTATTATTTACATGTTCTTAGTTGGTGATTCACATCTCAAAGAGCAAGGATGACAGTGTTGCCAGGTTTAGCATTATGGTTCATTTGCACATCATTAGTGGAGGAGAGAGAGAGAGAGTAACTCTATTTATGGCATCAGAAAGGTACACTTTATGCAAGTATATTTTTAAAATAGTCAATATAAGAGAAAAAAGGCATTATAAGAAAACTGCCAAACACATTTTTATAGGATTAGTCACTTCTGAAATATTCACTGTTACACTAAGCTTGTCTTTCCAGGTACAAATTTGGTGTGCCATTTATGTTGCATATTTGAAAGTGTCTATCTTAGACAAATTATTTTTTTTTAGATGAATAATGTGTAAATGATACTGGAGATCAGCATAATAGACAGAGATGATGACAGAGATTCAAGAATTACTCTGACATTAAATTTGTGATATTTTTGTTTTTCCAAGAATTGTGATTCTTCTTAATGTATCACAATTCTTTAGCTTTGTTGTGCTGATTTGTCATTCCTTATCTGTGTGAAACCATCATAGGACGATGCTCTTGCAAAGAACTGCATCAGAGAAATTAATATCACTTTTATCTGCCACTGTAGTGTATATGAAATTGGAAGGAATCTTGAAGAAAACAATAGAAAGCCAGAGGAAATATTTGTGTGCCATCCAGAAACAAGTGACTGGAGAAGATAGGTACATGTGAGTCAGAATGAAATGTGTGTTGCTCTGGGCATGTAGCAAGTCTAACATACTATTTCACAACTCACAAACTGTGTTATGCTAATGAGTGATTTTAATTAACCCTTTTCATGTTTTTTGGAATAGATGGAATGGTTCATTATATTCAGAATGCAACTGGTGTCACCTTTCCTTAAGAAACATACAGCCACCATTGATATTTTCTTTTGTTTAATCTAAAATCTCAATTTCTCGAACTAATAAGCACTGATGATATGAATCCTGAACACATACATTATACACAGTAATATTTTTACTAGTTTTAAAGGCTTCTTTGTTATAAAATGTAATATAATGCATGTTTAGGGACCATTCACAATGAAACTTGGGTAACAACATAAGTATAGAAGCTTGTTTCATACTATCATAATGTACATAGTCACATTGACTGACATGATATAAACATGGGCATAAACTTATAACATAGATTTTGCAATCTTTCCCATGTTTTGCAATCCCCAAGCTTTCATGCAAATGTCTATATCAAACACAAGAAACTAGTCAGAGTGATTCTCATTATGTGATTATTTTACCATACTCCAATCAGTAAGGTACATTTTAAATGTTACTATCATTCCATATCACTTATTACTTCTGTATTTTAAATTGTCAGTAACATGTCTTCAGATACAGAGCACATGCTCTACCCAGGGTGCAGTAATACAATACAGACCAATATTTCACGTGCTTTTTTATGTTTACATCACAAGGATTATAGCTCTTGTTCATTTTGATACATGTACATAATCTCTTTTATCATGTGAACTATCAGTGATGACGTTGCAGGCTTCTATATTAACTGTTCAGCCTCTTGGAACTTGCTACTGTGTATGTTTCCATTTGTCATTGTGAATGGATCCTCAACCCATCAGAATTTTTGTGCACCTTTTGACATTTGCAGGGAATGTAAACAATGGCACATATAGTTCTTCTATTGACATTTTGCCCTCCATAAGAATTCACAGGTAGAAAGTGTACTAATACTGCAAGTTTGCATAGTTAACTTTGAGAAACAGCGCTGCACTAACATTTCAAAAGAAGGAATTCAATGAAGTGCACCAACTTCCACATACGAGATTTTTAGTTTCTATAAATTTTATTTTATGATTTATTCATTAATCTGTCTACCTATGTGGTGATTATCTAGGTAACTTTGACTTAAGAAAAAAGTGTTGATTACAAGGTACCTCTACAAAAATCACAATATTACAGGGTATTTATTTCTAAATTATGAAACTAACGGCAGAGTAAAAAAGTTCCGAATGAGTTGTATAATGTTTTGCCTGTCCACACCCTTGGCGCTTGTCGTCTGCTGCTATCATAGAAAGGTACAGATGAAACCATACAACATTTTTGAAACTACTTTTAAAGGTAAAGTTGGCAAGTAATACCAACTTTACAAAAGGAGATGCTAAAACTGGCCAGTGTCATTGTCCATACATTTTTCGCACCTCTTCAAGAAACTATCCATGACTCACTGTAGTTCATATTGAGAAATGCTGGCAATTTCTTGGTGGGTATTTTATTTTAATTCTTCCAAGGTGTGTGGGTTTGTCTCATACATTTTATGTTTTAAATCACCCCAGAGACAAATTGCAGGGTTTAGGTCAGGGGACCACAAATCTTTACTAATAGTTCTGTCCTGGAACACACTTTCAGTTGTTCTCATCAAAAAATTGCTCGTACGGTTGCAGAGTCTTGTTGAAAAAAGGCAAAAATCAAACTGCCTGTCTGTTATTTCTCTTTAAAAAGTAGCAAAATTACATTCATTTATGTTTGGACATTGACTGTTGACTCGAAAAAACTTGACCCTATAACTCAGAACCTAATATTGTTCATTAAGTAACCCTTCATGACAAAAAATTTGGTGTACGGTGCGCCATTAGCAGAAAAGGATTTCTCAGAGCTCCAATAAGCGATTTCTATCTCTGAGGTAACTTAAAACATAAAGTGTACAAAACAAACACACACACACACACCATGGAAGAATTAAAACAAAATATCTGCCAAGAAATTGCCAGCATTTCTCAATGTGAACTACAGCGAGTAATGGATAGTTTCCTAAACAAGTGCCAAAAATGTATGTATGGACGACAGTGACCAATTTCAGCATCTCCTTTCAGAAAGTTGGTCACTAAAGCCTTTAAAAGTAGTTTTAAAAATGTTGTGTGGTTTTTATCCATGTCTTTCTGTGATAGCAGCCAACGACGAGTGCCGAGGATGCAGAGAGGGAAAACACTGCACAGCCTATTCAGAGGTTTTGTGCTCTCCCTGTACTTGGCTACTTATTAGTGTCTCAGTGACTGTGTGCCTCAAAGGAGACTCAAGGTCAGTTACCTCACACCACTCTGTCTTCATTATTGCCACTGCACATCACTCAGCAATGTTGACTCAGAATAAATGCCATTCAGCATAGTTCTAGAGGCCTTCAATGTGCAGGAACTTAATTATGAGAGAAGCCAAGAAATTTCGAACAAGTTACCTGTAATTGAGAGACTATGTAAGTGAGTCGGCACAGATCGAGCAGTTCGGTTTTTGTCAGTTAATTGTCAGAGAAGTAAGTTTCAGTTAATCATCAAAATTGAGTTGATAACAGTGAGTTGTATGTGTCAAGGGCAGTTAAATAGAACAGCTGTGCATTGCAAGGTCACATCGAATTTTAAATTGTGTTACAATAGAGCAGAAAGTTGTGAATTGTGAGTGATTTGCAATGAAACTTTGCTAACAGTTTTAACAAGAAATTAACTGACACAAAATTAATTGGGTTGTTATTTGTTACCTTATGAAGAAGCCCTTTATTAAAAGAATGTATAAGGTAAAAATGGAGGAATGATTCTAAGGAGTACTTCACGATGGATTCAATGTGGAATTCACCTGCCATGCAATATACTGTGTACCATTATATGCGTCTATAGATTCAATGGCTGGTTTTGTGACATAAACTGAACATAGACAGTATCCTGTAGGTGGAGAAAGGCTTAGGTGTGAGGTTGCGCCGTAGCTGAGTGGTTAGACCATTCTCTTCTCACCAAAGTGGCCCAGATTTTGCGGTGAACGAAGCATTGCTGGGGCAGGTTTCCTCCGGATTCTCCTATTTCCCCCACCATCTCATTTCACCAGTATTCCATGTATCACCAGTGTCACTGCCTGCTGTGCCGTATGTAGTGAAAGCGGGTGTTAAACACTTAAAAAAAAAAAAAGTTCAAGTGCTAAATACCAACAAAGCCAGCAGATATTAAAAACACTCTCAATGGCCTGAATGCAGCGTGTAAGATTTGCACCGTCCAAAAACTCAGGTCTGAAAGATGTAAAACTTATGAAGTGTACAACAAATACACATCTCCCTATTTCATTGGTGGTTTTGTCACAGAAAATGTCAATATTTTTCCCCTCCCGATTTTCCTTCCACATCTTGTAGCCGTGAATTTGCCGATTTCCCTACATATTTTTCATGAAGAGTTCGGGCATGTTGTAAATCTCTTGCCACTGTTGAAAAGAATGAAAGAGAATTAGGAATAAAATCATATGTTAGAGTTTGGCGACAGGGGATTAAATATAATTTTCCAGGATATGGCGATACTTTACCTTTGGAGTGTTTTTGGACTTAGATTTTTCATGTTCAAAACCCTATAACATTGTTTTTCTGAATAAGGTCTTTTTTCACTAGACCTCTATTGAAACACCAGTAAGCTGCAGATATTTCACTATTGCATACATTTAAGTAAAATAAAACACGAGCCTTGCCAGCATGGCATTATAGAAGAATAACAGTTCTTTCATATTATACCATATTTTAAACAAAGAGTTATGTTTAAATGGATATTAAAATTACGTGCTAAAATATTACATGATAATTTTGTAGATATTGGCAATACCAATAGTTGAAGATCAACTTATTGAGTTTGTGATCAGAGATGTGTGAAAATTCAAAAACGCTCGAAAGGGAAATGTATACCCCAGAATACAATTGTTTATAAAATATTATGTACCATACCTTCTATCTATTTCCTAATATTGCAATCAACCACCTTTTCTAAAGGTGCATTTGCCTTGAAGAATGCTTCTGTCGCATTTCTGACCAATTCTTGAGATGCATCTTTCTTCTTAGCAGTCAGGAATGTTATTGCAATTGGTGCCCATTGTTGAACTGTGGTGGTCTTCTTGGAAGCATTTTTTTATGTTTGTTGGTTTCCATTGTGTTTTATATAGCTATCTTTTCTTTCCCATGATATGGTCACATTGCAGTCCATCTGCTCTAAATTCACTTGCATGACTTTTGGCATTAACAACTTTCAGCATATTTACAGTCACCTTTTAGGTTATGTACTGTAGCACTACACCACACGGTTTAGTAAGACAAATAGTGCATTTAATGATTTATTTATAACAATATGGTAGTACTTCTCAGTACGCACGCTGTAAACACACAAAAGGAACAAGCAGAAGGGACAAACAACAAACTGAATCTGACGTGCTATGCAGTGTGCTAACAGAGAACCTCCCTGACTTCCGGAAAAGAGTGTGTTTATGTACTATTAATATTAAATGTCAGCAAACACTACTTATATTTTCTCTGAACAGTTCTTCCACAACCATTGGTGATGGTCACCCGCACCATACTTTATGTATATATTATTATCGAAATAAAGAGAAAACTATGCAGATAAAGTTACCAAACCATTTAAAATTATTGTACTCAGGAAGCGTCAAAATTTAAAACTGATGGTTTAATAGATACTAAACATTAAAATTCGTGAATATAACGGGAAAATGTTAAAATTTGCAAATAAAATCATGATCGCAAATTATGCATGTCCCTGGTAATGAGCGAGAAGCCCATCTAAGTATTGATGGGCTTTGTGACAATGAGGTGGTGCACTGTCTTGTTGGAATGATGGTCGAGTTTCCAGATAAGTTTGGTAACTCCAGTTCAACATGTACCATCAAGTGCATATTGCCTCTGGTCATTGCAAGGATGGTCCTTTAAGCATCCATTTGGGGGACATGCATCTATTTTAATGGGATAGTATAGTGAGCAACCCATCACTGAGATTTTGGGGGACATAATGGGGCTTAGGTTTAACATGAATTTTTGCTGTAACAGGGAGAATTGGTTGCAGAGTGTTGAGGCTATAAGGGGCAGAAGGGGGTCCCAGCCGGGTGCATCTGGGGACCTAATACAAGGCTCTTTTACTTCCTGGGTAGGTAATGCACTGAGAGCTTCTCTGTTTTGGCCTGTTTCATGTTTAGCTAAATTACCCAGTATTACCATCTCACGTATTACTTCGGAAGACTTTAGGCTTGAAGTGCGGAGAGCGGTGCTGTCGTCCTGGCACGACGAGTGGTCAACTCTCCGCGGTAATAAGCTTTGAGAAGTGAAAGAACTTCCGATAAACTGGGTAACTTCCTGTCGGACATCTCGTTGCGAGGAGGTTAGTTTGGCTCGATTAAGAATAGGGCACTGCAATTTTTCGCATGGTTACCTATTTAAAAGGGACCCTGCGCCTCTATGTCCGCTGTGTGACAACCTTTTGTCAGTTCGCCACGTGTTGCTATAGTGTTGCTCTCTAGCGCACCTTCGGGATTCTCTGCAGCTGCCTGCCAGACTTGCAGAGGTCCTAGCGGACGACAAAACAACGGTTGATAAAGTTTTTAATTTTTTAGCGGAGTGCAATATCAATTTGAGGATTTAAATTGTTTTAATTATCTGTTTCTGCTTTTGGACGTATTTATCATCTTGTTTCATATCTGGCTATTGCCACTGCCTTTTGCCTTTGTAAACTTTTCTTGTTGCTAGTATTTTTATTTTTTGAGTGAAATTTATATCTGGCTATTGGCATGAATCTTTTAAGGGCGCTGATGACCTAGAAGTTGAGCGCCCTTAAGCCAGACCAAACCAAATTTAGCTAAATTGCCTGACTGCAGGGGAAATGTTAAATTTGCTGCAATAGCCAATAGCTGCAGTGACTTAATTGAATGCATGGTAAGTATCCAAATGAACTTGACATGTAGCCCTCAGTAGCAAATACAGAGGGTGCCAAAACTGTATACAGACTTCAAGCAAAGAAAAAACTGTGTTAACATAACAAAACTGAATTCACACAACAGAAAATGATGAGCACTAATAATCTTGGACTTTTACAGTTACAACACTTGTTCAAAATGCCCACTATTGGCATCAATACACTTCTGAGTATGTTGAACTACTGATTAGGTAATGTTCTCAGTGATTACAGTGCATGTCTTCCTGAAGTGCTGCCAGTGTAGCTGGTTTTCTACGGTATACAACATCCTCATAGGTAGTGGAGTTAGAGCCAGAGAACGAGGTGCCATAAGTCTCAAATTTATCTCAAATGCGTGCAATTGTTACTCATGTTGGTGGTTCTGTTCTGTACACACATCTCCATTGCCGTTGAACTTCAACACATTCTCGGTTTTCTAATATCACTTCAAAATTTCTTTCTGCTGTTCAAACGATAATCTTGCCTCCATTTTGGTGTAGCAATGCCAGCAGAATGTAATTTGTGTCACATCTGCTTACACATCATACGATAACCTTGTCTTCATTTTGTTTGTTGTTGATTTACCTGTCGCATAGCAACACTGGCACAACTTATGTGAGTCACATATGTTTACAGATCATCATACTATACATTTCTGTTGTTTTTCAGTCTAATTTTGAAATATATTAAATAGATATCTGCTGTCAAGTTGTGTATATATTTTTGGCACCCTCTGTATTTGTGCATTTTGCCTGGGAAGGATTAAAACTATGACAGGAAAAAAAATCTGGAATAGCTGAATAATATTAGATACAATAATATAAGAAACCTCAAGAAGCCTTGCCAAATGAAAAAAAATAATTAGGATCATGTCACTTAAGTCTTGAACAGGTTTTCTGTATAAATTGAATGAATGTTAGAGAAAAGTAGAATTAAGATGTAATAGTCTTGGTGGCAGTGGTAGAGGTGGTGGCAGAGGTGGTGGCAGTGTTGGTGGTTGTGGTTAGCTTTATACTCTACTCAAATAGTATTTGATCATGCCCAGTGCTACACATTTTCCATCAATAATATTATAGACCTTTTCAGTAATAGCTTAAGAAGTTAAAATTATGCGATGCAGGGTGACCAGTGGAAAATAGTTCATTTTCAGTGGATTATTAAGAGGTTTTTTTTTTTGGTACTAACGTCCTCCAACGTAGTGTCATATTGGACGGTGAGTGAATGAAACAGGTGAAATGATGCTCAAATGAGCCTGAGGTCCATAGAGCTTTAAGCTACCTGACTTTAGTCTTCTCAGGATAAGGAAAAACCTTGAAAAAGCCTTCTTCGGAAAACTTACCCTAAGCGAGATTCAAACTCGCGACCTCTTTATTAAGAGGTTGAGCATATATTGCACAAATACCAATTTAACTTATAGATGACTGTTCTACACACATTGCCAAACATGAACAACTCTATTTTTTAACATACAAACACAGTTTCATTTCTTAAAAGGTACATCACACAAATGGCATTGCTGAAGACATTGACAGAAGCTCCTCGTTACATTCTCAATCATTTCTTGAGGAATGATCCCAATCTATCCTGAGATGACACCACAGAAAAAAGTCAGAGTTGAAAGATCAGGTGATCTCACCAGCCATGGTATATCATCGAATTGGGAGAATAATTGACATCTCTGAAATATGGGATAGGCTGTGGTACTATCGTGCTGAAACCATATCATGTATAGTCGAGTTGTGGAAATAAAGTTGTTAATCATGGGCACATACCACTCAGAATTGACAGCTACTGACAAAACAAAATGAGTCATGTCTGAAACGCCAAATTCATCTAAGTTCCACATGGCATAGCACCTTGTTTACACCATCTGCATTACAGTTGCGTAGCAGCAGCAACAAGTTGTCACAAGTTCCATATCATCAATCATACCTGGGTATTAAGCTGAGTAGTAATGGAGGATGGGAGAAACAGAAAAGATTGGCATTGACAAAGGGAAGAATGGTCACGTCAGCAGTACGGAAATGTTTATACCTGATACCAGGGATGCATATTAAATGGTTTGAAAGGCTTTACTCTGCTTTGGTTGAATCTAGATGGGCCTATGGACCAGAAATTTGGGAAGTAGATGAGGGATGGAGTAAAATGGATGTAATATTAAAAGGCTTTTGTAAATTAATTTTGGGGGTCCCTAATAATACTGCAAATGAAGCAGTTTTACTAGAGTTAGGAAGGTAGGTGTGAGGGGTTTATTGATGGAGAGAGTACTGAAGTATTTATTCCAAGTACAAGAGTACGGGTGTAGTAAAAATGTCTGATATATCAAGAAGAAAATTTGAGTAATATGTCTATAGGCTGGCTGAGAAAAATCAGGGAACAGCTTTTTAAAAATGGAGTAGGTGATTTATGGGTTAAAATATGTTCTTTTGGAAGAGGATGTGGAAGGGAAGTGAGATCGAGGATGGAAGATATGGATAGACAAACACTATTTGCCCAGATGAGAGATAAAAGTACACTAGCATACTATAGAGAACTCAAAGATGACCTAGAAAAAGAGAAGTATTTGTCCATTTGTATGAAAAATGAAAGAGAATGGTTAGCTTGGTATCAATTGGGTGTTCGGAAATTAAAGGGGATGCGAGGAGGGGTTATGCCAGGAATATGTCCAATTTGTGGAGAGAAGGAAGATGAAATTCATATTGTATTCCAGTGTAAAGCTACAAATGGGTGGAGGGATAGCTTAATAAGCAAGAAATGGTTGCTTGGGAATGAAGAAATTGTAATCAGAAAGATTTTTGAGGATAAGAAGCAGATATCTAAATTAGGGGAGTTTTTATGGAAGGTAGGGCAAAATGGAGATGGTCAGTGGAAAAACATGGAACTTAGATTGTTATTTAAGGGATAAAGTAACCTAGGTAAAATGTTGGTTTTATATATATATTGAATCTAGTAGGGCCGGAATTGTCACAAGGGCTAAGGGTAGATTATAACCAAACTGTATGTAAAAGGATACTATATAATTAAGAGAAAAACAAATTGTAATGAATTGGATAATGGATATGACTGGCTAAGAGCCTGGCCTGAATGCCTAGTCATATTCATAATATGTAATAACTTAGCACAAATAAATCAATCAATCATCAATCCTCAATCAAGGTGCTGTGCTATGTAGGACTTGCACAACCCATTCTTTTTGTCCATGGTGTAACCTGCAATATACAGTTATTAATAGTGCCTGATTCACCCTGTCTCCAAACTCTTCTTCTGCTTATAATTTCATAAAGTTAATTATTAAATTTATCTTTCTCCACTCATTTACTGTACTGTTATGAAATGTATTAGAAACTGGCAAAATCACACCGTTACAAGGGTCACTATGAAAGTTTTGAGATACACCAACAATAATTTTTTTAATATTATTGTGATTGTTGCACTTTCTCAAAGTACTTGCCATCACACTGTATTCACTTTAGTATTCGCTGAAACCACTTCTGGAAGCATTCCTGCTGCATGTTTTCTTCATTGGTTATAGGTGGTAACAGTATCTTCAAGAATTAAAGCTAGTGATTTCTTCCGGGCTTCAAAGCCGTGGTCTGCTGGAGTTTAGAGGTCCAGACGTTTCGTCCACACCTGCAGTGGACATCATCAGTGGTGTGGTCTGAGTCTTCTCGGCGAAGGTTCAGTTGCAACAGAATGATGGCTGGAGGTGCCATATTTATATCTGGGCTGCTCATAGGGGATTAGCTGGGCATAGATGAAAGAACAGTAGTCAGAACAGTTCATCTATGCCATACTACCATGCAAGTCTACAACGTGAAGCCATAGAAATTTACAAACCCCCAATAATTTTAACAGAAAGGAAGAAGCTCTAAAATTGAACAAAATCTGGCATCCGATACTTGAGCTTAAAAAAGAAGCACTAATGCAGAGAAATCACATAAACCATTCAGCAATCACAGCAGAGAAGCCCCACCCATCTAACACACACCTCCTGCTCAAGCCCAACCAATCCCCTGTGAGCGGCCCAGATATAAATACAGTACCTCCAGCCATCGATTCTTTTGCAACTGAACCTTTGCTGAGAAGACTTAGACCATGCCACCGATGATGTCCACTGCAGGTGTGGACGAAATGTCTGGACCTCTAAACTTCAGCAGACCACGGCTTTTAAGCCTGAAAGAAATCTTTAGCTTTAATTCTAACGCCGGCCGTGAAAGCTTCCAACTACTCAAGCATCTTCAAGGTTGAAAATCTCTTTCCATGCATGCAATTTTTTGTCATTGGGAACAGAGAAAGGTCACATGGGGCCAGGTCAGTACCATATGTTTGATCTCTGTAGACTCCAGAAACTGAATGGTGATGTTGGCCGTGTGTGCAGACACATTGTCGTGATGGGGAAGGATCCCTCACACTCCCGTACATGGCCGCCATTCTTGAAGCTTGGCAAAAACTTTTGTCAAGCAAACTGTAGGTACCAATTAGTGATAACCATGCTTTGCTCCTCCAGAAGAATGGTTGCTACAAGACCACCCTTTAGGAACAGTATTCTAAGTAGGATCCTAAAATTATGGAAGCTACAATCAAATATGGGGGTGGCAGCGTAATGGTACAGGGATGTATGGGGCCAAGTTTTTTTTTTTTTTTTTTTTTTTTTTTTTTGTGGTGTTTAATGCCCACTTTTACTACATACGGCACCACAGGTGGTGGCACTGATAATAAAAAGAATGAAGATGGAGCACCAGTGGAATGAGATGGCAGGGGAAACTGGAGGAAACCCGCCCCAGTACCACTTCATCCACCACAAATCCCACATGCGGTTGCCTGGGATTGAACCCAGACCGCTTTGGTGAGAAGTGAATGGTCTAACCACTCGGCCGCGGCATGGCCGGGAGGGGAGGGGTCAAGTGGTGTGGGTGAGCTAGCTGTTATTGATGTATGATTATAGCAATATACTATAAAAACATCTGCAGAGAAGCACTCACAAATCTTGGTGATAATTTTTATTTCTAATAAGATAATGATCCTAAGCACACCTCAGAAGTTGCTAGGTTATGGATCATTTACAACTCACCCCATACACTCAGAACAGCATCCCAATCACCCGACTTGAACTTTATGGGGAAGGATCAGGAAACATTGCATCACAAGCAAAAAGAGACTGAAAGATATTATACAGTAGGAATGGAATAAAATTGATTTAGACTTAACTAGCAAGCATGTACATACAATGTCAAGGCGTTTGGAAGCTGTTATTCATATGAAACGCATGATAACCAGTACTGGAGTGCTGTGTTTTGTTTATTTGAATGTTGGCAGAAGTCTTTCAGCTTTCATTATGAAAATCTATTTATATTTAAAGTAAATACATATGACATTAAAATTGAAATAAAGGTGTATTAAAAACATGGGAGAGACTTGTTTATTTAATGTGATTATTAAATGATTGATTATTTCAATTCTGATTATGGGAGCAATTTAAGCTCTTGAAACCAGTCAAGATAAATATTTACATGTAAATAGTGTTAGTGTTTCAACACCGATTCAATTTCTATAATAATTGAGAGTTAATAATTTGCCCTGAATGGAATACAAAGAAAAATTTCATACGGAAAAGGATTCTATAAACATTTCTGCCGAGAAAATGAGCAAATGGCTTTGGACATTGATTTCAAAAACAGTTGTGAGAGAATTGCTTTGTTAATGTCACACTAAAATTAAACGAAGCCCCGGCACAACAGCCCATGAAGAGCCAAGTCTTACTGCCCAGCCACTGCGTCCCCCACCTCAGCCCACTACAGGCATCATTGGTGGGGTGTAGTACTGGAGGGTGGTACGTGGTCAGCATCCTGATCCCTCCTGCCCAGTTATGCAGTCTTCACGACCTGGGGCTGCTACTTTTCCATCAAGTAGCTCCTCAATTGGTCTCCCCAGGACTAACGAGGCTGAGTGCAGCCCGTGCCAGACCTCCCAAACGGGATAAAATTCCCATGCTGGTACCAGGATCGAACCTGGATCCTCCGTGCCAGAGGCAAGTGCACTACCAACTGCTGGTCGTTAATGTCACACTACTTAAATAAAAACATATATTTGGTGAAATCTGAACCTTATTTAAAAATGACCCCTGCACATGCCATTTTGTTCAAATTTATCTGTTCTTGCTACAAATGTCCTGAAACTTGGATCCCAATTCTGATATATTTTGCTGCAACATTAACAATTCTTATTACTGCAGTGTCAAAAGGCAGTCTAAATATGACAGAATAGGCTTAGGCATTAGCATTTGAAATCAGTGAAAGTCACATCACTGTAATGTATAATTTTATACTGTTCTTCCTTACCAATACAATACTGTATAAACTATGTGGACTTTGTGACGAACTTGGAAAAAATGTCAGATGGTCCAAAACTTATACAGATGCCCCTTTTAGGCTGATTAACTGAGTAAGAATAAAGTTTTTGGAAAGGTATAAAAGGTATCATGATCATCACTTTGGTATGTTTCCATCATGGCTAGCTTGGATCATAGAGCACACAGAGTAACATACATTTGTGCCTGGTTCACTAGTACATTTTATACTAACAAAACCATTTCATTTTTTTCAGTTTTCAATGGCAGAATTGAACACATTTTACTTAAAGTTTGTTATGTGGGTGCCTCCTGAGCACTATCTGAATCTTGTGCGCTTGTTCTTGATATTGTTTTGGGGAGCAGTTTCAATGAGAGAGGTCTTTCAGTATCTGGATGACCCGTAAGTAAACTTTTTCATAATTATTAACTATTTGTAATGTTATTTATTTATGCCAACAAACTTACTGTTGGTGTTTTTAAACACACAAGCCATGTGGGGGAAATGTTTGAGAGGTAGAGCTGGAACTTAAAAGTTCAATGCCACAGCTAAAATTTGAACCACAGACCCGCCTAGTAAACGGAGGGTCTGTGGTTCAAATCCCAGCTGTGGCATTGAATTTTTAAGTTCCAGTTCTACCTCTCAAATATTTGTGATGTTTTTATACGTTAAAAGCTATATAGATAATATAAAGACTTACCACTTGTAGTTCACCCTAAGTAGGTTTTCTTTTGTGATAAAGTTTGTAAGAGTTATGTGCCTTGTCCGAGGATTGGTATTGGTAACAGCATGTTACATTTGTGGACCCAGTACTTGCCACTATCACTTGAGCCATTGTGTAGTATCCAGCTTGCTGCAGAGCAACTTCTTTATCACCCTCTTCTTCTTCTACTTCTTCCTCAACCTCCTCCTCCCCCTCCCCCTCTCCCCCTTCATTCCCTTCTTCCCCTTCTTCCCCTTCTTCTTCTTCTTCCTACTCATGCTCCTCTACTTATGAGCCAAGTAACTTGAAGTAAGAATTGTCAGTAAAATAAATGAACATTGACAATAGCTCACTACTTGCCAGTGTTAGTTTTCATGCCACCTTTGGCCACGCTGTGGCCAGGTGGTTATGCCATTTACCTCTCACCAAAGCAGCCCGGGTTTGATCCCAGGGAACCACATGTGGGATTTGTTGTGGACAAAGCGGAACAAGGGTGGATTTCCTCCTGGTTCTCCAGTTTCCCACATTATCTCATTCCACTGATGTTCCATCTTCATTCCATGTATCGTCAATATCACCGACTGCAGTGCCGCATGTAGTAAAAGTGGGTGTTAAACACTACCAAAAAATACACCTTCACATATCATGCAAAAAACTACAAAAAGAAACATGTTACTTACACATGCAGCACATGTACAATCTTGCAAACTGATAGTTGGGAAATCCCCTTAAACATTCTTTAACTGGCTGCAAATGGGACCCTTGCACACTCCTGACAGCTGACGACAATTGCCCAAAGTATTAGATATATCTAGCAACAAACTCTTCATTCGTAATGAATGTTGTATCATTTTGTATAATGGGTAAACCATAAGAGATAGAAAGAGGACTGTCACTATTCAATTGTTTCTCACAATGTCATGGAAAAAGTGTGTAATTTCATGACCAGCTGATAGTGACATCTGATTATCGATTCTGTTACCTATATCCCCGTTGTACCTGTAATGAAATGTGTAATGAAACTATTTTTGCAAAGATTTATTCAGATTAATATGAAGTAGATAGTAAAATAACTTTTCATAAGAACAGTTTGTAGAAGTTATATCTGGACTTCAGATTTATTTGGCCTTACTGCCAGACAGTTGAAATGAATTATATCATTAGTTCAGCAAGCCCCCTGTCTCAAAGGGGAGGTGGAGAAGTGAACCTTGGGCTGCATGTGTTTCTGTCTTCATAAAAGATTAATGTACTACGGCAGTGCTGAACTTTCCTTAGGACATTTTATGTGTTCTTTGTGTGCAACCACCAATCATAGAATTTACATGGCTGAATGTTACTTCTGAACTGGAGGCATGGTAATTGATCGTTAGGTTGTGTCCATTGTGTGAATAATTTTCTCCATTTTTCCCCAGAGTTTCATTGCCTCAAGACAAAATCTAAAGCGGACTAAAAGATTGGGCGTACCTTAGATTTGTTTTTAATTTAAACCAAAAAGGTGAGTCGATTAATAACACTACACAACACTTATTTATAATTTACTGGAACAAGTTTCAGAGGCCGACTTTCCTCCATTATCTACCGGATATCTACTGGTTCTCCCTGGTGTGGATGGTGATGTTTCTTCTGAGCTCTCTGGTGCTGGTTCAAGGAACTTGCTGAAGATATCCTTCTTGGGGATGCCTTCCACATCATCCACACCAGGGAGAACTAGTCGATGTCCTGCTGATAATGGAGGAAAGTCAGCCTCCGAAACATGTTCCGGTAAATTATATGTAAGTGTTGTGTAGTGTTATTAATCGACTTACCTTTTTGGCTTAAATTGAATGTTAAAACACTGTTTTCAAGAAAGAAGATATACCTTAGATTACTAATCTGACATTAAATTTTCATGTAATGCTCCAATTGTTTTGTGGTTTTCATTATAATACTGTTATCTTGCCTTTATATATTGTTGTCTTAATTTATTTTGTGTAGGTTAGTTTTCATTTACTGTTGTAAGGAGTAAACATTTACTTTAGTTACACAGATAGAAATGTGCCATATAACAAAATGCAGTTATTAAAAGACAAGGGATTAGAAGGACAATAACATTTAAGATTCATTCCTATAAAATAGTAAATCACAGGTAACAATAATTCATTTGTCTTGAAAATAGCATAAAGAGCTATGTAATGCTCTCTAGTTTATGATATTTAAAATAATTGTGTGTTCATCTTCTACAAATTAGTAATACCTCCTTATGCAATTATGTTGTAAGTTTGTGTTTATTACTATGTTGATATTGAATTTCATTAAACAACTCTGCACTGCCAATTTGCACATTTTATATGCCTTAATTTTATATTCAATAACAAAACATTTTTAATGAAAGTGGGCAATATCGCTAAATTACGTTTATGCCACTAACAATTTGCAAAACAACAGTAATGCTTTAAAGTCAGTTTTTGAAACCAGAATTTTGGGGGAAGAAGATGTAGAAGAAATGGCAAATTACATAATAATGTTAACCGTCATTAATAGTAAATTGCAGAGACCTCAAAATTATTTCTCACTGTAGGAAATTCCCATGTTATAATAATCTAAAGCTTTACGACGGAGCACGCTTAAGTGAAATTTGTCCATTCTAATTGCAGGTTTCTGCCATTGCCTATTTTTGCCAGAGGAATGAAATACGGATCTGATAAATAATCTGCCCTCTCGAACAGTTTGCTCCACAGTCCTAAGAGCTATACCTCAAGCCTCAGGAGTGCGTTCACCACATTTGGCAATGCAGCCTAATGGCCCACTAGCTTGACGCCTCTCTCTTAAAGAAGGAATGCACCTTATGTATTATATCCCTGGTCTGCCTGTGTAAAACTGCTTCTTTTTCTTTTCTTCCATTAGTTACACTAAGTACTCTGTGTTTAACTATCAGTTTTAACACATACAATCACTATACCATAGAAAACACCTTGATAGTTAAAAGGTGAACACAGCCTTCTCTGTACGAGAACCCACAACAGACTGAATGGCATTGGTGAACATGATTGACGACATTAGTAAGTGCACATCCTACCTCACCCGCCAAGTTAGCTGCTGGTCACTGTAATACTCTGCGGTGGTACTGTTGATAAATTTGCTTCAAGTATTGATGTCATGAGCAGACATCCCTAGCGAGAAGGGCCGAATAAATCTGAAGACCCAGTATAAAAACAGATGATAATGAATAGAGAGTAATTTCAATGTAACATTGTCCACACATGGCTTGTGTGTTTAAGAACACCAGCAATAAGTTTGTTGGCATAAATAAATAATAATTCAATGTAACACTAATTAAGGAAATTGAAGCTATTAACAGTGAAGCAACAAGATTCTTTGCAATATTACTAAGATATGTGAAGTTTTTAGTTTCTAATTTGTTCTTACTTTAGAATCAATGTAACACATTAATTTTTGTAATGCATTTGAGTACTAATTCTTTTAACGTCAGCAATAATCATTGTATACAAAAGTAAAACAATGTTTAATGTAAGGAATCTCGTAATCTGTCGCTGATCGAATTTACAGTTGTTTAGAAAGTTTCATTAGTGTACATGTTATAGAAAAGATGACACTCTTGAGTAAGCCTCAAGGCTGGTTTGCAACCATCCAGTAACAGTAATCAGAACAGAAACAAGAACAGATATTATCAATCAAGTGGAGGTTGCTATTGCACATTAGAAATTCATTTGTTTCTAAATGAACAATGATATTTTTTCTAGCTTGTGACAAGAGAGAGTTCTAGCAGCTGTTTTATGGCATGGCTGTCTTGAATAATAGCTATAGCAAAAAGTTTGATATGTATAATGTAAATCCATCATGCTGTGCCTGGTAATGAGAATGAAAAAGAAAAACTTTGCTAAAGTGTTCTTTCACATTCCAGAGCCTGGGAAACCTTGTTAGTTGTGAACACTCCTTTGAATACATGTATTTCAACTTTCTTGTTCATTATCGGTGGTTGTGAATCAACCTTTTTATGCACAACTGAGGCTGTCAGCATAACAAGGGCACCTAGTGAATGTGTAATTCATGCAGTAGCTAATGCATATCTCTAGCTAATTTACAAGACTTAAATTGCACGTGGGTAGTATTTTTGTTTATTTAATTTTTCTTTGTGAGGTTGTAGTGCACTGTAAACAGGATACTATGTGATGGTATTTTCTTCATGTTGGGCTTGTTTTTTTCCTGTGTTGTAGTGATTTCTTGCAGTTTTTGTGTACTGTACATCACAGAATGGCATAAAATTAACTAACCCTGAGGTGTAACAGCTCTCTCTGGGCATAGGTTATGCTTAGCTGCTGCATCCTCCACCTCTGCCCACATAGGCATCATGAGGTGGGATGTGGTCAGTACCCCAGACTCTCCCGGCTAGTGTATGCAGTAGTGGCAACCTGGGGCCGCTTACATTTCACTTAAGTAGCTCCTCAGTTGGCCCCTTACAGACCTAATGAGGCTGAGTTCACCCTGGACTAGATCTCCTAGAGGGAGAAAGTCCCCGCACTGGCACTGGGAATCAAACCCTGGTCTCCCACTTGGTAAGTAGCACCATTATCACTGTGACTAAGGGGACAACCCAGAGAATGGCATACTGGGACGAAAAGTCTTTGAGAGAGAGGAAGAAACTGATATTTATAGTGATATTTCAGTTAGTGCTGTTAAGAATAATGATTTGTCATGATATTAAATATATATGTTGAATTTTCTGGGAACAGCATCTATTACAGCGTTTAAGAGAATAATTTTACAAGAATGAGCAGAGAAAGTCATGTAAGTGCAACATATTAGACTTTTCTAATGTGGCCTTTTTATGTTGACTGCCTCAGTTATTGTTGTTTTATTATATTTATGAGATTAAGTTAGTTAATTGTTGGTTGTTATTACAGAGATTGCACCAAAATAGGGAGACAGTCATGGACAACTTTAGCTATAATTTCAACAGAGTTTCTGATTGTTGCTAAATTTGATCGGGATACAATCACCAAACCAATTCCCAGGTAAGTTACTCACAACTCAGGTAAAATGCTAATAAAAATAAGCTGTAGCAATGCTTGTTAAAATTGTTCACTTTCCTTTTCAGACACATTTTGTTTTTGTGGCTGATATTCCTTCTGTCACTGGTTGGTTGGACGATTTGGAGGTACTTTGTATCTTCTGCATCCCAGAAACTGTGAGTACACTTTGTAATGGAAGTGAACACCTCATTGAGCTTTAGAAATGAGGCTCTTCTTCAGAAAGAGTCCCGTAGCACTTGCCAGCCAAATTCTAAGTCCAAAGCTACTTACTGCCCATGCGCTGACAGTCGTTAGCAGAATGTCACTAGGTTGCGCTGCATGCATTAGCTGTCACCAGCAGACGATTTTCACATCTGTCAACATTGCTTTTTCAACCACAATAGATTTTGTTGCCAATGCGCTAAACACTCGCGCGCGCGTTGGCTAATCTACACTGCCAGCGCCACTCCATACAATTCTTGTGTACATTATATTATCGTTTTGTTGTGTACATTATTGTTATTGCCCACACAGATATATCGCTAGCGCGACTCCATACTATTGTTGTGTGCATTATCGTTATTGCCTTGTTACTGTGTCCACGAAATGCTGGCTCTTTTTTTTTTTTTTTTTTTTTTGTTTGTTTGTTTGTTTGTTTTTTTTTTTTTTTTTTTTTTTTTTTTTCCGAGTGGAGAAAAAATCCATTTACGGAGCCCCATGAGATGGGATGGTACAGAGGGGAGACTGTAGGCTTCGCCCTAGGGCACTACCCACTAAAAGAACTCCACCGGAAGCACTGAATTAACACTAATTAATTTTTGTTATGGGGTGTAGCACAGCATCACATTCCCTGCATAGCATTCGGGTTCTCAGCAGACCCTCGTCATATAGGAATTGCATACATTCTTCCTCATTATAGCTCAAAGGTGCTAAATCTGCTATGCTAATGAAGCGAGTCATGGCACTCTCACAACTTGCTTCTAACAAGTTCACTAGCATACTGCCGGGTCCCGCTAAAACATTCAAATTTAAGATTGGCAACAAATTAATGGAGAAATGGTGCTGTTGGCAGCGCTGAATTAACACTGCAACTTCGGCAACTTTCGTAAGAATTTGTTTACACTGCCGAGTGGGACTTAGACAAAATTCTCACGAAACTCTCACGGGACTCTTTCTAAAGAATATCCAGAAATGAGATTGTTACAGTGAGAATACACAGTTTAATGCTGTCTTTAACTGGCAATGAACAAACCTATGTGCCTTTAATAAATTTACAAAACATCATCTGTTCTTCACTTGCTCATCAGAGTAAATTTCTGAAAACATAGGAGTTAATCTCCAATTTTCAGACAGCCTGAACAAGACCCCACCCCCCTACAACAGTTGTAGCGTAATCCACTTACCCCATTTTGTTTTTCTCAAAGAAGCTTTATAACCACATTTTCACTCCATTTATTCCCAACCTTATATTTTGTTCTTGATTTTCCCAATGTTTAATTGCCAGAAATATGAGAGATTTTTAATTTGTAATTGTTAATGCTGCAAATAATTTTGGTGAAGGAATTCAAGAAGTCTTTTTATATTTAAAGCAAAATGTGTTTTGGTCCATGAAGTTTGAAGGACTATGGCAATGATATGCCAGTCCTGAAGATCTAGCATTAAAATTGCTACACAAATGTGTGCACTTGCTGTTATGCCAATGGAAGACATGAGATAACAGTTTGGTAATTGGTTTGAAGATGTTACTGAAGAATTTCAGCCAGTACTTGAATACTTTGAATTTAATTACATCAGAGGCAGACAGGCAAGAAATCATCGAAGATCTATTCAAACTTGATTTCCTCCACAAATGTGGAATCAGTATGAATCTGTCTGACAAAAATCTTCAAGAATGAACATTTATCTGAAGGGTGGCATAAGCACTTTCCAGTAGTCATCGGATGCAATTGTCCGAGCTTTTACATATTGCTAAATAAGTTTCAGAAAGAACATCAGAGACAGAATCCATAACAAGCTAGAAACGGGTCGGACAATTAAAAATTTTGTAGTATAACTCAGGACTGATATGAGCAATGCATTTTTAATATTGTTTCAAAGTATGAGCAATACAAAGATAATGACATCACAACATACCTTCCAATTGTTTGCCACAGTATTGCCTTGTAAATAATGAATCACTTTGGGAAACACATTCTTTGGAAGCATCTGCTTTTGGGAAATTTGTCTGTTAGTAAAACTGTCATTGGAATACTGTCCAGTGTATTGGCTCCCCAATTATTGTGAATGCTCACATTATAATACATGTCCTTGAACTTTGCCATTCTCATTCTGGTTTCTGTTCTCTGTTATTATGAACTGCCTATATTGAAAGGCAGCAGGAATGAAAGGAGGTACTGGAAAGGGAGGGGATGTTTGGCATTTCAGTAACAACTCAAACTCCTATTACCCAATTACAAGGACTATTTATTTTTTAACCCTACAGGTGGTCCAAGTAATGATAGAAGATAGGAGATTGTATGATATGATTGGCTGTTTTCTTGCCACTGTCAGCATCACTACCAAGATGAACTGATTAGTTAAAGCTTGGCTATGGCCACTTAAAGATGCCCATTACTATAGGATGCCCTACCTATGCAAGTTATGCAATGTTATGTTTTTACAGGATTAGAGGCATAATTTAGTAAGAATCCACCACAGAATGAGCCATGTGCATGGTGAGAAACTTAAAGAATGATGACGTGGTGCAGGAAATTTAGAAATCGATCAAATGTTCACAGGTGTGGATACGGGGGGCGGGGGAGTGCCAGGGGGCCCAAGCTCCCCCTGTCATATCCTACTTTATTGCTATAAATGCTATATGTATGTTACCTCATCATCACACAAAAATGGTCAAACCGATTTCTATGAAACTTGGTAATGTACTATGATAGTTGTCCCACTTAAAGAATAGACCATTGAGGTGGAAGGTTTCTAATGGGGCCCAAATTGAATAAATCAAAATAACTTGCCTTTTTTGGGGAGTTTTTGCAAAAATGTTCCTTAGCAAATGTTTTTACCCACGATGTTAAGTTTTGTAATAAGGAACATTTCGATTGGATGAATATGTAAAGTTATTGGAATTTTTCTTTACTGCTATGCGGGTACGTTATAAGTAACGGTCGTTTAAACAGCCACACGGAACGAGCACAATTAAGTGTTAAGATTAAGATTTTTAAAAACTGTTGCTTAAGACTTTCAGTATGGTCCTTATTATTATTCTTAAAGAAATTTATTATTATGTTTTCAAAACATCACTATTAGAATAGAATCTCCATATTTTATACTACTGTTGGTGACGTGGGTTGGTTAAATGTCGAGTTTCTGTACTCAAGGTTTTCATCTTGCTGCAGCACACGCAGTCAAGAGCATTTTAATGTGATGTGTCTCAAATACGACAGGTTCAGGTGGGTAGACTTTCTGATATTAAACGAAGTGCACATAACAACTGGCAAACAGGTGACAACTATAGTAGTAGTAGAGTGCAATTACAAACTCTAGTAACTGAGCCTCTAAAGAAATTTAAGAAACCACTTCAACTATTCAGGGAACACTCAGAAAACAGCTATCATAAAACAGCCCTGCTTAAAAGCGAGAATTTTAGAAAAGTGTACAAGGGGAGTTCAGTTGAACAATGAAATGAAGTAAACAGTTAATGAAAATCGTGTGAAACTGATCTTGATTGTGAAGACTATCATACTGTGCGATTGCCAGAACATACCACTTCGAGGTCACAGAGATGATGGTGCTATAGTCTTAGAGCATGAATACGAAGGTGAAAATAACGGGGAAATTTAAGGAGCTTCTTAAGTTTTGTGTAGATGCAGGGGATGAAATATTACACAGCCATCTTGTAAATGCGCCTAAAAATTCTACTCTAACAAGCAAAACCGTCCAAAATGATTTGATAAATTACTGTGCTACTATAATTGAAAAAAAGATTATAGATGATTATAAAGAGGGTGAAATATTTTTCTATTATAGTTGATGAAGCTACAGACATCAGTGCAAATGAGCACTTAACATTAGGTGTGTGCTTTGTTAACCTAGAAACAGGTTCTGTGAGGGAAGAATTCCTAAGATTTGTTGTAACACACGATTTAAGTGGTGAAGGGCTATATAAGTTAATACTGGATGAACTGCGAGACTTGGAGCTAGACATTTTGAACCTTTGTGGACAAGGCTATGATAGTGGTGCAAATTTTTCAGGGCAGTTTCGTGGTGTTCAATCCCAAATTTTAGCCGTTCAACATCTCATGTTCTATATGAACTGTGCCATGCATTGCCTGAATCTGTCGCTCTCTAAACCTTATTCTGTCATTTCAATTAGACAAGCTCTAGATACAATTCGCAAAATTGCTAATTTCGTTAGGGAATCTAATAAGCGGCCTTCACTCTTGAAACAAAAAATTAGTGAAATGTGTTCTCAGCATAAGAAAACTAAGCTGGTATCGTTGTGTGAAACTAGGTGGATAATGCTGCTTTACAGTTTAAGGAAATTTTCCCTGCAATAGTATCATTCCTAGAAGAGGCAGGATCTTTTAATAAAACTGCACAAATTTACTCAACTCTATCCTAAAGTTTGAGTTTATAATTAACGTAGTTAACACTAGTTAACACTAGTTAACGTAGCTGAAATATTGAGAATGACTACCTCTTTCTCAGCAGCTCTAAAATCCAACTCTTGATCTAATTCAGTGTTACAGAATGATTCAAACAAAGATACACTAAAATAGTGTCGTGATAACCAAAGCTTTCATTCTGTTTTGAAAATGCTATCACATTAATTAAAAATGTTGATGTAGAAGTTAGTGTTTCTCAAATAGCATCCAGGCAAGCTCATCAACTCGTAACATTTCCACAGCTTCTCGCATTAATGTTTTCCTTCCATTCTTGGATTACCTATTTAATGAACTATCCACTAGATTCTCTCATGACAAACACAAGTACATCCAAACTTCAGAGCTTGATTCCTGGTTTTCAAAGTGATCTTACTTCCAATATTGATGATATAGTAAAAGCTGCAAGCATTTACGAACAAGACTTGCCTGGCACCATTACAGAGCTTCGAGGGGAATTAAACACATGGTTTAACTTTTGGAAAACTCGACACAATAAACCAAAAACTGCTATTGAAACACTAATCCAGACCAGAAATAAACTTCTATCCTAACATCAATTAAATTTTAACCATCATGTGCATCATACCAGTAGCAACATGCACAGCCGAACAATCATTTTCTACTTTAAGGCGTGTGAAGACATATTTAAGATCCAGTATGAACCAGGATAGACTGAATGGTTTAGTGCTGCTTAACATCCACTGCAACATAGAGGTGACTCCGGAGGAGGTAGTTAGCCTTTTCGCAAAAAGCATCCCAGGAGATTGCAGTTTCATTAACACGTCAGTTACAACACAACATCCTATTCTTTTTTTCGTAGTGGAGTTAGTTTATAGTTAAGTAAATCGTAAAATTCAATTAACTAATCAGTAAGTGCACCAGTCCCATTCCCTGGAATTTCAGGCGAATATTCAAATGTCGTATCCATAATAGGAGTATTTTGTAAACATTTGATCGGTGGGCCTGTGGCGGTTACAGTCTTCTTCCTAGATAGGTGGTAGTTTAAACATTATTTCTTTCAGTTAAATATTCAGCTAGCCATGTTTTAGCATGAATTTAATTATTCTGAAGTGGTAGTGTACCGGAACCGGACCCCCGTATTGAATATTTCTTGATCCACGCCTGAATGTTCATGATCAAGATGGTCAAGGACAGAAGTATTTGATTACTCTCCCTACAGCCCAGATCTAGCACCATGTGGCTTCATCTGTACCCACAAATAAAAAACAGTGTGGGGGAGAGCATTTCCATTTCAGTGATCTCAAGAACACTGCAGACCTAACTCAAGATACAGCTGGCAAGTGTTTTTGCAGAGGGTATTGGAATGTTGGTGCATAGGCTTGACAAACCTTTCAACCTTCTTATCGATTATGTTGAAAAGAAGCTTATTGATGTGAACTTCTGTCAATAAAATCATCTTCTATTCACATTAGTTATGACTTTATGTTGTATCGGAAGTAGAAAAAAAAAAATAGCCCTCTTATACTATGTGTGAGAATAAATGTATTCATTTACTGATCTTGATCATTTAATTAATTTGTTTACTTTAATTCTTAATATGTTTCAGCCCTGGATTGCCGGACGTTGATCTGCGCCGTCAAAGATGGGCATTAGTTCGTTCCTGTGAAGTTGGAAATTTTGGTCTCAAAAGTGACTGATAGTTAAATATTTATTGTCTTGTGTTAGTCATTTACTTTTTTGTTATCCTGATTCTGTGTGTTATAGTTCTTTTGTAATAACTAATTTCAGTCAGTTGTATTTTCATGAAATCAAAATGTATTAAGCACATATACTATTTTCATGACAGTTTTGATACTTTGTTTTTTATGCAACTGCACTGAATTAGATCTGATGTATACGTCCAGGAGAAATGGCATATGACATGCTCATATCTCTTAAAGCTTTTCTTTTTTTACTCATTTTACAGATTTTATAAATTGGTCCACTTTACTTTCGTATCACTTTCAGCATACTTACACATTACTGATAATGTTTACAGTCCAAATGTATTTAAAACTGTATGAAGCTTTAGACCCTAATATATGGTGTGTAAATTTCTGTACTCCAATTATGCTTAGCTGCATAACATTTTTAAGAGCTATATTGTCATTTATTTGTATCATAGATTTATTTAAAATAAAAAGCGAATAAAAATTAATATATATTTAACTTTAAAGAAATAGGTCCCAAAAATATGATTGGAATATTTTGTGAAATACTTAGCTACACATTCATATCATTCTTACTATCAGATGAAACTTATGGAAGTGTTATTTTAAAAAATGACTATGTAGAAAGTTTCAGAGGAAATGGAACAGTAAACTGGAAACTAATTTTATGATATTAAGGGCTGCAGTAGAAAAGCATTGATTTATTATAAACCACTTGTTGCTGGATTTAAAAGGAAATTTTAATGGTACAAGTGAAGCATCAAAGTACTGCATAATGGAATGTGGAAACTATGTGAGAGAGACTCAGCAGGTTTTATATGTTGCAACAAAATGTTTGTTTGCTTGTTACTGGTAAGTTTTGTTTTGTATTTAACCAAGAATAAAATTATGGTTTGGTATACAGGGTGATCAGTTTGAGATGTCAGAAAAATACAACACCATGTAAACGAAATTATTCTAATTTATTAGCTGTTAACGGTACACACATGTGTAGGAGAGTTTGAATTTTTTGTGTCTGAGCACATTAGCACTCAACATGACCAGCATTGTGAATGCGGCACAGACCATACCTCATGTCCATGTTGTGCCACATGATGCCCAGCATTTATGGAGTGATTTGCTGGAAGGTCGCTGTAATCTTCCTCCTTGGGTTGGCTAGATTCTGTGGTCTCTATGCATACACACTTGATGTAGCCCCACACAAAATAATCTAGAGGCGTTAAGTCTGGGCTATTAGGTCATGGGATGAGTCCACCATGGCTGCACCAGCGATCGTTGAATACCTAGTTTAATTCATCCCTTACTATGAGAGCCCAATGCAGTGGAGCACCATCCTGTTGATAGATAATGGTGTCCAGTATTCCATTTTCTTGTAGTTGAGAGTTTACAAATTGCCCGATCATAGTTTAATTGAAAGCATGAACAGTCTCCTCCGCAAAGAAGAAGGGCTGTAGACTTCCTCATGAGTCACTCCATACCACACATTCACAATAGGGCTGGCTTGTTCGAGTTCGTATGACATGTGGATTCTCAGTTCCCCAAACAATGCAGTTATGCGTGTTGACTCAGCAACTCATAAAATGTGGCATCTTGTATAAACATCCACTTTTTTAACATTGATCATCCACTTCCTGCTGTTTAAACATCATTATAGAAAATTGAGTCAAGTTTCACAATTCAGTTGCACCCGTGCTTGCATTCGCTGAATATGGCATGGAAATATCTTAAGGTATTATCAAACAATCCTCTGACATGTTGTGTATGGTGAGTTCTGCTCTGCTGATAAGTAGTAGAGTGACTTTTGTGAGCTCTGGGTCATTGCTTGTTTCTATCATGTAGTCTTCCACCTGCGTAAGACATTTTGGGACCATTTCCCAGGAACATGTTGTACCATTTAACAATGTCCCATGTGATGGGACAAATCGATAATCATACTCCTGTCTGAATGCTCACTGGGCTTCATTACACTAAAAAGTTTGCATGCCATACGACACACTGAGTGCACTGTAGTGGCATAACAACCATTTCATTTTCTATGCACTATAGCATTGTCATGCCAACTGGAAACATCACTCATTGTTAACTCCCATGCTTTCCACTTACATTTTAGAAAATTGCTCAGAGATGTATACATTAACTTCATAAATATAATGTTGCACTTTTCTGACATCTCAAACGGATCAAACTGTATATTTTCTGTTACTAAGTGTGTATTTATAATTCATATTTGTTAGCAGTGACTTGACAGAAATGTTTAATTAAATGTGCATACTTGTCAACTTTTATGGTTTGCCCATAAAATGTTCGGGAGTGGAGGTATTTTTTTCAACTTTATGGCAAAGAGGGATTTTTATGGCTTTGTAGGCAGATTCAATGTTATAGATTTTTACATAGATATGATAAAGCATTAAATTCTATTGTGTTATGTTGTAACTTAAGGTTACAGATTGTATGGGTTTGCTCCAACACATCCAGAATCAATTCTGAATTATCTGAGTGTGCGCATAGCTAATGTGACAATCAATTCGGAACTGGTTCTGATTTCCAACTTGCTGTTCCAACACATTTGGGAACTTGTTTGGAACCAATGAAATCAGTTCTTGATGAAGAATAGGAATTAAAAATTCTGGACATGCATAAATTGTATAGTTTACTACACATCCTCAGATATTTAGAATCAATTGGAATACAGTGTAGCAAATGTGATGTACTGCCTGCATACAGAAAAACCCTTATTATCTGCAGGAATCTTTGTTGTTTTCTTTTTTGTTGATAATGGTTGAATGAAGAAGCCCCTCAACAGAATGACTCAGCAGTGTTTCAACATACAAAACTCTGAACTAGTTTTCAGATGGTAATTATTATTTATTTATGCCAACAAACTTACTGTTGGTGCTTTTTTTTTTTAACACACAAGCCATGTGTGGGCAATTGTCTCTGATGTGGGACTGCCTTTGTGGTTTCCCGGGAGAGATACAAATTGGATGGAGAATTCAATGTCATTTGGCAGCTTAATAGAGCAGCTGCCTGGTAGGCAGAGGGTCTGTAGTTCAAATCCCAGCTGTGGCATTGAACTTTTCAGTTCCAATTCTACCTCTCTTAGTTCTCAGATGTTACTCGAATGGGGCTTGTGCATAAGAAAATGTTCGTACTAATTTGGAATGCATTCAAAACCACTTGTTGGAACAAACTTACTATATCACGCTAATATTGGTATACAGTGCTATGATAAGTCAGAGTCTATCCATCATGTTCATGGTCCTCCTTCAATGGGTTGCAACAAAATGTATAATGTACAGTTCTTTTTTTGTTAATCGTCCTCCAGAGTAATGTCATATCGGACGGTGAGTGACTGAAATGGGTAAAATGATGCTCAAATAAGCACGAGGTCCATAGAGCTTTAAGTTACCTGGCTTTCATCTTCTCAGGATAAGGGAAAATCTCAGAAAAAAACTTTATCCAGATAACTTACCCTAAACAAGATTTGAACTCGCAACCTCTTGAACGTGAGGCAGACACACTACAGAGACGGGCAGATAATGTACAGATTTCAAATGTAATTGCACCATGAGTAACCTCTAGTGACCTGCAGTAAATGAGGACAAACATTCAATAATGGTTTAAGAGGTAGAACTGGAACTTAAAAATTCAATGCCACAACTGGGATTTGAACCACAGACCTTCCGCTTGCCGGGCGGACGCTCTACCACTGAGCTATTGTGACAAACTGCCAGAACAAACCAACAGTAAGTTTGTTGGCATAAATAAATAATAATTCAATAATGGTGTTTATCTTATTTACATTACACAGCTGCAGGATGCAAGTTCTCCACTTTTGTTTACAGTTGACATTATATAGTATAAGTGTATAACAGTTAGGAATTGGTCTTGTTTGCTTTAATGTTTTATTTTAATTGTGGTATTACGAAGAATTTCAGTATGTCTGATAGAAGGAAGCAGTACTTCAAGAATTTTTATAAAATGGAATCTAAATTTATTTTATGTGTAATGTTTGTACATTTACTGTACTGAACATTTTACACGTTCTAAATTTCATGTCATTGCAATATTAACAGTTTATTGGATGAGAGAAGGTTTTATGGGTTTCAATTTCAGAAAGTTGGCAAGTATGAATATATTTCCAAAATATTTTCGATTAAGGAACGTTCTCCAATTTTGTAGTTGTATCCTGTCTGTCAAGTTCTAAGATTATTTGAAGAAAGATTCTTGTGTAGAAAAGTTTTAATATCTGTGTTATAAATTCAGGCCATAAATAGCATTCAATCTAGCATGTATTATTGTCGGAGAATTCTCTCAAAACCCACCTAGATGTCTTTCACAACAATCACAATTTTTATGGCTCTGAGCAAAGAACTGCTATTTTGCTAAACTTAGAACTATGTAAAACAGTTGTGACACTGTCTTGTACGTAGGTGTACCATTTGTTAATGGTATCTAAATAATGTATCTTGATAATATCTTTCTCGGATGATGCCTTGTTTCACTTTATGGTTAGGTGTTTGTCATTATTGAAATAATACTACATTGAGTTTTGGTTTAAATATACAACTTTACTATAAAGGCTTCATGTTTACCTTGTGTAACTAGAAACATGTTTTTGGGGTATTTACCCCATGCTCAGTAGGATCTCGCTGTTCCTGTGGTACTCTGGTTATGGTTGGAAGAAGTCACTCTCTAGGGATTTCCAAAAAAGTACTGTTTTAAATATTATTACAAGTAAATTGGAGCAGAATGTGTTTTTAAATGTTGACATGGTTTTCAACTAAGTTTATTTCAGAGTTTATTATTTGTAGGATATTTTCACTATGAAGATGGGTCATCCTCCGAGGTATAGGAGTAACATGCTAGCCTCTGGTTCCCAAGATCACAGGTTCAAACCTCAAGCCTGATAAAAAGGCTTCTGACCAAAATTAAGTAATCTTTTATGTCAATTTGAATGGGACGCTGAGAACCATAGCAGTTAAAGAACTTCTATAAATAAAAATTCAGTTTCAGTTATCTCCCAAATAGTTAATTCATGGCTTTGAGCAAAGTGATACTATTTTGAATATTATGGCCAGCATTCCATAAATATGATGCTATTGCAGATTTGTCCACTTGTTTGTATGTAATATTTCTGAGGTGTTCTTTTAGCCTTGTTTTTAGATTCCATTTTGTTTTTCCTATATAAACTTTACTACAATCTTCACAATCAAATTGATAAATTCCTGATGTATTTTCTGGAGGAAGAGAAGAGAAATATTGTATGGTGAATGTTGAATTCCCTGTTGGTCTGCAGTGGTATGTGATTTTGCTCTTTAAGTCTCTGCTTCTTTAGTTTGTTTAAAGTGTTGACTTGCTTAGAATCCTTTTGTGGAACCAAGTGTCTCCTACATCCATTGTTTTTAGATACTCGTGATCATACCCCTATTTCTTTAGGGGATGTTTACAAGTCCATAAACTATGAACACTGCATGCTTATGTGGAGTTGTATTGTAGCTATTTGTCTTCATGAAGTTGGTCCATGTATACCAGCTGTATATTTAAACCTGACCTAGTATATCATTACTCGTTTCATTTTATTTTCTGCATGTATACATTATTGAAGTGTTCATAAATCTGATATTGTCCACAAAGTTCACCTTTTTGATTTTGTTTTAATTGACAGAGGGACCTTGATTTTAGCTTTTTTTGCCAAGACTCTGCCACAACTCAAATGACCATATTCTAAGTTGTTGACAGTGAAGCATTTCAAATGAAAATAATTGAGGAGTATTTATACACCTCACTAAAATACACAATACCTGGATGTGCTTCGAAAGTCCACTGTTCTCATCATCAGCTGCTGACCTATTGGTTGGTATTTGTCTGGGATTCCTGTTCCGTCTGTCTGTAGTCCCACTGTTGGGTGTTTGAGGCACATGCTAAGGTTGTCTTCTGCTGGGATGTCAAAATTCATGGTAATATCATTTTCCTGAAAATGTAGATTCTTTCACATGTGTTCAATTTCATTCTTTTATAGCTTGACCTCTGGGTTTCTCATGCTTTTTCTCCCAAAAATGATTTGCAGTGGCTGATTTTTCAGTTGTTTTTGGTGAATGTTCCTAAGTGCTCTTTTTTGCATGTTTCCATGTTTATTTTTGTCTTACCAAAGTATTTCATTTTACAATCTAGGTATTCTATGGCATAAATTGCTGACCTTTTTCCTGGGGGATTTTATCCTTCAAAGTTGAACCTAAGAGATTCTTAAAGCTGTGTATGTTCTGTGGGACAAGTTTTGTGTTGAATTCTTTGAAAATGTTTTCAAATTTGTGGTAGAGATGTGAGTGGTATGTGAATTTACAGAATTTGTATTCTGTTTTGATTGGTTTGAATGTGGAGATTTCTGTGATTTTCTTCTGTTCTTTTGAACTTGTTTATTATCTTTATTATACTGGAGGCGTTGAATCTATTAACAATTGCAAATGGATCACCATCCCCATCACTCTATCATCAGAGAACAGATGTTGCCTGCATTGTGTTGCCAGTTAATAAATGGGTGGAATGAGGTTTCCCCAAAGGTCATAAGAGACCTTCATTACAGCAAAGATCAATCAAATTTGAGGATAAAACTGTCTATAAATATTACTTTTTTAATAGCATAAAATTGACTCAAATTATCAAATTATTCCACATCACTGTTAAAAAGAGTTGTTTCTTTATATAAAAGCTGAAAGATTTGCAAATGAGATATAAGAGCTAAGATCAAAAAGCCTACATAGCTTTAGAGAATACAAATGATGCAAATGTAAAACATCATTTTGTATTAAAATATCTTCAAGTATTTAGTTAAATGTGAAGAGGTAAATAAATTTTCACAATGGATAAGAGCTTATCAGCAATTAAAGATACACAGAAGATATATGCTGTTCATAGCAAACCAACATAAATCTAATTGTGAGCACTACATATTTGTGCCAAAAACAAGAGTATATGAATGTGCCTAAGTAAGCATTATTGTGCTTAAAGTTGTTTATTAGATTACATTCCTGCAAGTGTGTTATGTATCTTCCTGAAAGTAAGAGAGAGAGAGAGTGCCTAAAGTAGAAATGCTCATAATGTGGTTTTCTTGGTAAGCTGGTTAAACACCTATGCTGTTATTATGCTAATCTCTGGGACCAACTTCCTATGTCTTTCTGTAGCAAGTTGCATGTGTTCATTTCTTTTGATATATCTCTACATGTAGCCCCTACTTAAAAATATAGATGGCTCGATTAATTCACTGAACTTTAGCTTGGGATTCTTCAAAACCAAAGAAGTTATGATCCGAGTCATGATGCTTTTGAACCAGCAGATTTTTATTGCTCCATTTCTTCTATTTGGAATTTTTCATGGCATTCTCTTATCTATAGACTTAATATTGAATATGAAATAGATTATTGACAGCACTGTAGCTGAGCGGTTAGATCATTTGCCTATTACCAAGGTGACCTGGGTTCAATCCCAGGGACCCACATGTGGTATTCGTGGTGAACAAAGCAGCATCTTGGTGGGTTTCCTCCAGCTTCTCTGGTTTCCCCAGCCACTCATTCCATTAGCTGCTCCATCATCACATTTCCAATCATCCATTTTGCCTGCATTTCATATCGTCTTCATTACTGTCTTACCTGGTGCTGGGCTGACCACCCATTTCCAGGTATTCACTCTGTCCAGTCCATAGATTTGCCTGCTCCCCGAGAGGCATCTGACCCTAGTCACTGCCTAGGGGGTGTAAGTCCTTCATACAGGAAGGATAATCAGAAGAAGAAATAGATTATTCTGAATTACTTAAAATGGATGGTCTCTTCCATTTTCTATTAAGCACGCTTTCAATCATTTTTAGCTTTAATGCATAGTAAACCACAACTTGTCAAAAAAGAAAAATAATTTTGTGTCATTTGGTGGCAGGAGCTGTCAAAGTTTTACTCTTAATTTCATAAATAATGTAGTATACCCTTTTCAAGTGTTGCATGATCTTATTGGAATTCCTGAAAGATTTCCATGTCATTTTTGCTCGTAATTGCATACATAGAAATTGCCTAATGGAAGCAGTATTCCGAGCCTTGTCAGAAGTTTGAACTATTTCAAGCACTGTAAACATTTAATTGCAGATGATGTAGTTGAACATTTATTGCCATCATTCAATGTTTGTATTCAACTGACTTTGATGCTTGTTTTCACAGTAACACTTGTCATTACTGTCTGCTTGGTAACTAGTACATAGATGAATAAATACAGCTTGCCCAGTTTCCCATTGATTACTGCATTTTCAATGTATGAAAACTTGACTTTAAACTATGTTGTTTCTTTGACAATATTGATGAATGTATTATGACAAATAAGTCTGTTTACATTTTATGCCACTTTGTTTCCCTTAAAACTGAATCACAATTTGCAACTAGCTGTTCTGTTCAATTGTAACCTTGACACAAACACTGCTCATCTGTACACAGCTTTCTCGACAATTAACTACTGACTGACTTCAAAACTCATTTCTCTCTCCATGCCAACTCATTTATGTAGCCACAGTTTAGGTACCAGCTGTTTTTATGGAAATTAACATTTTGTGAAGCTTCTCATAACAAGCCCTGTGCTCAAAGCTTCTTGAACTGCCTCAAAGCAGTGTTTATTCTTAGTTGACATTGCCACACATTGTCTAGCAACATAGTGGTATGAGGTACCTTACCTTGAGTCTCTTTGATGTGCGGTAGCCACCAGTCCACCCCCCCCCCCCCCCACACACACACACCAAAAAAAAAAATAACTTCCTGCAATTATTAAAGCAATGCATCAATGAAGGTTAGCAAAAAAATGTGCATTTTTTATTTTAACATAGCATTTTATAACTTGTACTTTCATGGTACACATTTGGTTTTTTAACATCAACAATTTTAAAGCCACAGTTCATCATCCTGAGCCATGTCGGTAAAGCACCACATTGAAATTTAAACTCAATTTTTCTAAATTCCTTATTATTCAACATTTGTTACTGTTCAAAATGCTCCTTGGATCATAGTTTATAACTTGTGTGTAATATTTTCAGGAGGATTTCCGGAATTATGGATTTAAGAATTTCTGCACAATAGTTAGAAATCAGTTGAAATTAATATTTTTTGTAACTCAAATTGAAAAAAATAAATAGCATGTGTGAAAGAAGAAGTTTTGTTTTAAATTAATCCAAATTAAGCCATATCAACACAAAAACTTCTTTGTTTTATATACTAAACTCAAAATAAAATTTTTGGAGTGATACAATAAACCAAGGATTGAAGGAGCATTTCACATTACCAAATAAAACTGTGATTAATTTGAAGAAAAAAAATGAATGTCCTAAAGTGTTTTGACATATGTTTTTTGGCTTCTGGATAAGCTGCGTTGTTGCTTTCAAAGTACTCTCTGCCTTAGGTTGGGATAAAAGAAGATTGCCAATTGTTACAGCAAAATTGCCAGGGCAGATTTGAACATGTTTCCTCCCTGCTTCCCCACCCCATACCATTTCTATTAAGCGAGTTTTGGTTGTGTAGTTGGGTTAAGCAGGGTTTACTGTTTACTTTTCTGTAACACACTGTCTTTGAGATGCTTTTGTTTACAATTTGAGCACAGCAAACTTATTTCTTAAAATGTTATCAGAACGTGTGTCAGATGAAGTTTTTATCCAATATTACTTCCAAGAAATATGTACGAGTATTAGCCACATATATCGCTTTGAACTCAGCACTTGGTGTTATATTTATAGTATTCTTAATTTGTTGAAAGTGAATTTCCATACAATTCATTTTTTCACAGTTAACAAAGAACCTTTATGTTGAGCTGTATTTTCTAGATTCTGTAGACCAATGTTTATGATTGACATATCAGCTGAGATAATGATTTTTATTTTTGAGCACTATTTTGCAATATCATTTGTACACATAGTGTCATAAAGGGAACCATGAAAAAGAAAAACAGTAATTCAATAGAAATTGTAACATAAAAGCCTTCATGATGCACTGACGTTTGCTTAGTCATTGGAAAAAAGGTATAAAGAAGACAGACTAATCATTGAGCTATCAAATGTGATTGAAATAGAAATAAATAACTGTATGAACTTAAAAGAAGCAGATATTTTTATTTTGTCGTTTGGTACAGCATGACATTCTTGAACTCCAATAGTAAAATTAATGGAGCCATCTATATTTTGAATAGCTTTTCTTACTAAAATGCAACAATGCTTAGTTCACTAAACAACCTGTATTTTCTAGTATTGTTATTTATTGTGATATTTATAAAGTAAACATTCCAGATGTGTGTGTTATATTTATTAAGTGTGCAACTTATGTATTGTAAATGTTGAAGGATAATCTTTAACTGTACATAACCAGTTTTTAATAGATTTGTATAAATTTAGGTATAAATACCTATATGTATGTTTCTGCAGTTTTTGTATGCATTCTTTGCATAAAAATGGTATACTGGAATTGATAAATTTGCTAGGATAATCATTTCTGATTGCAAATATGTGTTAGCAACAAAGTATGAAGTATGGAAAATTATAAATTAGAGTAGCTTATGCTCTTCCTTTTTAAACTTTAATACTTCTAATTGGTGCCTTTTCGCTGATAAGTCAGAATGCAGAAAAATGTGCATTGCTGCTGCTGTTTTAGATATTACTGATGGCTAAGAATGTGTTTGTTTTAATATTTATAAGCCAGGAAAAAGGATATAGACCAAAAATTTGTGAAACAGAAATTTGTGATTTTCAAGGATGCATTAAAGCATTTGGTGAAATGGATATTTTTTGTTCGGTAAACTCTGAAGCTAAGTGCATTTACTTTCATTCTGGGAAAATAGTGTAAGTTTATGATCACTTTCCCTTTTCTTCACTACTCTGGTTTAAGTGGCTACTACAAATAATGCTTTCTGTGAATATTCAGGAATTACAGTACTCTTGGTTCATTGTGTTAAAACATGTGTGTCTATGATGTCTAAAAGAACACTTTTAACAAATACAGGTTTTACTTTGAGTTTATTTTGTTTTAACAGCAATATGGATTGTAATCTTCAAATTTAAAGGCTGGTTCACAACCATCAGTAATGGTACAATAACCAGAACAAGAAAGTTGAAATACATGTATTCAAATGGGAGTGTTCACAACCGATGGGAAGCTCTTTCAGAGTCCCAGGAATGGGAAACAAGATTTGGCCAAGTTTTAACTTCATTGTCGTCACCGGACACAGCAAGTTAGATTCATATTGTGCATATTAGACTTTTCGCTGTAGAAATGATCAAAGTGACCATGTCATGAAACAGTTGCTAGAGCTTTCTTTAGTCACAAGCTAGAAAAAATATTGGTGAGTTAGAAACAAATGAATTTCCAATGCACCATATCGACCTCCACTTTCTATCGATAAGCTCATAATTAGCATGACATCCCATTCTACCTAAATGTTGAGTGCTGCCTTGCTTCTTGTTCTCGTTGCCATTCTGGTTATCGTTACCATGTGGTGAACCAACCTTAACATTGTGAATTAAAATTGCTGAATTGAAAAGAAGCTCCTTAGGCAATTTAAACGAAGCATCGGTATTTTTGGGGTACAAAAAAAAGTAATGCAAACATCTGCAGGTTTTTGAGTTATTCTTTATATGAATTATTTGATAATTACCAGAGCTCGGATGTTTATGACCTAAAAATGTTAGAAGTATGCAGGCACTTATGACTGAAAAGAAATTACAAATATGACAATAAATATGACCTAAAACTTTTTGGGTGCATTTTCAAAATCTTCAAAAATTTAATGCTGTTTAAATTAAGATTATATTGAAAGTCTAATTTAAAACTCTATCACACTCAATAATAAATAAATAATATTAATTTTACTCATTTTGTATTTAATTGTTCAATCCAGAGCTAACCCTCAGCTCCACGCAGAATGAAATGTCACATTTTGAAGGGTGATCAGAAAGAAGAATTATAGTAGCAAATTACATACATTTTAAACTTTTCAAAAAGGAATGATCTTTCTATTTGCCTGCAATATTGTGGCGGGAAAGAGACCTCCTAATATTACAGGCAAGAATTAGGAGATGTGAAAAATGGGTCTTTGGAACGACTGCAAGCACATATGCAAACTGGAATAGAAATATAAAAATATCACAAAAATACAACAGTTGAATAGAAAATGACTATAATATGAAAAATTACAAAAATGTTAAAAAAGCCAAAATATGACTTGACCCATGACAATTGCATAATTTTAATCACCATTGATAAAGTTGTGCTTCGCTTATATTTTCCATGGAAAAGAACCACAAACAAAAACTATGACATGTCATGAACATCCCGACCCTGATAATTACAGTATAATATTTTACTCTTTTGGGTTAACTCCAGGCTTTTTCACCCTTTCTTTAAATATTCACTGCCAAACATCTGTTCTCCTATGAACAATAATACCGGGATGATGTAACTTCATTTAGTTGGATAAATGCAAGAAGTTTACAAAATATAAAATAGTAACATCAGATTTGTTACAAACATACAAATGTCTCATGCAGAGTTACCACAAATTCTGTGTAATGCATGTATTTTGTTTTGTTTTTATTTCCCTATCATTGCAGAACAAACAGAAGGGAGGATAAATAAATCTTGCAGAAATGTTTTTGCAGTTAACATAAGCTTCAAATATGTGAGGGTGAATTTTTTTTTTTTTTTTTTTTTTTTGAATTAACGTCCTCCAACATTCCGTCATATCGGACGAATGAATGAAATGAATTGGGTGAAATGATGCTCAAATGAGCCCGAGGTCCATGGAGCTTTAAGTTACCCGACATTCGTCTTCTCAGGGTAGGGAAAACCTCGGAAAAAAACCTTACCTAAGCGAGATTTGAACTCGCGACCTCTTGAACGTGAGGCAGACACGCTAACCATTACGCTACCGAGGAGGCCTGTGAGGGTGAAGAGCACATATTCATCATACTGTTCTCCTTAAGTATAGAAAGTAAAGACATTATTAGACACAAGAAAGAGTGTTTTTATTAAGTTTGGAAGTTTACAAATACATTTTAAGACTCTAATAGACGATGTTTTAAAAGTTCTGCCAGAGATCACCGAAAAATCTGTTCCTAAAAGCTTGATAGTTGACTACTGGAGCATTAGAAGTCAAACTTAGGACACACTTGCTTCACTTATACAGGGCATGCTTGAGAAGGCTTCTGTTTATTTAGAAAGAAAAACCTTCCTGCTTGCTCATTCTGGGACTACCATGAAGACAAAACATAACAAGCACAACAATTAACCTCATTTATTACCAAGAAAGCAGATACAAAAGTAATCACTCAAAATGTAATAATATTCATCATATTAATAGTAATATAAAGGAATGAACAAACAATTAACCCAAGGACAGTCACACTATAAATATTTTACTCAAACATTTCTTAATTTCTAACTAAAAAACTATTAACATTATAAGTCTGATTTGCTCTCTAGTTGACTTTATAACCCTGAATCACATTTATTTATTTTTTGAGTTTCTACGTCAATACTTTGGTCATACAGAGAGCTACTTAATATGCTGCACTGTTGTATTTTACTAACATAGCAATCAACCTAGGGTGGGTCTTTTCCTAAAAGCAGGAAGATTACCGTGACTGTATTTCAATATATTCAGTCTCTTTTTTTGTGTAAAAGCCAAGGGAAAATGGGTGAAATTATGCTCAAATGAGCCTGGAGTCCTTAGAATTAGTTATCCGACATTCATCTTTACAGGATAAAGAAATACCCTGTGAAAAAACAAAACTTATCTGTATAACTCTCCCTAATCAAGATGCAAACTCTGAACCTCTTGAATGTGAGGGGAATATGTACTACCCCACACCATGAGATGTGTACTTATGCCACAACAACCTTGTACATTTTCAGGGAACAACCCAGAGGGCCCAATTGATTGAAAAGTAGCAGCCCCTGGTTGCGAACTGTACATACCGGCCAAGAGGGATTGGGGCACTGACCATGTTGCACCTCACTCATGTCTGTGATGGGCAGAGCGGGAGACATAGCAGGCAGGCATATGCCTGGGCCCAGAAAAGACTGTTGCACTGCAGGGTTGTACTTTACTTCATTTGGAGCACTACAGTTTTGCATACATCTAACATTTTAGATTTTACAATCTTCAGTTTGCAAAAAAATTTCAAAATTGTGTTTGTAAATTACAACCTTGACTTGCAATTGTGGTTTTATAGTATGAACAATCCTTTCATGGATTTGCAAAAAGTTGAAAATAGTTTATTATTTTGAAGCCATTTAACCTTTTGTCTTCAAACTCTTTTTTAACTTTCCTAACCTCTCTACATATATAGGACTGTTCCTTTGCAGTTTTGTGGATTCAAAAGAGCCATGTCATATTGACATGGTTTACACCGCTGCTTGTTTACGTTTGAATGCATGTTGGTTGAATGACAGAGGATTAAAGCAGAACAACAGTGACATGTCATATTGTGAGCCAATATAGATTTGCCTATCCCTGGTATATGTGATGGTTTTTGTTTCTAAGGCCGTTTCCAATGAGCGATCTAATTTTATGTGCCTAGAATTTCGGAGGGTCTTGTATAACAACAGAGCAAGTGAAGCAGATGTATTCCTAATGCTCAACTAATAAACCTCAGTCACTGTTAAACGTTTTTTAATAGCTCTTATGCTTCCAAGTATTCTGATTTACAGTTTCTACTATGAAGATGAATTCCATTAGAATATTTTCCCTATGACTATAAATAAGCTGGCAAACTCAAAAAAATTCAAGTGGGACTGAAAGTGCAGTTTGTTGAATTAGTTTATTACATTCATGCAAAATAGATTTGAACAACAAATACAATCAATACAGCCAAGGAGGAAAAGCGTGTGCATTCATGGATGCAAGCAGAGAATGCATGCAAAAACCCTGTGTGATCATGGTGTAACATTTTGAACTTCCACTTTACCAAAGTTAATACTCCAGAAATTCTGCTGTCATGTTAATGTTATACATCAAGTCATTCCTTTGACAGTGCATGTAGAACATTTCCTTAGATCTTCCAGACTGTTGCAAGTATCCTTGGAATGGCATTTCTCTGGTTATAATTTTTTAGGAGTGTTAAAAATGAAATATGGTGAGATAGGTAAAGAATACTATCAAACTAACATTCCTGTTCTACATTCATTGTTAGTTTCTTTCTGTACATCCATATTTAGATGATGCTGCTATTTATATGTGCTATAATAATTATGTGATATAAACATAGACGATCATTAAAGATACGGGTGTGTCATTCTTTAGCATATCTTTCCTCTTAATTCCAGTAAATTCTATGTTTTTCATTTGTCAGTATTCAGATTTCACAGTCTGAAGTGTTTGATGAATTATGCTTCATGTCAGATCATAGTGAACAGAAAACCAGGAATAAAATTGCAACAAAAGCAATTAAAACAGTGTGTTGTCCTCAATGCTGAAGTATAACTTATTAAATCTGAGATGAATGTCTGTATTATGCTTATGAAATTATGTGTAGTTGTTCAGAAAGTCCAACCCACTGAAAGATTTCAAGAATATTTCGTATTAATATTTCAAAGTTTATCAAATACTTCAGTGATTTATAAGTATGTATTCTTACTAATATTTAGATCTTAAAATACTGACCAAGCAAGAAGTATTAAAAGATTTTATGAAGTTTATAATGAACGGTTTAAGCTGGAGTGTTTTAGGACAAAAACATAGCACCATGATAGTTAACAGGAAACCTTGTTTAAATAGTGCTGTATTTCATATGAGCACTAACTGAATAAAACACCAAATAAGTTGGATACAGCAGACATAGACATAATAATATGTATGTCCACAGCAGGATCCAAAACTGTAACAATGCTATTAGTAATCACTTTGCCTTAAAATCTGCTCATGAATATAAAAGTTGTCTGTGGAATATAATGTCCTTTGATTGAGTGCTCAGAAGTTCTGTTTCATCTGCCCAACATACTGTGCGTTCTTAGATTGGCCAAACCACCCTATGGCAGCAAAGGACCAGTGTGCTCTCTGCCAGTTATGTGTAAAGGACCAGCAAGTCATAGGTACAGAACACTAACTGCTGTACTAAACTGCATTACACTTAGCTGCATCACATCAGATGTTGAAATTGATGACCTTCAGCTTGAACACATTCCCTATATCTCTGAAAACAGTTCTGGTTTACTCACAAAAGTTCATGTTGAGTGTATTTCTCTCGTGACTTTGTCCTTCAGTTTTTTTAATGTGCGGATTAAATGCATACGCTTTATTCTTTAACGTTCCCCCTAAATAAAAATCACATGGAGATAAGTCAGGAGAATGAGGTGGCCACAATCCTCTGTCACCTTATCCACTCCCTAATTCGTGCATAGAATTACCAGAAATGTGTGCTGTAGCTGAATCCTGCTGAAACCAGCTACACAATCTTTCATTAGTTGCAGAAAAAAATATTTAAAATAAAATTGACATAAACGTGTTACTCAACTTTGGTGTCGTAAATATGAGACTGATAATTTTACACATGGTGAGGAACTTCCTAAATAGTATGGTGATTTTCAGTAGCCCAGTATCAATTGTTCTGAGTAGAAACTGACCTTGAAGATAGAACCACACTTCTTCAGTGAAGCATGTTAAAGGTGGTTCCACGTTGTCATTCTGAATGGACTGCTAAAACCAATTGCAATAATTAATCCTAATTACAGGATCTTGTGGTTAAGTTTCAGAAGTTTCATTGCCATGAAAGCAGACATCTTGGAAATGTTAACCTCTCGTGCTAAATGTCTCAGCGATTTTTATTTCTGGGGAATGTTAAAGAATAAAATGTACACATTAAATCTGCACACATTAAAAGAATTGAAGGACAAACTCATGAGAAAAATACAGGCAATCAGTCAACATGAACTTCTGTGAGTAAACCAGAATTGTTTTCGGAGATATAGGGAATGTGTTTACATTGAAGGTTGTCAATTTCAACATCTGATGTGATGCAGGTAATGCAAGTTAGTACAGTAGTTAAGTGTTCCATACCTTGTTGCCATGGGGCAGTCCGGCCGGTCTGGGAACATACAATATGTTCTGCTATTAAGAAAAGAACTGTGTAATCAGGATGTAGATAAAAGTTTTTATTGTTACACATCAGCTACAGTGTTTTTGAATGTGTTTCTTGCAGATAAGGATCTTAGAAGAGTCTGCATAGAGTTATTTGCACTATTTATAAAATTAAAATGTTTTGTAGATGTGTTCATTTTTAAATTTAATATAAGATGTCTATGTTTACATGAGCAAGTCATACATATTGAAACATAGCAAATGTATGCACTCTATGTACTGTAATATGTAAAACAAAATATAGTGCATAATTTCCTTAATATTTTGCATTGTATGTCTTTACTACCAAACCACCTAATTTGTTGTTCTAGTTTGGTTAATACTACATTAACAATTACAATGCATTTACTCTTCTCAGGGCAATCCTACCTCAAGACACTGACTGTTGTTACCAACATAGTTTGGGCATCTAGAAGGGGCAATGCAGTAAAATATCGTACAAACTTACATGGAACTTTGTGATAAAATTGAGAAAGATAACACATTTCCATATCATTCCAAGAGGACCAGAATGTATTCAGGTGAACTTGTGTGTATTATCTATATGGTTGAACACTAGCCATCTTTAAATTTCAGGCTGCAGTAATCTGCAACATATGAAATAAGAGGCACTTGTTTGTTGCTCTTGTGACAGACTTGCTGGAGAAGTATGTTTCTGTATCAGTATGCTACGCATTTATCAGCTGTTCACATGGCCTCCTTGAGTGAAGATGTTTTGATGTATATGCGCCTGCAATTGCAAAACCAGAAGAAAAGAACAGTTCATGATTTCGTCATATGGCCAGCAAGATGCTTATGTCTTAGTATATCATTTATTAAAATATTCAGTAAAATTCCAGTCATGCTATCAAGTGTGCCCAGAAACTTACAAAGAACTGCTCTAGAGGGTTTCTCCATCATTGAAAAAGTAAGACACAAAGTACAGGAAAGTTATAAGCACTGATGAAAAGCTGCTTATTACACACCAAGCAACGTGTGCTGCAGTAACATGTGCAGCTTACATTCAGGAGGACATGGGATCTAACTTGTCAACTGCGCCCTCTGACTTAGATTTTACGTGATTTCCCTTGTAACCACTCATATTTCAAAATGGCCACCTTTGGCCTTCACACATACCCTAAGTCTCTGTGGCCACGCATCAATGGAATTACATACAGTCTTCATTGGAAAATCTGCCACTGTCTTCACCAGGGAGTGCTTCCAACACTTTGACAGAGGTTTTAACCCCTGTTTCACAAAAATGGAGTTTAGTGCTGCCATCATATGCCACTCTCCACCAAACCAGCACTGAGGCAGGCTGATGGCCTCTTTGGACCTTCCCACTAGCTTCTCAAAATGATTTAGCATAAACATGATCATTCTGCCTGCCAGTTGAAAGCCTTCTCAGTGGTGAACATCTTTTCATTTGTGAAAAGAATTCTTTCGTAGCCATTTTTTTGCATAATGCTGACATTTGAAGACATTTTGATTTTATCACCTTCAGTTTCTTCAGATGCTGGGTTAGGTGACCATTACCCCATTGGTAAGCTTTCAACCCTAGGTCATCACTTATCAGGTGGGACATTGTCATTTTCGGAATGTTCAGCTCTCGAGCCAGCACGTCGGTCTGGGTGGCTCAGTTGGTTAGACGCTGGCCTACTGATCCCAAGGTCGCAGGTTCAAACCCGGCCCAGGCTGATGGTTTTTAAGTGTGCTTAAAAACGACAGGTCCATGTCAGTAGATTTACTGGCATTTAAAATAACTCCTGCGGGACGAAATTCCGGCACACCGGCGACGCTGATGTGATCCTGGCAGTTGACAGCGTCGTTAAACAACAAAATAAATTTTTCGAGCCAGCACAGACAGCTTTTTGCACAAAATGTTGTTGAATAACGAGCCACCACTGCTTTAACCACCTTCTTTTCCCTAATGCTGCATGGACGGCCTGGTCCCTGGCAATCTTTAGCAGTCCCAGTTTCTAGAAATTGGTTAATGGTCTGATATACAAACATAAGGGTAGTAAACATTTCAGAGGCTGATTTACCCAGCTTATGAAGTGCCCTACTACATCGCTGCAATATATGGAAACCCGTTTTATCTTCTGCAGCTCTATTCACAATGACATTCTCTTAGATAACCCACATAAGGGTTGGCCATGACCTGTTGTACAGCCTGTGTCAAATTTTTATAATGTCATTTACAGTAAGACTAGGTATTATAGGATATAGGCCACCAATAATGTTGATCTGATCCTCATTCATGTCCCGGAGTGTATCTTGTTTTATGTTTACTGACAGTGCTGTGCAGTTACTCAGAAACACACAAAGCTTAACTGGAATGTTGTTTAAAACTTGACATGTAGAAATGCTGAAATGCTACGTGAGGTGTCTTTATTGCATGCATAAAGAGCACAATCCAGATATGATGCGGATATGCAACAATTCTTATTTTCCCACTGATTTGCAGTGTGCTCCATTATTCAATCCTGGTCCTGACATCTATTGTTGCTGTTGAATGTGCCACATTTGGTGTATGGCCTCCCTAAAATGGGAATAAATGCTTGATTTTGCAATGTTTCATATATGTCAAATTAGGCAAATATTTTCTACGTAATGCTTTTATATGCTCTGGTTCAAGCTTAAACTAAGTATAGCCTGAGGAGATAGGCTCACATAGGCTACACCAGATCTGTATATAAGTATAGCCTGGGGAGATAGGCTAGTATAGGCTCACATAGGCTACACCAGATCTGTATATAAGTATAGACTGAGGAGATAGGATAGTATAGGCTCACATAGGCTACACCAGATCTGTATATAAGTATAGACTGAGGAGATAGGCTAGTATAGACTCACATGGGCTACACCAGATCTGTATATAAGTATAGACTGAGGAGATAGGCTAGTATAGGCTCACATGGGCTACAGCAGATCTGTATATAAGTATAGACTGAGGAGATAGGCTCACATGGGCTACACCAGATCTGTATATAAGTATAGACTGAGGAGATAGGCTAGTATAGGCTCACATAGGCCACACCAGATCTGTATATAAGTATAGACTGAGGAGATAGCCTAGTATAGGCTCACATAGGCTACACCAGATCTGTATATAAGTATAGACTGGGGAGATAGCCTAGTATAGGCTCACATAGGCTACACCAGATCTGTATATAAGTATAGACTGGGGAGATAGGCTAGTATAGGCTCACATAGGCTACACCAGATCTGTATATAAGTATAGACTGAGGAGATAGGCTAGTATAGACTCACATAGGCTACACCAGATCTGTATATAAGTATAGACTGAGGAGATAGGCTAGTATAGGCTCACATAGGCTACACCAGATCTGTATATAAGTATAGACTGAGGAGATACGCTAGTATAGGCTCACATAGGCCACACCAGATCTGTATATAAGTGTAGACTGAGGAGATAGATTAGTATAGACTCATATAGGCTACACCAGATCTGTATATAAGTGTAGACTGAGGAGATAGGCTAGTATAGGCTCACATAGGCCACACCAGATCTGTATATAAGTCTAGACTGAGGAGATAGGCTAGTATAGGCTCACATAGGCCACACCAGATCTGTATATAAGTATAGGCTGGGGAGATAGGCTAGTATAGGCTCACATAGGCTACACCAGATCTGTATATAAGTATAGACTGGGGAGATAGGCTAGTATAGACTCACATAGGCTACACCAGATCTGTATATAAGTGTAGACTGGGGAGATAGGCTAGTATAGGCTCACATAGGCTACACCAGATCGGTATAAAGTATAGACTAAGGAGATAGGCTAGTATAGGCTCACATAGGCTACACCAGATCGGTATATAGGTATAGACCCACATAGGCTACACCAGATCTGTATATAAGTATAGACTGGGGAGATAGGTTAGTATAGGCTCACATAGGCTACACCAGATCTGTATATAAGTGTAGACTGGGGAGATAGGCTAGTATAGACCCACATAGGCTACACCAGATCTGTATATAAGTATAGACTGGGGACATAAGCTAGTATAGACCCACATAGGCTACACCAGATCTGTATATAAGTGTAGACTGGGGAGATAGGCTAGTATAGGCTCACATAGGCTACACCAGATCGGTATAAAGTATAGACTAAGGAGATAGGCTAGTATAGGCTCACATAGGCTACACCAGATCGGTATATAGGTATAGACTGAGGACATAGGCTAGTATAGACCCACATAGGCTACACCAGATCGGTATACAAGTATAGACTGAGGAGATAGGTTAGTATAGGCTCACATAGGCTATACCAGATCTGTATATAAGTATAGACTGAGGAGATAGGCTAGTGTAGGCTCACATAGGCTACACCAGATCTGTATATAAGTATAGACTGGGGAGATAGGCTAGTATAGACTCACATAGGCTACACCAGATCTGTATATAAGTGTAGACTGGGGAGATAGGCTAGTATAGGCTCACATAGGCTACACCAGATCTGTATATAAGTATAGACTGGGGAGATAGGCTAGTATAGGCTCACATAGGCTACACCAGATCGGTATAAAGTATAGACTGTGGAGATAGGCTAGTATAGGCTCACATAGGCTACACCAGATCTGTATATAAGTATAGACTGGGGAGATAGGCTAGTATAGGCTCACATAGGCTACACCAGATCGGTATATAAGTATAGACTGAGGACATAGGCTAGTATAGACCCACATAGGCTACACCAGATCTGTATATAAGTATAGACTGACCAAATAGGCTAGTATAGGCTCACATAGGCTACACCAGATCGGTATATAAGAATAGACTGAGGAGATATGTTAGTATAGGCTCACATAGGCTATACCAGATCTGTATATAAGTATAGACTGAGGAGATAGGCTAGTGTAGGCTCACATAGGCCACACCAGATCTGTATATAAGTATAGACTGAGGAGATAGGCTAGTGTAGGCTCACATAGGCTACACCAGATCTGTATATAAGTATAGACTGGGGAGATAGGCTAGTATAGACTCACATAGGCTACACCAGATCTGTATATAAGTATAGACTGGGGAGATAGGCTAGTATAGACTCACATAGGCTACACCAGATCTGTATATAAGTGTAGACTGGGGAGATAGGCTAGTATAGGCTCACATAGGCTACACCAGATCTGTATATAAGTATAGACTGGGGAGATAGGCTAGTATAGGCTCACATAGGCTACACCAGATCGGTATAAAGTATAGACTGTGGAGATAGGCTAGTATAGGCTCACATAGGCTACACCAGATCTGTATACAAGTATACACTGAGGAGATAGGCTAGTATAGGCTCACATAGGCCACACCAGATCTGTATATAAGTATAGACTGGGGAGATAGGCTAGTATAGGCTCACATAGGCTACACCAGATCTGTATATAAGTATAGACTGGGGAGATAGGCTAGTATAGACTCACATAGGCTACACCAGATCTGTATATAAGTGTAGACTGGGGAGATAGGCTAGTATAGGCTCACATAGGCTACACCAGATCTGTATATAAGTATAGACTGGGGAGATAGGCTAGTATAGGCTCACATAGGCTACACCAGATCGGTATAAAGTATAGACTGTGGAGATAGGCTAGTATAGGCTCACATAGGCTACACCAGATCTGTATATAAGTATAGACTGGGGAGATAGGCTAGTATAGGCTCACATAGGCTACACCAGATCGGTATATAAGTATAGACTGAGGACATAGGCTAGTATAGACCCACATAAGCTACACCAGATCTGTATATAAGTATAGACTGACCAGATAGGCTAGTATAGGCTCACATAGGCTACACCAGATCGGTATATAAGTATAGACTGAGGACATAGGCTAGTATAGACCCACATAGGCTACACCAGATCTGTATATAAGTATACACTGAGGAGATAGGCTAGTATAGGCTCACATAGGCCACACCAGATCTGTATATAAGTATAGACTGGGGAGATAGGCTAGTATAGGCTCACATAGGCTACACCAGATCGGTATAAAGTATAGACTGAGGAGGTAGGCTAGTATAGGCTCACATAGGCTACACCAGATCGGTATAAAGTATAGACTGAAGAGATAGGCTAGTATAGGCTCACATAGGCTACACCAGATCGGTATAAAGTATAGACTGTGGAGATAGGCTAGTATAGGCTCACATAGGCTACACCAGATCTGTATATAAGTATACACTGAGGAGATAGGCTAGTATAGGCTCACATAGGCCACACCAGATCTGTATATAAGTATAGACTGGGGAGATAGGCTAGTATAGGCTCACATAGGCTACACCAGATCGGTATAAAGTATAGACTGAGGAGGTAGGCTAGTATAGGCTCACATAGGCTACACCAGATCGGTATAAAGTATAGACTGAAGAGATAGGCTAGTATAGGCTCACATAGGCTACACCACATCGGTATAAAGTATAGACTGAGGAGATAGGCTCACATAGGCTACACCAGATCTGTATATAAGTACACACTGAGGAGATAGGCTCACATAGGCTACACCAGATCTGTATATAAGTGTAGACTGGGGAGATAGGCTAGTATAGGCTCACATATGCTACACCAGATCTGTATATAAGTATAGACTGGGGAGAAGGGCTAGTATAGGCTCACATAGGCTACACCAGATCTGTATATAAGTATAGACTGGGGAGATAGGCTAGTATAGGCTCACATGGGCTACACCAGATCTGTATATAAGTATAGACTGGGGAGATAGGCTAGTATAGGCTCACATAGGCTACACCAGCTCCGTATATAAGTATAGACTAAGGAGATAGGCTAGTATAGGCTCACACAGGCTACACCAGATCTGTATATAAGTACAGACTGAGGAGATAGGCTAGTATAGACTCAGATAGGCTACACCAGATCTGTATATAAGTACAGACTGAGGAGATAGATTAGTATAGGCTCATATAGGCTACACCAGATCGGTATATATGTATAGGCTCACATAGGCTACACCAGATCAGTATATAAGTATAGACTGAGGAGATAGGTTAGTATAGGCTCACATAGGCTACACCAGATTGGTATATAAGTATAGACTGAGAAGATAGGTTAGTATAGGCTCACATAGGCTACACCAGATCGGTATATAAGTATAGGCTGGGGAGATAGGCTAGTATAGGCTCACATAGGCTACACCAGATCTGTATATAAGTACAGACTGAGGAGATAGGCTAGTATAGACTCAGATAGGCTACACCAGATCTGTATATAAGTACAGACTGAGGAGATAGATTAGTATAGGCTCATATAGGCTACACCAGATTCGTATATAAGTATAGACTAAGGAGATAGGCTAGTATAGGCTCACATAGGCTACACCAGATCGGTATATAAGTATAGACTGAGGAGATAGGTTAGTATAGGCTCACATACGCTACACCAGATCGGTATATATGTATAGACTGGGGAGATAGGTTAGTATAGGCTCACATAGGCTACACCAGATCGGTATATAAGTATAGACTGAGGAGATAGGTTAGTATAGGCTCACATAGGCTACACCAGATCGGTATATAAGTATAGACTGAGGAGATAGGTTAGTATAGGCTCACATAGGCTACACCAGATCGGTATATAAGTATAGGCTGGGGAGATAGGTTAGTATAGGCTCATATAGGCTACACCAGATCGGTATATATGTATAGACTGGGGAGATAGGTTAGTATAGGCTCACATAGGCTACACCAGATCGGTATAAAGTATAGACTGTGGAGATAGGCTAGTATAGGCTCACATAGGCTACACCAGATCTGTATATAAGTATAGACTGGGGAGATAGGCTAGTATAGGCTCACATAGGCTACACCAGATCGGTATATAAGTATAGACTGAGGACATAGGCTAGTATAGACCCACATAGGCTACACCAGATCTGTATATAAGTATAGACTGACCAGATAGGCTAGTATAGGCTCACATAGGCTACACCAGATCGGTATATAAGAATAGACTGAGGAGATATCTTAGTATAGGCTCACATAGGCTATACCAGATCTGTATATAAGTATAGACTGAGGAGATAGGCTAGTGTAGGCTCACATAGGCCACACCAGATCTGTATATAAGTATAGACTGAGGAGATAGGCTAGTGTAGGCTCACATAGGCTACACCAGATCTGTATATAAGTATAGACTGGGGAGATAGGCTAGTATAGACTCACATAGGCTACACCAGATCTGTATATAAGTATAGACTGGGGAGATAGGCTAGTATAGACTCACATAGGCTACACCAGATCTGTATATAAGTGTAGACTGGGGAGATAGGCTAGTATAGGCTCACATAGGCTACACCAGATCTGTATATAAGTATAGACTGGGGAGATAGGCTAGTATAGGCTCACATAGGCTACACCAGATCGGTATAAAGTATAGACTGTGGAGATAGGCTAGTATAGGCTCACATAGGCTACACCAGATCTGTATATAAGTATACACTGAGGAGATAGGCTAGTATAGGCTCACATAAGCCACACCAGATCTGTATATAAGTATAGACTGGGGAGATAGGCTAGTATAGGCTCACATAGGCTACACCAGATCTGTATATAAGTATAGACTGGGGAGATAGGCTAGTATAGACTCACATAGGCTACACCAGATCTGTATATAAGTGTAGACTGGGGAGATAGGCTAGTATAGGCTCACATAGGCTACACCAGATCTGTATATAAGTATAGACTGGGGAGATAGGCTAGTATAGGCTCACATAGGCTACACCAGATCGGTATAAAGTATAGACTGTGGAGATAGGCTAGTATAGGCTCACATAGGCTACACCAGATCTGTATATAAGTATAGACTGGGGAGATAGGCTAGTATAGGCTCACATAGGCTACACCAGATCGGTATATAAGTATAGACTGAGGACATAGGCTAGTATAGACCCACATAGGCTACACCAGATCTGTATATAAGTATAGACTGACCAGATAGGCTAGTATAGGCTCACATAGGCTACACCAGATCGGTATATAAGAATAGACTGAGGAGATATGTTAGTATAGGCTCACATAGGCTATACCAGATCTGTATATAAGTATAGACTGAGGAGATAGGCTAGTGTAGGCTCACATAGGCCACACCAGATCTGTATATAAGTATAGACTGAGGAGATAGGCTAGTGTAGGCTCACATAGGCTACACCAGATCTGTATATAAGTATAGACTGGGGAGATAGGCTAGTATAGACTCACATAGGCTACACCAGATCTGTATATAAGTATAGACTGGGGAGATAGGCTAGTATAGACTCACATAGGCTACACCAGATCTGTATATAAGTGTAGACTGGGGAGATAGGCTAGTATAGGCTCACATAGGCTACACCAGATCTGTATATAAGTATAGACTGGGGAGATAGGCTAGTATAGGCTCACATAGGCTACACCAGATCGGTATAAAGTATAGACTGTGGAGATAGGCTAGTATAGGCTCACATAGGCTACACCAGATCTGTATATAAGTATACACTGAGGAGATAGGCTAGTATAGGCTCACATAGGCCACACCAGATCTGTATATAAGTATAGACTGGGGAGATAGGCTAGTATAGGCTCACATAGGCTACACCAGATCGGTATAAAGTATAGACTGAGGAGGTAGGCTAGTATAGGCTCAGATAGGCTACACCAGATCGGTATAAAGTATAGACTGAAGAGATAGGCTAGTATAGGCTCACATAGGCTACACCACATCGGTATAAAGTATAGACTGAGGAGATAGGCTAGTATAGGCTCACATAGGCTACACCAGATCTGTATATAAGTACACACTGAGGAGATAGGCTCACATAGGCTACACCAGATCTGTATATAAGTGTAGACTGGGGAGATAGGCTAGTATAGGCTCACATATGCTACACCAGATCTGTATATAAGTATAGACTGGGGAGAAGGGCTAGTATAGGCTCACATAGGCTACACCAGATCTGTATATAAGTATAGACTGGGGAGATAGGCTAGTATAGGCTCACATGGGCTACACCAGATCTGTATATAAGTATAGACTGGGGAGATAGGCTAGTATAGGCTCACATAGGCTACACCAGCTCTGTATATAAGTATAGACTAAGGAGATAGGCTAGTATAGGCTCACACAGGCTACACCAGATCTGTATATAAGTACAGACTGAGGAGATAGGCTAGTATAGCCTCAGATAGGCTACACCAGATCTGTATATAAGTACAGACTGAGGAGATAGATTAGTATAGGCTCATATAGGCTACACCAGATCGGTATATATGTATAGACTGGGGAGATAGGTTAGTATAGGCTCACATAGGCTACACCAGATCAGTATATAAGTATAGACTGAGGAGATAGGTTAGTATAGGCTCACATAGGCTACACCAGATCGGTATATAAGTATAGACTGAGGAGATAGGTTAGTATAGGCTCACATAGGCTACACCAGATCGGTATATAAGTATAGGCTGGGGAGATAGGCTAGTATAGGCTCACATAGGCTACACCAGATCTGTATATAAGTACAGACTGAGGAGATAGGCTAGTATAGACTCAGATAGGCTACACCAGATCTGTATATAAGTACAGACTGAGGAGATAGATTAGTATAGGCTCATATAGGCTACACCAGATTCGTATATAAGTATAGACTAAGGAGATAGGCTAGTATAGGCTCACATAGGCTACACCAGATCGGTATATAAGTATAGACTGAGGAGATAGGTTAGTATAGGCTCACATACGCTACACCAGATCGGTATATATGTATAGACTGGGGAGATAGGTTAGTATAGGCTCACATAGGCTACACCAGATCGGTATATAAGTATAGACTGAGGAGATAGGTTAGTATAGGCTCACATAGGCTACACCAGATCGGTATATAAGTATAGACTGAGGAGATAGGTTAGTATAGGCTCACATAGTCTACACCAGATCGGTATATAAGTATAGGCTGGGGAGATAGGCTAGTATAGGCTCACATAGGCTACACCAGATCTGTATATAAGTATAGACTGAGGAGATAGGCTAGTATAGGCTCACATAGGCTACACCAGATCTGTATATAAGTATAGACTGGGGAGATAGGTTAGTATAGGCTCACATAGGCTACACCAGATCTGTATATAAGTATAGACTGGGGAGATAGGCTAGTATAGGCTCACATAGGCTCACATAGGCTCACATAGGCTACACCAGATCTGTATATAAGTATAGACTGAGGAGATAGGCTAGTATAGGCTCACATAGGCTACACCAGATCTGTATATAAGTATAGACTGAGGAGATAGGTTAGTATAGGCTCATATAGGCTACACCACATCTGTATATAGGTATCGACTTAGGAGATAGGCTACACCAGATTTATATCTATGTATAGACTGAGGAGATAGGTTGGTGTAGGGTCACATAGGCTACACCAGATCTGTATATAAGTATAGACTGAGGAGATAGGCTAGTATAGGCTCACATAGGCTACACCAGATCGGTATATAAGTATAGACTGAGGAGATAGGCTACTATAGGCTCACATAGGCTACACCAGATCGGTATATAAGTATAGACTGAGGAGATAGGCTAGTATAGGCTCACATAGGCTACACCAGATCGGTATATAAGTATAGACTGAGGAGATAGGCTAGTATAGGCTCACATAGGCTACACCAGATCTGTATATAAGTATAGACTGAGGAGATAGGCTAGTATAGGCTCACATAGGCTACACCAGATCTGTATACAAGTATAGACTGAGGAGATAGGTTAGTATAGGCTCACATAGGCTACACCCGATCGGTATATAAGTATAGACTGGGGAGATAGGTTAGTATAGGCTCACATAGGCTCACATAGGCTACACCAGATCTGTATATAAGTATAGACGGGGGAGATAGGCTAGTATAGGCTCACATAGGCTACACCAGATCTGTATATAAGTATAGACTGAGGAGATAGGCTAGTATAGGCTCACATAGGCTACACCAGATCTGTATATAAGTATAGACTGAGGAGATAGGCTAGTATAGGCTCACATAGGCTACACCAGATCTGTATATAAGTATAGACTGAGGAAATAGGTTAGTATAGGCTCACATAGGCTACACCAGATCTGTATATAAGTATAGACTGGGGAGATAGGCTAGTATAGGCTCACATAGGCTGACATAGGCTACACCAGATCTGTATATAAGTATAGACTGAGGAGATAGGCTAGTATAGGCTCACATAGGCTACACCAGATCTGTATATAAGTATAGACTGAGGAGATAGGTTAGTATAGGCTCACATAGGCTACACCCGATCGGTATATAAGTATAGACTGAGGAGATAGGCTAGTATAGGCTCACATAGGCTACACCAGATCTGTATATAAGTATAGACTGGGGAGATAGGTTAGTATAGGCTCACATAGGCTCACATAGGCTACACCAGATCTGTATATAAGTATAGACGGGGGAGATAGGCTAGTATAGGCTCACATAGGCTACACCAGATCTGTATATAAGTATAGACTGAGGAGATAGGCTAGTATAGGCTCACATAGGCTACACCAGATCTGTATATAAGTATAGACTGAGGAGATAGGCTAGTATAGGCTCACATAGGCTACACCAGATCTGTATATAAGTATAGACTGGGGAGATAGGTTAGTATAGGCTCACATAGGCTACACCAGATCTGTATATAAGTATAGACTGAGGAGATAGGCTAGTATAGGCTCACATAGGCTACACCAGATCGGTATATAAGTATAGACTGAGGAGATAGGCTACTATAGGCTCACATAGGCTACACCAGATCGGTATATAAGTATAGGCGGAGGAGATAGGCTAGTATAGGCTCACATAGGCTACACCAGATCGGTATATAAGTATAGACTGAGGAGATAGGCTAGTATAGGCTCACATAGGCTACACCAGATCTGTATATAAGTATAGGCTGGGGAGATAGGCTAGTATAGGCTCACATAGGCTACACCAGATCGGTATATAAGTATAGACTGAGGAGATAGGCTAGTATAGGCTCACATAGGCTACACCAGATCTGTATATAAGTATAGGCTGGGGAGATAGGCTAGTATAGGCTCACATAGGCCACACCAGATCTGTATATAAGTATAGGCTGGGGAGATAGGCTAGTATAGGCTCACATAGGCCACACCAGATCTGATTATAAGTATAGACTGAGGAGATAGGCTAGTATAGGCTCACATAGGCTACACCAGATCTGTATATAAGTATAGACTGGGGAGATAGGTTAGTATAGGCTCACATAGGCTACACCAGATCTGTATATAAGTATAGACTGGGGAGATAGGCTAGTATAGGCTCACATAGGCTACACCAGATCTGTATATAAGTATCGACTGAGGAGATAGGCTAGTATAGGCTCACATAGGTTACACCAGATCTGTATATAAGTATAGGCTGAGGAGATAGGCTAGTATAGGCTCACATAGGATACACCAGATCTGTATATAAGTACAGACTGGGGAGATAGGCTAGTATAGGCTCACATAGGCTCACATAGGATACACCAGATCTGTATATAAGTATAGACTGGGGAGATAGGCTAGTATAGGCTCACATAGGCTACACCAGATCTGTATATAGGTATAGACTTAGGAGATAGGCTAGTATAGGTTCACATAGGCTACACCAGATCTGTATATAAGTATAGACTTAGGAGATAGGCTAGTATAGGCTCACATAGGTTACACCAGATCTGTATATAAGTATAGACTTAGGAGATAGGCTAGTATAGGTTCACATAGGCTACACCAGATCTGTATATAAGTATAGACTTAGGAGATAGGCTAGTATAGGCTCACGTAGGCTACACCAGATCTGTATATATGTATAGACTGGGGAGATAGGCTAGTATAGGCTCACATAGGCTACACCAGATCTGTATATAAGTATAGACTGGGGAGATAGGCTATTATAGGCTCACATAGGCTACACCAGATCTGTAATTAAGTATAGACTTAGGAGATAGGCTAGTATAGGCTCACATAGGTTACACCAGATCTGTATATAAGTATAGACTTAGGAGATAGGCTAGTATAGGCTCACATAGGTTACACCAGATCTGTATATAAGTATAGACTTAGGAGATAGGCTAGTATAGGTTCACATAGGCTACACCAGATCTGTATATAAGTATAGACTTAGGAGATAGGCTAGTATAGGCTCACGTAGGCTACACCAGATCTGTATATATGTATAGACTGGGGAGATAGGCTAGTATAGGCTCACATAGGCTACACCAGATCTGTATATAAGTATAGACTGGGGAGATAGGCTATTATAGGCTCACATAGGCTACACCAGATCTGTATATAAGTATACACTGAGGAGGTAGTCTGAATTTGAAAAGATTATTTCAAAATATTACTATGAAAAATCAAAAAATAAAAGATGGGAACTACCAAACATTCAAACAGTAATTTTGTGAGTATCCTCGAAAAACAGGAGTTGCAACCTTCAGGTTGATTACAGAACATCATTGTCTGGCAAAACATTTAAACAGAATTGGGATATATTCTTCACCACTCTGTCCTCTATGTGATCTGCAAGAGGAAATGGATCGAGACCACCTTCAAATATGCCCTGCCACTTCTAATGCCCCATGCATCAGTTAAAAATATTGGAGAGCAAGAGGATTAATGACTTCATTGTCACAAATCCAGCATTAGCTAACAACAACAATATAAACATTAGAATATTTTAACACACATTGCTGCTGGGTGTGCATGCATGCGTGCGTGCGTGTACAGGCTGAATTGTCTAAAAGTTGCACCACAAATACTTCAGAAATGTAAAGTGCTATTGATGTGCAGTTCTCACAGAATTAACTGGGAGTTAGGGACTTATATTGCAGCCTATATGCAGATTTTAATAATGCTTGGAAAGTGTATTTTTCAAACAAACATACAATTCCAGAAAAGTACATACAGTGAGATGACTACAGCACTGATACTTCACTTCACAGTTTCCACTTGATTCTAAAATAACTTGTTAAATGGAAGAATGTCTTTTGACATCAACAAAATAAATGTAGAGTAAATTAGAATTTGAATGGTGTTTGTTGCAGGATTCTAGTCCAAGTAGTTTACGAGAAATTATATTAACTTACACATTCATATGTATTTATCAAAGGGCTCAGATATTTTCAGAGTAAGCAAAAATCAGTCCAGATAAACTGAAAGTGTGGATTAATAAGGGTCAGGTAAGCATAGTTGTGTGTGTTACCTGTCTGACGAAAGAATGCAGTTGTTCAGGGAGGTCGCTGGTGTAGCAAGGCATGGTTAACTCAACTGCTGCGTACAGGGTATGCACCGAGAATGTTGATGTAATACTGAAATCTTCCACTCGTAGCCATCTGCATACAGGTAGTAATGACCCTCGTGTTATGGTTGTTTATATCCAAACCCTGTAAACCACTTGACCTCAAACTGTTTTGTACTCTGGATGTAAACATCAGAAACAGGCTAGTTTGGTTAATTCTTATAGCTATAATTAGAGAAGGTAAGTTTTAGCATATTAACATTAAAAAACTTTAATTTCAAAACTACATGTAAATTTTAGTATTAAGTTATTTTAGTTGTTTCTGAAAGGAGGTTTTCCTTTGTGCATAGATATTATTTGGATTTTAGGTTGTTTCTTTTTTCCAATGCATCCCTTTTGTCTGACTCACATAAAATTGTTCAATTGTATAGCTTTCTGCTCATTGTTTAATAGTGATTTTTGCCTTGTTCATTTTCATGAATTGCATGTACAACTTGCAAAAACAAAAGATGACAGAGTAACGAACAAGTCAACAGTTACGTTTAAGTACAAGTTGAATGTAATTTTTTTTCCAAATATGAGGAGACAGTTTATTTTATAAATGTTAACTGAAACACAGGATGTCTCGAGTACAAGTAAAATTTAAGATCTGCCCAAGTACATTAAAAAATAAAAATAAATAAGATTAGTATTTTGCGAGGTAGAACTGGAACTTAAAAATTCAATGCCACAGCTGGGATTTGAACCGCAGACCCAGCTGTAGCATTGAATTTTTCAGTTCCAATTCTACCTCTCAAACATTGCCCACACACGGCTTGTGTGTTTAAAAAGACCAACAGTAAGTTTGTTGGCATAAATAAATGATTAGTATTTTGCACTTATGTGCAGAAATTCATATTGTTCACATTTTGTTATAGATTAGAAAATCTTTCTGAAGTATGAAATTCTACTGCCTAAGGCTCAATTACGTAGCACTTGGATGCTTTTCACATTTATAACTGAGAAAATCCACCAATCCTACTGTAATGATGTTACACTTAGAGAATTCCTTTCATAACAATTTTGCTCTGATTTGTTCATAGAATACAACTCTGCAAAACTATGGCTCACACAAAATTTAATGGCAGGAGGCTCAATACAACACCCAATCAGAGGTTTGCCATGCCTTGCAGTATTGTAAAGTTGAACATGCTGTGAAATCATACTATATAAAGTCAGTGATATAAATATCACTTATTTACACAATTTGTGCAGTTATTTGCACAACAGAAAAGAGAACAGTAATGGTCAGCTATCAGCTGCCATTAAATTTTGTGTCTGCCATAGTGTACAGTATATATAATAAAATTAATAACAAACAGAAATGGGTTGAAGTAGTTTATAACAGAAGCGAGAAGATCTCTGTAAACATGTGTCACAAATCAGCTTTTTGCAAGATTGTTGTAAATATATGGTTACAAGTTGTTATTTGTACACTTTGATACATTCACGTAGTCTTTATTGCTGTAAGTATGTTCCATGTTGACTGCACAGCAGCACAATGACCCTCCTGAGACAAGTGAACAGCTTAGCACTTCAGACTTGATGAATGTTGAAGCCCAACGGCTTAATCTGCATTTAATATAAGGCAACAAGACAATTGTGACAGTAGTTTCATCATGTCTTCTGGCATTTTATAGGTAAAAACAATGGGAACTGGAGATTCTGTTCAAAGTCTGTAATATTTGACGATCTCTGGCATAGATTGCAAAATACATAATCTCAGAAAATTGTTTAATACATTTCATAAACACAAGAATGATTTTCACTTACAACAATAAATATGATAGTCATGTAACGAAACACTCACACCGAGGTCCTGTCACTTGCACACAGTTTATACAATACAGTTTTGGCACATTGCTGAGGATTCTGACTTAGAAATGCACGTCTTGCACTAATAGTGTCTTCATGCACTTTAATCATCTTCCTTTAAATAGATTTCTAAGGGATTAAGTCCTTTTCTTCTTGATGCTGATGTTGGATTCACTGTTACTGAAAAAGAAAATCTTCATATAGGACATTCTGCACAATAAACAAGTCATCTGAAGAGATAGGCAAAACATGAAAAATTTATCTTCCTTTCTTAGAAGTTTGAAAACAGTGTTGTTATAATCAATTTACAATTAAAATGAAAAATTTGCCAAAATTTGAGCAAGGAAAGCCCCAAAAAATATTAGCATAATCGTCACATTTTTGTAAGTAAAAACACACAGTGCGACCATTCTGTAAAGAATGAGTTAAGACTGGTCACATTAACTTTCAGCAACTAATGTATAGTTACAGAAGTAAAAACAAATAAAAGTATTCAAACTCAGTCATGCTACCTTGTTCATAGCTGAAAGGAAAGGAGAGGGGAAACAAAAGTACAGAGTGATGCTGAAACTGCAATGTAAACGCCTATAATTTGGGAGCAGGCAGTGGCGGTTCCTGGGTCATCGCATACTCGCAACTGCACACCCACTAATTTTGTCTGCATGTGAATGTGTATTTACATCTATAGACATACATATGAGAAAGTCGACTGTCCAACTTTCTTCTATATGAACTTGCTCGTTTAATCTTCCCACGCCCTCTTTACCAAATGCTAGCGCATTCAACGCATAAACACAATTTTGCGACTGGTGAAGGTAGCTTTTAGGTGAGGGGTTCACAAGGAGCGGTGCAAAGCTTGCATTTAAGAGTACGGCGAGTTAGGCAGCATAACCGACAAGTTCAACACATACAATTCTTACCGTGCAAGTGCACTACGTTCTCATACAAATTTTCTCCCTTTTCCTTGCTGTAAGCATTTCCCTCCCTCTTGTTTAGCAGAACGTGCTGGGCAGTTAGCCAACATGAGAGTTCTAAATATAATTTAGTCACTTTCTTATTAAAATGACAGTTATGTTACTGTTATAAACACAATTACATCTAGTTTTATTAAACAATTATCAGGGCATATAATTACTCTTCGTGTTGTAATTTACTAAGGACAATACCTCAGTTTGGAGTAGTTATTTTGTTTTCGTGTTTATTACTGTTTGTTATGTTTGTGTTTCTGACAGGAAATTGCATGGAGTTGTGTCTGCACATTGTGGGAAATTTAAATCTATGAAAGTGTAGAAATGAATAACATGGTGAAACTGAAGGAGATCAATCTTTCGGGTTTATCCTTAGAAGAGAAACTGTTTTTCGTGCTTATTATTTGCGAGTGAGAGAAACAGCACCTAGACAAATAATGGTTGTTGTGATATTGGTCATTTGAAATAATAGCAAAATATGATAGCTCAATTGCCCATATGAATTGCGAATTAGAATTGTGTGGTGTATGTCAGAGAAAGATAAGAGTAAAGGTGAAGAGGATGTAATATTGTTGTTAGCTAATGCTGGATTTCTGACAATGAAGTCATTAATCCTCTTGCTCTCCAATATTTTTCACTGATGATATTGAAGAGAGCAATAGCAGTAATAGTAACTGCTTTTTAGAGAGCACCATATTTTTATGTTTTGGCAGTCACATCGCTCTCTCACAACCCCCAGAATGTCTGGAGGACCACACCTGTCGTTGGTTTACGGGTCTCACCGACCTGACCGGGAGAATTATCAAAATAAATTCACCGACCACATCCTCTGATCACCAATCACAGAACATATTACATGCCATGGCAGGTCAGCATGTTAGGGGTAATAATTCATGAGCTGCCACTGGGAGCAGGAATGAATAAAGACCACCAAAACATCTGCAGCACATTATCTGAAGGACCTACAGAAGTGCAGAAGTATTGTCACTCGGGGCTTTGTCGCTAAGTGCATGGCATTAATCAATAATGTATATTTGCTACAAGGACAAGATTTTTCATGGAAATTTTATGAGCTAATATTTGGGAAATACAATACATTCTTCTGCAGCAATTTTGCGATTTGGAATTTATTAAAGCTCAAAACCTTTCAGTTAAATATTGTCAAATGTAACTAAAATGCTCTTATAAACCTGAATTAAAATCCTTCATTTTTGAAGCAAAGGTAAGAAAACTGTTGCGAATAAAGAGATTTGCAGCTGAAACTGGTAATGGACTTTCATTTGATGTTTCCAACAAGAGCTGCCATGACCAAGTGGTGAGACTGCTTACCTCTCACCTGGTTCAATCCCAGGGAACTGCACAAAGTGTATGTGGGATTTGTGGTGGATAAAGTAGCATCTGAGTGGTAATTATTATTTATTTATGCCAATAAAATTACTATGGGCATTTTTAAACACACAAGTCATGTATGGGCAATGTTTGAGAGGTAGAATTGGAACTGAGGGGATTTTCTCCAGCTTCTCCAGTTTCCTCCGCCATTCCTACACTAACTACTTTATCATCACCTTTCCTTTCATACATTCTGCCCTCATTTCATATCTCCTTCCTTGACAGGCATCTGACCCCAGGCAACCATTTATAAGTTCTGGGGTTGTAAGTCCTCCAAATGGAGAAGATAAACAGAGAAAGAAGAAATTTCCAAACAACTGACTTTTTACACCAAAAATTACATAATACACGAAAAAAATCAAATGTGCAAAACAAGACATTCAACTTACAGGAATTTGCACGTTGAGCATCGAGGCAGTTAAGCCATTCAGTAATACTAATTTTGCGGTCATGATTTACATCACAATAGCGAGGCAACCTTTTCCCACAGCGACAAAGTTGTGGTTTTCCAGATACCAGCACTCGAAAATTTTTCCATTCTTTCCTTTCAAGTACCTGAAATCATATTTAGCAACTTTATTAAATAGTGCAATAATTTGCTCATTAAACAACAACAAACTAAAATTATGTAGAAAAATGTATTTTCAGTATTCTAGTTTCTTATTTATGATGGAAAAGCAACACATTTAATCGAAACTGAGGTTGAACATTCATATCTTTGTCATTATTTTATTATTAAAACAATGCATCTGTGAAAATCTGAAAAACTACATTTGTCTCTGATTGCTTTAATCCATTTTACCGTATAGTGAATGGATTTTAATAAGGTATGTTTAAACATTGACAAGATATTAATTTTATTCATAATTAATCACTTGTTGATATGGTAATGTGAAATGCTGCTTAGACCCTATGGTTTATCATATTGCTCGAGCATTTTTACTTTCTCTACTTGTATACTTATTGTAGTATTGTATTCCACCCAAAAATTCAATCTCGAGATTTCACCGGAAATATATGTTTTGAGACCCCCTGAATCCAAAAAAAGCCTTTTTAGAAAAACGTGTCTGTCTGCCTGTCTGTGTGTGTGCATGTGTGTGTGTGTGTGTGTGTGTATGTACAGCATAACTCAAAAACGAAAAGTCGGTTAAAAACCAAAGTTAGTATTTAAGTTTAATGTCTTTCAAGGATGCGACACAAAGATTTTGAAGAAAACAGTCCCACCCTAAACTACCCTTTACATGGAAAATTTTTCAAAAATTTTGATTTTCTTTAAAATGGCTCTAACGATTTTGATTAAAATGTCATATGTTTTGAGATATTTTGATGACAAATGAAATGTATATCTTGAATTTTCTGGCTATAGCTCCTGTAGTTGTATTTACTCTGAACGACTTTTGCATAACTGGTAAACCGTTAGAGATAGACCAAATCATACTATACAAAAAATGTAGATGTTGCTAAAATACACAATTTATGTCCAAATAAATTTTCTTGTTGGGTGAACCATTTCGGAGATATTCCTTGTTATGTGTGTGTGTTTCAGAAAACTTAAAACTTTTGTGAAATGGAACATTGTTGTTCATTTTTTTATGTTAAGTGTGCAAAGAGAACAGAATCTCAAAGCTTTAAACGATTTGATTATCACTCAAAGCCTACTGCATTCTAATATTCCCCTTGCACCTACAAGGAAATAAGCAATAAGATAATTTGTACAAATGTTTATCTCAACTAACACAAAGAAGATATAGGAATAAGAGTTTGTAAGAATGGTTAGTACAAGAGTAGAGAAAGTCATGTGAGTGCAGCACATCAGATTTTTAATTTAAGCTTAGCATATGATTTTAAAAAATTGTGCATACATTCCTTAATTTTAACTGAGAAAATGTTTTTCATATACATCTCATTTAATTTTTAAACTTTACTGTTTCAATATTTTTATTTTCTCTACTACTAAGTAGAGGAAGTATTGTATTCCATCCAAAAATTTGATGTGATATTTCACTGCAAATATATGTTTTGAGGCCCCCTGAATCCAAAAAAGTATTTTTAGAAAAAGGTCTGTGTGTGTGTGTTTGTCTGTGAACAGCACAGCTCAAAAATGAAAGGTTGGTTAAAAACCAAAGTTGGTATATAAGTTTAATATCTTTTAAGGATGTAACACAAACATTTTGAACAAAATTGCTCCACCATAAACTACCTTTACATAGAAAATGTTTCAAAATTTTGATTTTCTTGAAAATGGCTCTAATGATTTTTATTAAAGTGCGATAAGTTTAAGATAATATTTTTGTGGCAAATGAAATGTATATTTTGAATTTTCTGGCTGTAGCCCATGCAGTCCTATTTACTCTTGACAACTTTTGCATAACTGGTAAACCGTAAGAGATAGACCAAATCTTAGTATATAAAAAAAGTAGATCTTGCTAAAACACATGGTTTATGTCCAAATAAATTTCTTTCCTAGAGTGAATCATTTCGGAGATATTCCTTGTTATTTGTGTGCATTTTGGAAAACTTTAACTTTTGCCAAATGAAAGATTGTGATACATTTTTGTATATGTTAACCATGCAAAGAGAATGGAATCTCAAAGCTTTAAAACATTTGACTATCACTCAAAGCCTACTGTATTCCCATATTCCCCTTGTACCTACAAGGAAATAAACAATAAGATAAATTCTGAAAAGGTTTATCTCAACTAACACAAAGAAGACAAAGGAACAGGAGTTTGTAAGAATGGTTAGTACAAGAGTTCTAAGTCATGTGAGTGCAACACATCAGATTTTTTAAAGTGGTCTACAATAATTTTAAATTTATTTTAAACTATTAAAATACTCAATTCAAAAAGTAAATTCTCCTTAAACCCAAATTACAGTCCAACAAAATAAAAATTTCTTTAAACAACATAAACATGCATTCAGTAAAAGGATTGTCCTGAAAATTCCAAGCAAATAAGTTACAAATCTAAGGAGTGTTTTCAACAGTGAAAAATGCTGGAAAAAGGAACTGAAATAAATATGACTTTAAATATCAATGTGGTCTTTAATCAAACAGAAGGGATCAGTTGAAAAGACAGTTGTGGTTTTAAAATTGTTGATGTTGAAACTCCAGTTGTGTAGTGTGAAGGTACATACATACATACATACATTTATTTGCATTCCATAGATCCTATAATTTGCCTTGGCAACAGGATGTGGAACATGTCAATATGTTATACAATATTTACAATAAACAGGATTAACAAAGGTAAAGTTATAAGTACGATAAAAATGCAAAAATAAAAAATACGATTTGCATGCCTTTCTCTACTCTTGTACAAACTATCCTGACACTATCTACTTCATGTTAATAGAGAGAAACATTTGTATAAATTGCCTCATTGCTAATTTCCTTGTAGGTGCAAGAGGAATTTGGCAATACTGCAGGCTTTGACTAATATAATTATGGAAGGACCAGAGGACAAATAGAACCTAATAGAATGGACAACTGGTTTAATAATAACAATTTACTCTTGAAATCCTTCAAAAACAGTAGTAATTGCATTTGGCTATAAGAAAAGTAAACACAATACTATTGACCTTCAAATATATAAAAAAGGAATTGGCTTTTTAATTACTTAGGAGTTAAAGTTAGTTCATTGATTAAAGGATATCGATGAACAAATCCTGCTACAAAAATGATGCAAGTTAACCATATGAAAACTAAAAGGTTCAAAAAATGTTCCATGCAAAAAGTGCCTGCGGTGGGGAGATTTTCTTGAATATGTTTTTTGAGTATGCTGAACATACCAAGTAGAGCAGAAGTTCCATGGTTCAAACCCCAGCTATGGCATTACATTTTTCAGTTCTGATTCTATCTTTTAAAGTTTACCTTCACATGGTTTACGTGTATTAGAACAATCAATGTGGCTTGATAGATGGAAACAAAGTTTGGTATTTAACCAAATTTTCACCCGCCTCTGTAGCATGGTGGTAGCATATCTACCTCACATTCAAGAGGTCCTAAGTTTGAATCTAAGCTAGGGCTAATTATCCAGATAAGGTTTTTTCCAAGGCTTCCTTATCCTGAGAAGACAAATGTGTTACTTTAACCTCTATAGACTTTGGGTTCATTTGAGCATCATTTCACCCATTTCATTCATTCATCATATGAAATGACATTACACTGGAGGATGTTAATGTACAAAACAATAAATAAAAAAAAAAAAACAGACTTTTTGTTTTTGAGTTATGTTGTTCATAGACAGACACACACGTATGCAAACCTTTTTGTGAAAATATTGTTTTTTTAAGAATCAAGGGATCTCAAAACGTATTTCCTGTAAAATATCAATATTGAATTTTTGGGTGGAATGCGATACTTCCCTTACTTAACTGTTAAGTGTGTAGGAGAGAAAATAAACGATGTTCAATATATTTTATCGAACTTTGCTGATGCATTGCCCTAAATACCAGACCACTGAAGTATGAATAACTGTTGCACCTGGAAATGGATTAGCATTTTCATAGGTAAGGTTGGGTTTTACTCCATTCCAGAGTTACTTTCATTTACACGGTGATTGCTGTGGTGGAATTTCAATAGTTGTAGTCTGCAATGTCTTTAACAGTTGTGAAAAGGGGCTATCTGAGCAAATGAGAACTGAGAAATGAATAATAATTTTGTTTTAATTATGATTGCACAGTTACAATTAAATATAACATCAGCTATATTACTATGAAAGATCAAAAAATAAAAGATGGAAACTACCAAACATTCAAACAGTAGTTCCTGAGTTTTTTCAAAAAACGACAGTTGTAACCTTCAGGTTGATTACGGGACATGATTGTCTGGCAAAACATTTGAACAGAATTGGGATATATTCTTCACCACTCTGTCTTCTATGTGATCTGCAAGAGGAAATGGATCAAGACCACCTTCAAATATGCTCGGCCACTTCTAATGCCCCATCCATCAGTGAAAAATATTGGAAAGCAAGAGGATTAATGACTTCATTGTCACAAATCCAGCATTAGCTAACAACAACAAATAACACCAGCTTTCACATGAACATTAAATTTCCACTTTGTACAAATTACAAGCAGGATTACATTCACTTAATATGAGTTATGTCTTTACAAAACTGTGAATCCTTTAGGTTTGAAAATTTTCCTTTATTCTTGTAACTGTACATAGATACAGAAACAAAAGCCCATCTATTGCTCTTTAATTTAGGTCATCCATATCTAATCATGGCCCGCTTTTACTACTACGGCACTGCAGGCGGTGACACTTTTGATACATGAAATGAAGATGGAGCAGCAGTGGGATGAGATGGCAGGGGAAACTGGAGAACCCGAAGGAAACCTGCCCCAGCGTTGCTTCGTCCACCACGAATCTCACATGCAGTTGCCTGGGATTGAATCTGGGCTGCTTTGGTGAGAAGTGAATGGTCTAACCACTCAGCTATGGCACTGCCATTTTCTTTTCTTTCTTTTTTTTTTGTTTTTGTTTTTTTACTCGTAGTTACATTGTTCTATTTTGGAAATTTCCTTTTAATATTTACTTAATTTCAACTGTCAATGTTTTGATCAAAAGTGGTAATTCTCTGTTATGTATTGTCATTGTAGAGCAAGCTTATGTTAACCAAGAATTAATTGCATAAACATTGTTATCTAAAAACCAAAACTCGTACTTCATCATTTTCATGTCTTACTGTTTTACCATTTGAAGTATCACGTTCACTATGAGGAGAAACTGTGGAAAGTAGCATGTTGTACACATACCTTATTTTTATTCTTGTCCAGCATCATGAAGTTCCATGTTGCTACATGTTCTTCAGGAGACTGCCATGTTTCTTTAAGAGGTATTGAACTGCTGAAAATAAGATCACTGCTGTACATAATGCCATAAAGCATAGATTATAGATTTCTATAGCTTATGGGGAAATTAAGTTAAATCTGCTAAATTCATCACCCATTATCTCACAAACTATTCAACATATCACAGGATGTAGATGCTTGCCTTGTTGCCTGATCTACTTTTATATAGGAAGTTTATTTACTATATCAGGCAGTCCAAACTCAATGCACTGTGAGTCATGCTCTTTAGCCCTATGCCTGTACAGCTGGAAGGTCAGGCAGTGGTGCCACAGTTGTATGATTTGCAATATCCAAGGCTGGCACTTTTACTTACTGTTTATTCTTCTTTTCTTCACTTCATGGCATAGGTAGGGACACAATTTTATGGTGAATAAAAATTGTGAATGTCAGTATAAAAAGAAGGCTCAAAGTGGGATAAAAGCGGTGAAATAAAATATCAAATATTACTGTTATACTAAAGTAAGAACAAATTAGAAACTAGAAACTTCACTTATCTTAGTAATGTTGCAAGTTCTTGTTGCAACATTACTAAGATAAGTGAAGTTTTTAGTTTCTAATTTATTCTTACTTTAGAATCTTGTTGCTTCACTGTTAAAAGCTTCAATTTCCTTAATTACTGTTATAATTTACATTTCAAATGTTATATGTAACATGTCCATTGAAATAACAAGTAAGCATGGTTTCTAAGTTCCCTGCTGTAATATTGGTTCTTTTATCTGACAAAATATTGTAAACTGAAAGGGTTCCTTCAAATCACCATTAGAGATTGAAATATTGGTACATAGACTGTGGTTCTCAGTGTCCCATTCTACGAGGGCCATTCATAAAGTAACCTCCGGTTGATTGCAAAAAATTCACCAAGTTAAATAAAAATATTTTAATATATACATCTTACAACTACATCTTTGCACTATGTTTCTACATAGTCTCCATAACGATTGAGGCACTTATCGTATCTGTTCACAAGCTTTGAAATTCCTTCTGCATAAAAATCACCCGCTTGTGCCGGGAGCCAGCCTGTGACCGCATCTTTGAGCTCTTCGTTGTCATCAAACCGCTGGGACCCGAGCCATTTCTTCATATGCATGAAGAGGTGGTAATCGCTTGGCGCCAGATCTGGGCTGTAAGGTGGATGGTTGACAACGTCCCACTTGAAGGACTCAAGAAGGGCTGTTGTTCTGCGAGCAGAGTGAGGACGGGCGTTATCGTGCAAAAAAAACGATACCGGAAGTCAGCATACCACGGCGTTTGTTCTGTATAGCCTGTCGTAATTTTTTTAGTGTTTCACAGTACACGTCTTGATTAATGGTCGTCCCACGTTCCATGAATTCAACCAACAACACCCCTTTTGCATCTCAAAACACCGTTGCCATCAATTTTCGGGCAGAAAAATCTTGCCGGGCTTTTATTGGTTTGGTAGGCGAATTTGAATGTACTCACATCTTTGATTGTTCTTTTGTCTCAGGGTTCACGTACTTAATCCAGGCTTCGTCCCCGGTCACGATTCTGTTTAACAATGGTTCACCTTCGTCCTCATAACGTGACAGAAAGTCTAATGCAGAGGCCATTCTTTGAGTTTTGTGGTGGTCGGCAAGAATTTTGGGCACCCATCGTGCACAGAACTTACGGTAACCCAACCTTGCTGTCACTATCTCGTACAAGAGAGTCTTAGAAATCTGTGGAAAATCAGTAGACAACTCCGACATTGTGAAATGTCGGTTTTCATGAACTTTTGCATCAACTGTCTGAACAAGTTCGTCTGTCACCAATGATGGTCTACCACTCCTCTCTTCATCATGAACGTTTTCTCATCCACTTTTAAATAAACGTACCCATTCACGGACCACTCCTTCACTCATAACTCTTGGTCTGTACACGGCACAAAGCTCATGATGAATAGCTGCTGCAGAATATCCTTTGGCTGTAAAAAACCTTATAACAGCATGCACTTCACATTTGGCAGGGTTTTCTATTGCAGCACACATTTCAAACGGCCACAAACACTAAACTAGCGCAGGTACGACGTTCACTCGACCACGGCTTGATGCTGACTGACCTGCTGAGTGTGTGAATGCACAGATGGCGTCGCTACTCCCCCCACTACCCGCACTGTGACCGATCGGAGGTTACTTTCTGAACGGCCCTCGTATATTGGGCATGAAAGACTGCTTGATTTTGCTCATAGGTCTATCAAGCTTGAGGTTCTTTTATATGCCGTAAATCTGACATAAGTCAACCAGCTTTACTTCCCTTCTGAAGGAAGCCATGTTAAGGGTTTTTACATCAGTAAAATTTCATCACCCTTCGCTAGGCTTGAACCCATGACCTAGGGAACCAGAGGCTAGCATGTTACCCCCTAGACCATGGAGGACAACATTTGTTGCCATGGAAACTCTTTCAAGTGCACGTAGCTGTCAGAATGGACTTGTTTTAATGTAACTGTACAATGATGCACCTTGGCTCTATAGTGCATCAATACATGAAACAAACTTAGCGTTAAACTACCGCCATTCCGAACACTTGACTCAGATGTTGCATGGAATATTCATTATGCCATGACTATGATATGTTTAGCATAAAACTACACAAGCACTGGTTAAAAAGAAATTAATTGATTATTCCTTTAGTATTTTCTTGTAAAGCACTAATTTTGTTTTGTGCAATTTGCCATGAAGTTTTCATACAATTAAGTTTTCCATGATGACAATATCTGAACATTCCAGATAGTAGAATTGTCATCCAATCATGATTTAGTTATGCTTATCTGGGTAAGTTTCCATAGAATTATCAACTGAGGTGACACCGTGGTAACATGTGCAACTTGCATTTGAGAGGTCGCTGGTTTGATCCCCATTGACCACACACTCTGGCTTGGTTTTTCTCGTGGTTTCCCTTGTCCCTTATGCAAATGCTAGGGTGCTTACTTTCATTCCACTGTTTCTTTCCATCATTATCCTTCATTCCATTTCCTTATCATCTTTCAGGTGTGTGGTGATGCTGAACAAATGCACAGATGCATACCATATATAATTGCTGTTCTTGGCCTTGGAGCAGCATTGCTGTCATTGTCTTCACGGGGGGGGGGGAGGATGTTTATCAACATGTGAGACCCGTAGTGCTGGTGGCTGGCACCGGAGACCGGAGAATAACTTTCAACACCTGTTAGGGACTTTCGTACATTTCTGTGCCCACCAGTGGGGTTCCCTCACTTTATCCCTTCCTCCTAAGGGTATTAGCCACTATACATTTGTGTAGGTTGCAGAACAAAAGGTCTCCTCTCTTGTCTACCCTTTACCCTTCCATACAATTCCAGTTTTCTGGTGAACTGCATCTGAATACTGCAGAGAGTAGAGTTGTCCATTCATGTGTTAGTAATTCTAGTTTGTAGTTGCAGTAATAGAAGCTGCAATTAGCACTGAGGCAAAACTAGGTAAAAAGAGTACTGCCAAAAATGTCAACTACTTAAACTTGCACAAATCTATAATAGGTACTTCAAAATTATCTTAGTGCATGTAGAAGGAGCAGCAGCTAGAATTTATCAATTTACACATTGTAGTAGTCTCCAGGTGACAATCCTGGTGTTTGCACCAGGAGAGAGGCCCATAAACACTACACAGCATTCTTGATGCAGAAACGTTAAGTTTGCTACTCAAAGAACAGGACCTGAAGATGAATAATGGAATGAATTGGAATACTTTTGACATATTCACAGTAAAACATAAAACTGAAAACATATCCACCAATATAACAAATATACAGAGACCATAGACTTCTTTTTATGTAAGTATAAATTGAATTAATCACCAACTCAAGTTTCACAAGTTTTTCCTTGCATCTTCAAAGGATATTCAAGTTTATTTGGGTCGCCATTGTTATGAATGCCCTATGACGTATTGTATCTGTCCCATTATTAACCACTGAAATTAAAAAACTTGTTAGCAGAATCAATCTGCAGTATTTCAAAATTCATGTGATCCTTATTTTTAAGAATGAATATCTTTTCCCAAACAATTAAATCTATGGGCCCATTCAATTGTTTCAGTAATTTAACCTCTGGATTCAATAGAGATAGTCACAGAGCATTCCTAATGCTGGCGACCCAAATAAACTTGAGTATCCTTTGAAGATGAAAGAAAAGACTTGCAAAACTCAAGTCGATGATTAACTCAATTTAATAACTAACTAACTTTATTGTGTGTTTAAACTAATAAAAATTGATAAATTATATAAGGGTAATTAAGGAAATGAAGCTATTAACAGTGAAGCAACAAGATTCTAAAGTAAGAAGAAATTAGAAACTAAAAACTTCACTTATCTTAGTAATGTTGCAAGCTCAAAGCTTTGAGAATGAGTTGGAGTCAACTGAAAACTTGAGTCAGTTTTGCAAAAAGAACTGCTCTTACTTTAGTATATAAGGGTAATTTTGTATTACTTAATGTAACCTGATGAAACCGTGTATACTTTGTTACATTAATGGTGAATAAATTTCAATTTGAAAATGTTTAAATAATTTTTAGTGCCAGAAGAAGATTACTAAATTCGTCCTTATTTAAAGGTTAAAATGAAAATAACTTCACACTGAATAGTACTTCAGTTTTAATGTTTATCATCATCCTTACTGTAAATATGAACCTAGTTTTTCCAGTTTTCAAAATCTTCAGATGTCTATGATAAGCCTTATTTAACATCAAAATGAGAGTGGAAAACATCTTGCAGCAACTTACCGATCAATATCAGAGTTGTTTGCAGCTGCCAACATTTTCTTTGTCATGAAGTCAAGAAGTTCCCTCAAAAAAGCCTGCTTTCGAGGTTCTGGACATCCTGTAAATTTTAAGCACATTTTAGCAAGTGAGTGGGTGAGTGAATGAGTGAGTGAAGTTTAAGAATCTGTCAACTAGGTCATTTGGGCCCATACATTTGAGCAGTTAATATTGAAAATACACAAGTAGTCCCGATATGACCATGACCATAAAATGGGGGGACAAGAACACAAGTTTTACATGAACAGTAGTAATTTATGAGAGATACTCTGTGCTCCACTATTGCACCTATTATCATCCTGATTTGCTTGAGACTAATGCGGTTACAAAGATGTAAACAAATTAATCATCGTGTCCTTCTTGTGAAGCTGCAGTTTGCTTTTAATTTCATGAACTTGCAGCAAATACTAAGATAAGTGAGGCTTATAGTCTCTAAGATATTTGTTATATTTGTAAACAAGAGCATCAGCTTAAACAGGTTATGATTTTCTTTGCATAATTATCTTATTAATTACAATTGTTGCAATAAGATTTTGGAGCGGCAAGCAAAGGCTTTAGTGTTATATATTTGCCAACAATATTCTAAATTTAGAGCATTTAGTCCTTTAAAAGATGCTCATATTCCATTTTAAAAGTGAGCCTTGTAAAAGAATGGCAGCATGTCATTACAGACACATACCGCAACCTGAACTTCACTAACTATAATCTTAATCCTTCTAGCTTTTAGTTGCTGCATTACATTATACAATTGAAGGGCTTAGTGGAATAAGGGGCTATCCCTCATTTTGGTCAAATATGAACTAGTTGCATATTATGTAACCTGAGTCCATCTAGTGTTAGTTTATTGAACTATTAAGAGTGTAGGATAGCCGCTCTGACATATTGGAGAGATAGATAAAAGTCTTTTGAAGAGCTTTCAGGTATTCTGAGTGGAATATGGGGCTATCTCACTCCTGTTTGAAACCTTTGTCCTGATAGGTCAGCTGTATACCACATTGGCCAATGGGAGACCAGCTTTCACATCTCATGGTTTAGAAACAAGATGGCTGATGATGAAAGGTTTGTTGTGCTTGTAAATGAAGAAAATTAGGAAAATAGAAGCAAAAAGAGGAAGAGATGTAGAAAAATGGAAATATAACAACAGGAAGTTAGCACGGAATAGTGGAAAAGAATATTCTACACGAAAAGGCAAAATTGTGCCTGCTAAAGCATTTACCAATATCCAATGTTGCAAAACTGAATGGTGTGGTTACAAACACATTACAGAAGAACAGAGTGATGCACATTTTGGCATTATTGAAAACTTAAAACGACGTACCCAGTATGCGTATACACCTGAGGAGTGGGCAAATCTTATACAAAATGCAAGGAAGCAGAAGCCATTCTCTTTACTGGAAATGAAGAGAGAAGATTTTGTTAGTCTGGCATTAACAAGTAAATTAACAAAAAGAAACAAATCCCGTTCTGGCGTAAATGTGGACTTCCGGACAGCATCTATTCTAAGGTTCGAAGGAGGGCATAAAGTAGACGTGTGTTTAGCATACAGTCAATTAGGCCCTTACACTACCATCAGTTTTCAAAAAGGAAAAGGAAAACCACAGAAAATATCAAACACAGTCTTCGAACCAAGGTACCCTACTGGAAGGTCAATCGAAGAAGCAAAATATCGAGACATAACCTCATTGTTGAAGTTCGTATCTGCTGTGTAATATGAATTTTATTTAAATTTGAGATCAGAAAGCATGTGTGAAGTGGGAGAGAACAATGAAGATGAAATCATTTGATTGTGATATTTGGAAGTAGTGATTGTCACTTTTAATGTAGAATATTGTATGCTGTCAAGTTAAGTAAATATTCTTTATGCTATAAACCAACATACTGTGCCCTACATTTGCAGAAAGTTAGTTCAAAACCTTCCTAATTTAGTACCAAAATTATTTAGTGATTGGTAATTGTTTGTTTGAGTTATGGAAAATCTAATAAAGCACTAAATATCTCAGAAACACAATTTTGAGGGATACCCCCTTATTCCACTGAGACAGAATATTGATTAATAGAAAATTGTTCATGTAAATATTTTTGTAAGAGTGTGTAAATTTTTAATTCTTTTAATTTGGGTGTATCAGGGACTTATTTCTTTTGATAATACTCAAAATAGACAATGTCTTCTCGTCACTTTGAATTCAACCAATGAGAACTGTTGCGCGGATGGATACATAAGAATGGCGGTGTTGCGTCATAGGACGCTCAGAAACTATTTTCATTAGCGTCTGTGACTTCAAAGTGTAAGGACGTATAATTGTTGATGGCGTGTGAATATGTGAATTACACCAAAACTTTTAAACAGCATGGACGCTATCCAATTTTAACAGTTATTAACTAGCTGAAACTGTAACGAGAAGCGTAAATAACTAATAAATGTGTTTGTAATAAAAGTACGTTGGTTTATGCATTCCATTCTACGACCACATCCCCTGCAGAAAAGAGTGGCGTCTGCTCTAACAAACTTTCCACCTTTTAGTAAAAACAATACTCCATTTGCTGCTATATTCACGCTGATATATGACCATCTTTATAATAAAACCCCGCCACAAATGGCCTGCCCAACGTGGAGCGCGAATTAAGAATGGAATGCAAAATTACGAGTGCGATAAATATCAAAAGGACGCTATCTTATCGTGCAGGAGAAAGACGCCATTAGACCATCGTCTGATATCAACAAAACATCGATACACGGAGAATCAACGTGGGAAAAACACCGGAGATCATCTGGCGAAGTCAACTACCCAGGAGACGTAAATAACTGGACGAAGAACCAGCAGAAAAAAAAGTAGGATCCAAAATTGTTGTCTTTAGTTTATTTTCATTTATTAATGCTACTTAGAAGTGGCAAAGTAGCAGGACTTTCAACATCAAGTGAATTAGATAAAGGAATTAAAATGTCGCGAAAAGAGATAGAAACAGGAGTGGGGGAAGGGGCAGATAGGCCTAGTTATCAGGAAGGATCAGAAGGTGCGGAACAGGCGGAAATAAGCAAAGACCAAAGGTTAATGATGATGATGTTTGAAAGACTAGAACAAAGTTTAGGTCAGAAAATGAAACAAAATAATGCAGAATTAAAACAGGACATGGAACAGAATAGGGCAGAATTAAAACATGACATAGAACAAAGTTTAGGTCAGAGTATAGGTCAGAAACTGGAACAGAATAAGGAAGAGATAGGTCAGAAAATGGAGGAAGTGAGAAAAGACTTAGAACAGAAAATGGAATTAGGTAGACAGAACTTAGAACAGAAAATGGAATTAGGTAGACAGAACTTAGAACAGCAAATGGAATTAAATAGACAGAACTTAGAACAGCAAATGGAATTAGGTAGACAGAACCTAGAACAGAAAATAGAATTAGGAAGACAGGAGTGTAAAGAAAATATGAAAGTAATGGAAACTAATTTAAAATTAGTACATAAAAACTTAAATGAAGCAAAGGAAGCCTTAGAAGCTAGGATAGAAATTGTAGGAGATAGGATGGGAAAGATAGAATCAGAGATGAGGGAGAGTAAAATTGTGTTAGAAGAAGAAATTGCTAGATGTAGGGATGAAATAACAGAATGTAATACAAGTGTAGAATGTAAGATAACAAATGTAAAAGCAGAAATAACTGAGGAATTAAGGAAAGAGATTGAGGTAGTAAAGAAAGACATTATTAATGAAACTGTAGAACAAATTGTAATTCCTAAAATTAAGACAATGAATGATGTGATGCTTTCACAACAGGATGCTATAAATGATATGAAACAAAGCCACTTAGAAATAAAGAATGATTTAAAATCAATTTGTGAAGAAATGAAAAAAGGGAAAGAAAATTTGGCTAATGTAAATGATGTTGTGAAGGCATTACAAAGACAAGATGATTTAGATGTAAGTAATGTACAAGATGAGAGTTATTTGAGTAATGTACAAAATGTTGACTCACCATACAGAGAAAGAGGTTCACAACCAAACAATGACACAACACATAACACATGTTACACCAACAGCATATTACATGAAATCACACCACCTACATTTGACGAGGAGAAGGGAGACGATCCAAAACTCTTTGTTAAAGAGATGGAAGAATACTTTAAAGTGAAAAGGATACCAAACGAGCTTAGGATGATGATAGTTAAGAAAAGCTTAAAAAACAAGGCATTAGAATGGCTCAGGTTAACATTAGCTGGTCACGAGTCTTATAGCTCATTCAGAAATTTATTCCTATCAAGATATTGGGGCCCAGCTAAACAAAACCAAACTAGGGTAGAGCTAGCGACAGGTAGGTACGATCCAACCAAAGGGTTGTCGCTAGTGGATTACTTTATGAAAGTAGCCAACAAAGGAAAGCTATTAGACCCCAACTTGTCGGAGGCAGAACTAATTGCCAGTATAACAAGACATTTCCCAGACACAGTGAGAACAGGATTAATTGTTGCGAGGCCAGTAGATTTTGCAGATATGATAGAACTGCTGACAGCCTTCGAAACACAAAATGGTCGGCCTAATGAGCATAGACATAGGAACGGTCACCCAAACTCACCCATCCTAAACCGAAACACGACTACGAACAACCAGAGTGAGGGAGAACATAGAAATACTAGGAGTACCCATGAAAGGGGGAGAGGGGCACACCATTTCCCACAACCGCATAATCATGGCGAGAGGATGGAGAACACAAGACAGCGATACCACGACACGATACCGAGGGGTGAATCGAGGTACAGAACGCACAGATATGATCGTGGAAGACCAGGAGACCGTACCCATCAAGTGAATCATATACGATTCTGTAGGGAATACATGAACAGCCATAGGCCGTCGTACAATAGGGGTTCACGTCAAAGGGGCAGAAACCAAGGGAACATCGACAACATAAGACAACAGGAACAGAATGAAAATGTGCCGGATAGGACCGATACTGCACAGAATACAGAAACTACGATCACCTCCAACGTCCAGGAAAACTAAGTACAAGTCAACTTTGTGTCCCGGAAGTTGACCTGTGTGGCAGTAGGGGCGATATTGACCAATGTAATGTAGGTACCTTGAGAAGACAGGCGAGTGAAAGAAAGGAGATAACCAATCCACCAATGATTAGGCTGAAAGTATGGGGTATCGAATTGCCAGCAATGATAGATACAGGAGCCAGCACATCAGTATGTGACGAACAGCTGTTCCAGGAACTGATAACTAAAAGAAATGCTGAATTCTTGCCTGTGTGTGGAGTATATTGCAGCACAGCAATTGGCAAGAAGAAGGAACATGTTAAATACCAGGTAAGGCTGGTAATTGAAATCGGAAGTTGGAAGTTCGATTTTATTGCCCTAGTAATACCAAGATTAACAGCCACCCTAATCATTGGCAGTGATTTGCTTAACCTTTGGAGGTCGGTAATTAACTATGACCTACATGAATTTATCATTAAGGAAGGAGCCTCAGAATGCACTGCGAAGTTCCTGGAGGAAGAAACATGCCAGGAGGAACCAGACCAGACAGGGATCCATCCGGATGAACAATTCTTTGTGGAGAACATCAATGTCCACGAGAATAGGTTGGTAGACCTAAGGGTAAATAAGAAGAAAACAGGTTGGACAAGCGATGAAGAAACTAACGTTTGCAGCCATTGGATCTGCACGGAAGACGAGTATGTTGCCTGGGACAACTACCAACCTGAACCACTACCAACAGATGGAGAAGGATCGATGCTACAGCTAATCGATGAGAAGGTCTGGGGGGCACATGGCATCTCTGAAGAGGAAAGAAGCCAACTTAGGAAAATACTGGTTAAAAACAGGAAAGTTTTCGATAAAAAGCCAGGTACGTGTAACAAGTACGTACATACCTTTACAGTAACAGATATTACCCCCTATTCACACAAATCCAGGCCCATCCCCAACTCCATCAGGGAGGAAGCTGACAGAGTAATCCAGAAAATGTTAGCAGACGGAATAATTGAGCCGTCGGACTCATGTTATGTGAATCCAGTAGTATGGGTCCATAAGAAAGGGGGAAAATTGAGGATGACCATCGACGCAAGGAAGATAAACACACATACCTTGCCGGACCACTACAGGCCTGAAGGGGTAGACCAACTAATATCGAAATTGAAGGGAGGTCAACATTTCACTAGTCTTGACTTGACAGCATCATTCTGGCAAATTCCTCTTCATCCAGATGTCAGGAAATATACCTGTTTCTTGCACAAAGGAAAGGTATACCATTTTTCAAAATGTGCCTTTGGACTATCGACCAGTAGCAGTGCACTACTGAGAGCTCTAGACAAAGTTTTTGGAGATACCATCGAGACTTTTGTGACGCAATATGTAGACGACTTTTTAATATACAGTGAGAATCCCGAGTCGCACTTACATCACATAGATTATGTATTATCCAGGTTCCAGGAAAGCAACATGACCCTAAATTTAGAAAAGTGTGAGTTTTTCGTCAAAGAGGCTGAATTTCTGGGCCACATCATAACACCTGATGGTATACAACCTAATCCGGAGAGGGTCAAGGCCATAGAGCATATACCACCCCCACGTAACTTAAAACAGTTGAGGAGGTTTCTGGGCATTTTACAGTACCAGTCGAAATTCGTAGTCAACTACGCTAAGGAATTGGTACCCCTTAGAGCACTGTTAAAAAAAGATACTAAGTGGGAATGGAATGCTGAACACCAGGTGGCCTTTGAGAATATCAAAGAACTTTTCAAGCACAGTATTCTCCTGGAACGACCGGATCCAAATTCACCTTTTCTAGTATACACTGATGCTAGTGCGCACTCGTATGGTGCGATATTAGCACAAGAAGATGCAGATGGCAACAAACATGTGATTGCCACAGCTTCTAGATTCTTAAATAAAATAGAAGCCAATGCCTGCATAACCGAACTGGAAATAGGTGCAATCCATTTTGCGTTGCAAAAGTTCAGACAATATATATATCTTTATAAAATAATTATATATACAGATCACGTAAGCCTGTCCTTCATTCAAAAATGCAAGCTGACCAACTCCAAAATCTCAAGGTACATACATGAGATCATGTCATACGACATAGAGGTCAAACATATCCCGGGGAAGGAGAACATCTTCAGTGACTTATTGTCAAGATTGAGGTCGGAGAGTCACATACCCGAGACGATATACAGTCCGCACCATGAGATCAAAATTATGCAGATAAATAGCAAAGAAAGCAACGAGATCTTGCAAGACTTCAAGAACATAGCAAAGCTACAACAAGAAGACCCTGAATTGAAGAGGCTATTCGACAAGGCTCCAGACATAATACCAAGATTGGATGCCAAGATAGGCAAATTTAGGAACATCCTATTTAAACTGCATGGTCGCGACGTAAGGAAATGGAAAATGATGGTACCAAATTCCTTACAGGACAGGGTCATTTTAGCATTCCACCACTCGATGCTTCACTCCGGTACTGAGAGGACAATGCTTGCCATCGAGGAGGTATTGTACATTAAACATCTTGGCAAGAAGGTCAGGAAGTTAATTTCCTCATGCGACCTATGCCAAAAGGCCAAGCCAATTAATGTAAAGTACGATGTCATCCCACAATCCATTGTGAGGAACGAGAAAAATGCGTTGGTGTGTATTGACGAGCATGGAGAATTGCCAAGGGGTAAAGATGGAAACAGATACATATTTGTCATGTTTGATGTTTTTACAAAATTCACCAAAATATACCCCATTAAGAACATCAAAAGCAGAACATGCCTAGATAAAATCGTCAAGGACTACATCCCAAAATATGGGAGAATAAAATGTATTTTATCGGACAATGCGACCATGCATAAGAGCAAGTTGTTTCAGAACACCTTAGAAACATTAGGAATAAAATTGTACTATTCCTCAGCATATTATCCCCAGGGAAACCCGACTGAGAGAATCATGAGGGATATTAGTATTTATTTTCGTTTGCTCTGCCACAGAGACCACACTTCCTGGACGGAAAAATGCGGATATATAGAGGAGGTGATCAACCATTCGGTGAACCCCACGACCAAGTTCGCACCTATCGAGCTGATGACCAACACGAAACCAAGAAAATTAGCAATTGACATTGACACTACAATGGCTGCCCAAAGAGAATTATCAGTGAAGGAAAAATGTCAATTGACATTCAGAAGATTACAGCAGAAAGCTGAAAAAGGGAGGAACAAGGTGAAAAGATTCGTCAGGAAATGGTCCCCACAAATTGGAGAAAAGGTGCTCTTAAAAAGCCACAAAGCATCCAAGGCATCTGAAAAAAGATCTGGAAAGATGGAGCTATTGTATATTGGACCACTGGTCATAACGAAACAGCTGGGTGACCACACGTATGAGCTACAGAATACAAATGGCAAGTTGGTAGGAAGATACCACAAAAATAAATTGAAGCCATACAAAGAAAGGACCAAATAGTCTTTGTCAACAAATGTGTAAGGCAGGAATAATAGAGATGAAAGAAGATAACAATTTTTAATGGGTTACTCATAGAAAATTAGGTTCAGATTAGGAAGTACAACAAGGAAGAAGATCAACATAGTCATTGGCTATATCGACCACAAAGAGCATTGTCAACAAAGACAGATGAGGACACTGATTGTCATTAAATAAATGAATCATAGCGACGGAAGATAATATGTTTTTGACATAAGGATGTCAGGGACAAAAATAAAAATGAATTAATTATGATGAAGAAGATATAATATTTCGACACAAAGATGTCGAGAGTAAATTGAGAAGAAAAATAATACAATTACAGAATAATTGTAAGTATAGAAGTTTTCTCTTATAAAAATAAGAGACAAAGAAATGACAATTAGTGAAGTGAGGAAAACCATAATCAGAAAAACAATGCCCATGAATTAAGATGAATATAGCCAATGCTAAGCTCGAAGAAATGTTGAACCAAACAACAATGAATAATAACCCAATTAAGAAAATTAGTACCATTAGTAACATCAGAGTTTAAGAACCGACTCAATAACCTGCCTATACATGAGCTTATAAGACAAAGAAGGCAAAGAACTGAATAAAATATTGCCATAAACATGATCATAATCATTAGCTCAAAATTTGTATCCTGTTTTTCTCTCCTCATAGCAAAGAATACAAGTCAAAAACCACATGAAACACTTAAATTGTATTTGTGTCAATGTCAAATGTACAATAACTGAGTATGTGTTGTATAAGAACTGAATATGTGTTGTACAATAACTAAATATGTATTGTATGATAACTGGATATATTGTGCAATAACTGAATGTGTTGAGTAATAACCAAATATATTGTGCAATAACTGAATATATATTGTGTAATAACTGAATATGTATTGCATAATGACAGAACATATGTGATGTGATAGCAGGATATATTGTGCAATAACTGAATATATATATTGTGTAATAATTGGACATGTTGTGTAGTAATCAAATGTGTTGTACAATAACTGAATATGTATTGTATAATGACTGAAGGTGTGTTGTATAATAACAACATATGTGATATGATAACTGGGTATATTGTACAATGACTGAATATGTATTGTGTAATAATTGGACATATTGTGTAACAACTAAATGTGTTGTACAATAACTGGATATGTATTGTATAATAACCGAATACATTGTGTAGTAACCAAATATGTGAAACTTATAAAGACATGTTGTATTATATCAAAACGAAGGACAAAGACAAACAGTAAAGAAGACTGTAAAGAAAAAAAAAAAAAAATATATTGTACAAAGTGATTGAATCATAGAAGTAGGGAGAAGTATTGTATTGTGTTTCAAGATTGTAAATAAGGTGACAATTTGAAAAACAAAACAAGGGGCATATGAGACAGAATATTGATTAATAGAAAATTGTTCATGTAAATATTTTTGTAAGAGTGTGTAAATTTTTAATTCTTTTAATTTGGGTGTATCAGGGACTTATTTCTTTTGATAATACTCAAAATAGACAATGTCTTCTCGTCACTTTGAATTCAACCAATGAGAACTGTTGCGCGGATGGATACATAAGAATGGCGGTGTTGCGTCATAGGACGCTCAGAAACTATTTTCATTAGCGTCTGTGACTTCAAAGTGTAAGGACGTATAATTGTTGATGGCGTGTGAATATGTGAATTACACCAAAACTTTTAAACAGCATGGACGCTATCCAATTTTAACAGTTATTAACTAGCTGAAACTGTAACGAGAAGTGTAAATAACTAATAAATGTGTTTGTAATAAAAGTACGTTGGTTTATGCATTCCATTCTACGACCACATCCCCTGCAGAAAAGAGTGGCGTCTGCTCTAACAAACTTTCCACCTTTTAGTAAAAACAATACTCCATTTGCTGCTATATTCACGCTGATATATGACCATCTTTTATAATAAAACCCCGCCACACCACTAAGCCCTTCAATTATTTTTAGTACCTCACCAAACAATTCTACAGCAATTAAATATTTTCACCGGTACCCTGGCTGAAAATTGTTGTGTATGGAGCCACAGAAAGAATGGTATGCCACTATAATAGAAGTCATGGTTTAACCAACAAAGAGATGCTTTGGTTGCTTTGGTTTCTTTCCTGTTGCAAATATTACAAAATGTAGAACACTACCGCTGAAAATGGTAAACAGCTTCAAATACCTGGGTATAAAGCTATAAAGACAAGGAACCACATTCACAGAGCACATGAAGGACAAAGTAGCGTCAGCAGTGAAAGCCATGTATGACATCAAACATCTGAACAAAATATCTCTAAAGACAGCGATGAAATTCTTCAAAGTAAAAATAGTGCCAGTAATAACCTATGGACTGCAACTGATATGCGAGCACTTGACGAAAACAAACTTAGAGAACAGAGAGAAAGTGAAGGCAATATTCATGAAGAAGATTCTGTGTCTATCAAAGTACTCACCATCTAGATTGACATATGACATGTGCAAAGAGACAATGTGGATAGATGAACTCCAACTACAAATATTGTTACCTGCAACAGAGGTATACAAGCAGACAGTGAAGGAACACAGAATGAAAAAAGCTGAAATATGGGAGGATTTCTACATCACGAATGCAATGACAAGGAAGAATGAACTAAGGCATCTGGCAGCATATGGCTTCCACCACTTGATATGTAAGGAAGAAAGACACCACAAGCCACGGAAAAATGTGTGTGCGTGTTATGTGGGAAACAAGGCACAATATTCCACGTGGAAATATGTGAAAAGAGAATAACATGCTTAAGAAAATTTTGCTGTGGAGACAAATAGACAAAGCAAAAGCAAAGTGAAACATGAAAGACAATAGATGGAACAAATATAGATGAACATGACGAGCTGCACGCAATATGTATTGTATCAATGCACAATGTGCAACTTCCTAATATTAATTAAAAAGTTTAAAGCAACAATGGTTACTAAATTAGCACTTGAAGAGAGAGGATGTATGTGTAGTCAACTCCTGGAGTGGAAACAAAAAGGGAATAAGGAACAATGGAGTAAGCATTCAAGTATACAAAGGGAAGGATTGCAACTTTCTATAGGTTAAAATGGAACGAGTCTAAAATGAATCAAGGTGTAGAAGAGATGGTAAGCATATTTCTTCTATTGATGCGTAATAGGCTTTCTATTGATAATTGGTGGAGTTGAAATCAACCCTGGGCCTAGTGGGAACCAAGGTGTCAGAATAAGCCTTGGCTAGAGAGAAGGATATGGACGAGAGAGTAGCAAACAAGCTTAATAGGACAGAAAAAGAACTAATGGAAATCAAAGAAGAAATAAGAAAGAAGGCGTAAGATATGAGACTAGAGGTGCAGCATATTAAAAGAAGAGTAGAGATTTTGTAGGTTCAACTTAGTCACTCCAAGAAAGGAGTGGAGTTTGTTCCTGGAAGGAAAACTTGGAATGGTGCTATAAGGATGGGAGAATGCTGAAAAATCCCATCGGAAGCAGCAGCTGTAATTGCAGCAAGTATAGTGAATTCAAATGGAAGAAGAAACAGAGTAACACATTTTAGTTCACATTAGAGTCCAAGTATGGTCAAATTTCAACAGGGACTAAGCTGGGTGCTAAAAATATTATGAAATGGAGAACGTAACCAACTATTATGGCAAAGAGCAGGAGATGGGTGAAAAAGGGGAGGGGAGGGGAGGAAATAAAAGGGGGAGTGATGGTTTGATGAGGAATGTGTAGTTGCAAATAGAACAAACATAGAGGAAAGTAGGAGCTGAGGAGGAACAACAACAGTTTCTAAAGAGTAGGAATGTCTATAGTTCATTCTTAGAACATAAGAAACATGAAAGGAGAAAAAATAATGAGAGTAACCTGATTAGGGTTCTAAGCGAAAAAAATATAAGCAAGGTGTGGAAAGTATTAAATTTACATGTAAAAAGCATATAACCAAACCGAATGTTAAGGCAGCAGAATGGTTAAATTAATATAAAATGTTATTTGAGGAGGACTTTGATGTTAAAACTATTAAACTATCAGTGAATTTTGGAATGAGTTACATGGAAATATTGGATAGTGAAATGAGAGACAAGGTAATTAAACAAGTAAAATTAATGAAAAAGAATAAAGCAACAGGAACAGATGGGATCCCCCCAGAATGGTGTAATGATGTAAATAGAGTAAAGCTGCTCATAAGTTTAACACAATCAAAGCCAAGGGATATGTCCCAGAACAAGGGAGGAAAGTAATAATACACCCCATATATAAAAACAAGGGGAATGTAGCAAGCCCAATAATTACAGAGGTAATAGTAAATTTAACCTGTAGGCATCTTGTAAGGGCAAAGTTCTTCTGTTTACACAGGGACTAGCTCATAAATAAGCTCCGAAGGTGAGCGAATCCTTGAGAGTTTTGTTGTGTTGCTGAACTGTCTTCCTATTCTTAATCATATTTTCCAATCATAAAATCCTCCACTTTTCCTGTCACCGAACACTTCTGCACTGCACTTTTCACAACTTTTGCACTCATTGTCACTTTAGCTCCAGCTGTCTCTATGTTTCAGTTTTTTGCGACTCTTGACCATTGGCTTTCTGCTTTGGTTCAAAAGTAGTCTGCTCACAGTGGCGGCTTGCAGTCAAAATTTTAGGGTAGGCAAAGTGTAAAGCAACAACAGCAGCAGCAACAAAAACAATAATAGTAATAGTAGTAGTAGTAATAATAATAATAATAGTAATAATAGTAATAATAGTAATAATAGTAATAATAGTAATAATAGTAATAATAGTAATAATAGTAATAATAGTAATAATAGTAATAATAGTAATAATAGTAATAATAGTAATAATAATAATAATAATAGTAATAGTAATAGTAATAATAATAATAATAATAATAATAATAATAATAATAATAATAATAATAATAATAATAATAATAATAATAATAATAATAATAATAATAATAATAATAATAATAATAATAATAATAATAATAATAATAATAATAATAATAATAATAATAATAATAATAATAATAATAATAATAATAATAATAATAATAATAATAATAATAATAATAATAATAATAATAATAATAATAATAATAATAATAATAATAATAATAATAATAATAATAATAATAATAATAATAATAATAATAATAATAATAATAATAATAATAATAATAATAATAATAATAATAATAATAATAATAATAATAATAATAATAATAATAATAATAATAATAATAATAATAATAATAATAATAATAATAATAATAATAATAATAATAATAATAATAATAATAATAATAATAATAATAATAATAATAATAATAATAATAATAATAATAATAATAATAATAATAATAATAATAATAATAATAATAATAATAATAATAATCAAAATTCTAAGGAGGCTTTCACGGCCGGTGTCAATACTAGATGCAATAATATTAACCGGGCTTGTGGGCCGTGGTCTATTGGGTTCCTTCTTCCCAAACGTTTCGTCTGCGACTACGGCAGACATCTTCAGTGGCGGCGAGGTCGAAGTTTCCTAGTGGAGATCTCAGCACCGACTGTGCTGGTCACCACCAGAGGTGCGGTATTTATGTCGGCGGCTGGAGGGGAAGTACGTTGTGATAGGTCCGGGTGGCCAGTGGGCTGGACTTGTACCAGTGGAGTACTACAAGGGGCTGGCGTCTGATTGGCTGGAGAGGGGTTCTGGATTTTTGTTTTTGTTAACGCTGTTTGCCATATTCTGTTGAGTTTAAGTCCTTCTTCTTTGCGATTGATATTATTTTTGTGCTTGTGTATTTCAATGGCTTCACGGAATAAGCGAGAATAGTAGTGGGATGTAGATGCCAGAATATCTGTGTTACCATATTGGATGATGTGTTCCCCTTCTTCGAGTATGGCATGTTCAGCAATTGCTGATTTTTCAGTTTGACCCAAGCGACAATTTCTTCTGTGTTCTTCAATGCGGGTTTTTATACTACGTTGTGTGGTTCCGATGTATACCTTGCCACATGAACAAGGTATTCTATATACTCCTGCGGTGGATAGAGGATCCCTGGGGTCTTTGGCGGAACGGAGTATGTTACAAATCTGTTTAGTGGGCTTGTAGACGGTGTCAATGTTGTGGCGTTTAAGTAGTTTGCCTATGCGGTCTGTGACTGATCTGATGTACGGTAAAAAGGCCTTGCCCTTCCTATTGTTTGCGGCTGTTTCTGTGATGTTGGGACCTTTACTAGGATGTAATGCTCTCTTAATTTCTCGTTTTGCGTAGCCATTAGAGTGGAGCGCTGACTCTAAGTGTTGAAATTCCTGGTGTAGAACTTGTGGTTCGCAAATGCGTGTAGCTCGGTCTGCCAGAGTTTTAATCATAGCACGCTTTTGTTTCGGATGGTGGTTGGAGTTCTTGTGAAGGTAGCGGTCTGTATGGGTCGGTTTACGGTACACCTTGTGGCCTAGTGTGCCATTCTGTTTTCTGTTTACCATGACATCCAAAAAGGGCAATTTGCCGTCTTGTTCCTTCTCCATGGTGAATTGAATTTGTTTATTGATGCTGTTGAGGTGATCCAGAAATTCTGTCAGGGCTGATTCTCCGTGACTCCAAATGACGAACGTGTCGTCCACGTAACGCCACCAGCACGAAGGTTTAAGCGGTGCTGAATCCAAGGCAGTAGCTTCGAAAAATTCTATGTAAAAGTTCGCAATAACCGGACTGAGAGGACCCCTCTCCAGCCAATCAGACGCCAGCCCCTTGTAGTACTCCACTGGTACAAGTCCAGCCCACTGGCCACCCGGACCTATCACAACGTACTTCCCCTCCAGCCGCCGACATAAATACCGCACCTCTGGTGGTGACCAGCACAGTCGGTGCTGAGATCTCCACTAGGAAACTTCGACCTCGCCGCCACTGAAGATGTCTGCCGTAGTCGCAGACGAAACGTTTGGGAAGAAGGAACCCAATAGACCACGGCCCACAAGCCCGGTTAATAATAATAATAATAATAATAATAATAATAATAATAATAATAATAATAATAATAATAATAATAATAATAATAATAATAATAATAATAATAATAATAATAATAATAATAATAATAATAATAATAATAATAATAATAATAATAATAATAATAATAATAATAATAATAATAATAATAATAATAATAATAATAATACAGTAGAACCCCGTTTATCCGAAATAAAGGGGGCGAAGTAATTGTGGATAACGCAAACTATATTGTTTGGTTGTTTAATAAGTGTAGAGTGAATAAGTATGACTTACGGACGAATTACCACCAAAACTAAAATGAATGAAGAAATTGAAAAATTGTCTGACTGTAGCATTGTGTTAAATAGCTAAAACACTCCTCTTTTCATTGTCAGTGCACTGCGAAATTAACTCGGTCATACTGGTATTACAACACACTGGTATTACACAGAGTGATAATGACACGATTTGAATCTCTGAGTCTTCGTTCTTCGTTCAACAAGTATGGCTGTTCGGAAAAAGTCGCATAAATTCGGATTTGAGCCAGCAAGTGTTCGGAGTGCTGGCAGACGCGTCTACGCGTGCTCGGAGTGCGTATAGAGACGGAATATTTCTTTATCCATGTTCAAGGGCCTCGTACTGAGGAAAGGGGGCCGGGCTGGCAGAGGTTAAGCTAGCTGGCTCTCCACTACCCAGGTTCCATGCATATCAATTCTGTCGCGCATTTCAAACACGCAGCGCAGTTTTGATGAATCGGAATTGAGATTCAAGGATTTGACTATGCGCTGGTCATTATAACCGAGAAAACTTTTCTTGAACTACAATTAATGAAAATGACGGTTCAAATGATAAAATGCAAAATCATAGCTAAACATTATTTGTTGATATATTACGGTAGGGGAGGCAATGCCTACCCTGCCTACCCTGAGGAGCCGCGCCTGTCTGCCCATCTGATCCTTTGGCATCCCAAGTATCTTTGTCCTACATTGTGATGCGGTGCATCCACTTCTGGTGATCCATGCTTGATACGTGACCACCCCCACTTCCATTTTAGTTTTTTCTGCTTTTTCTTCTACATTGCTCAGTAGTAAGTTCCTCATTCCTGATTTGGTGACTTAGTGAAACATTTAGGATCTTATACTCCATTCTCCTTTGACACATCCGTAGCTGTTTTTTCAGTTTCCTGTTAGGGACCATGTCTGACAGCCATAAAGTAGTGTTGGCATAACACATTTGTCTGCTTTTGTACTTGCTTTTAGTTTTTCATCTGTGAGTAGGAACTTAAGCGACCAAAATTTGTTCCATGTTAGTCCTATTCTGCATTTGACTTCACTCTCTATGTCTTTGTTTAGGGAGATGCTTTGTCCAAGGTACACATATTATTGCACATACTCTAGTGGTGATTGATGCAATTAGACAGGGTCCTGTGACCCATCCTACTTCGCTGCTTTTTCTGTCCAGCTCCCTGATCATTTCCTCTAGCATTTTTGCTCACCTTGCTATTAGAGTTATGTCATCTGCAAATCTAACATGTGTCAGTTTCTCACCATCTATACGTATCTATTCTGTGTTTGCGTTTCCATTTCATTTTACAGAGGTATAGCTTTGCAATTGAATGTTGGAAACATTTTAACCTATTTTTAATGAATAGTGTACAAAATTGGGTAGAGGAATATAACATTCCATCTGAATTTCAAATAGGTTTTTGTAGGGGGAGAAGAACTGCTGATAACTTTTCATAACTAAAAAATTAGTAGACAAATAGCTAAAGGAAAAAAGGGGAAAATTGTATATAGCATTTGTAGACTTAGAGAAAGCCTACGACCACATTGACTTAAAATTGTTGTGGTATAAACTGCTGAGCAAGGGAGGAAGTCAACATAATATGGTTAATATTCTTAATGTCCTATATAAGAACACATCTGTGGGAGTAGGAGCAGGAATAGTAACAAAAGAAATAAATCAAAAGGGCTTACGGCAAGGGTATAAGCTAAGTCCTGAACTGTTCAAACTGAGGCGATATTTTCGGCATGAGCCCTCTGGAATATCTGAACGTTAAGTTATAGAGGCAGCGGAAAAAGCCCCCTTAAAGTTATAAATTGTTATTACAGTTGGCAATAATGCATGTGTTCAATTGTCTTCTTCTACAAAAGTCTGGATTGGCGTCACGTGGGATATGCGAAGTCTGGGTATAAAATTACGATTTAGCAGCATATAGCGTCATATTGCACAAATATGTTGTTGTTAGCTAATGCTGGATTTCTGACAATGAAGTCATTAATCCTCTTGCTCTCCAATATTTTTCACTGATGGATGGGGCATTAGAAGTGGCCAGGCATATTTGAAGGTGGTCTCGATCCATTTCCTCTTGCAGATCACATAGAGGACAGAGTGGTGAAGAATATATCCCAATTCTGTTGAAATGTTTTGCCAGACAATCATGTCCTTTAATCAACCTGAAGGTTGCAACGGCTGTTTTTCTCAGGAATTACTGTTTGAATGTTTGGTAGTTCCCATCTTTTATTTTTTGATTTTTCATAGTAATATTTTGCAATAATTTTTTTGAATTCAGAGTTGACTAATCTTTTAGCTGCATAAAATGGTAGATTAACTATAGACTTCTGCACATTGCCGGTACCCTTTTTTGCAAGAAAATCAGCTTTCTCATTACCATTCAGTCCACAGTGAGCTGGTATCTATTGGAAGACTAGGTATTTTTGAAGTGCTGCTAGATGGGTAAGGATTTTCCAACATTCTATAAATATTGCACAAATGTTGTTGTGTAAAAGTGAGTAGAAATTACGCTACAGAAATGGGACATATAATTTGATACGCGGGTCAAAAATTAAAGAAGATAGAGAATCTACAAAAGTATGTGGTCCGTGATCGTGATGTGTGAACCCCGTAAGGCATATACAAGAGACGCCAATCCATTGCATTGAAAAGTATGATATCTTTGAGTGAGAATGAAATAATAAATGAGTTTTACACAGTGAATCTGAACTTTGATTATTCTTACTGGATGTTGGCCCGTATGGATGCAAGTATTAGTGAAAAAGTGTCATTCATGCTCGCCGCTGTGCTAGCCCGGCAAAAGAAAATCGTCACACCCCACACCAAATAGTAGATGGTCCCCCAGATCCCGGTGAGCGATCAGCAAATAACAACCACACCATTACAAAACTGTTCATTAACAATGTACTGAGATAGGAAAAAGGAATAATTATTTGCCAGTAATAAACAATGCCACAATCCCTGTGTTAATATTTGCAGACAATGGACATGACTGGTGGAACATCTGCATAGGTTTGGTTTTATAAGTGACAACGTATGTAAGATCTGCAATGCTGACAAGATTTTAACTACTGAAATGCCCAGAATTGAGGAAAGCTGTACCAAGTGGAAAGATACATAATTTATATTGGCTGGCTAGGGAAAAATTGATGGATCAAAATCCTGCACATTAGATCAACAACAACAGCATCATATTTACAGACAACTTTGTTGTGTGATCTATCTGAGCAATATTCTTGCAGCAAATAGAAAAGCTTTACAACGAATGGAACTTGACAGTAACGCAGGAGAAGACCCAAATTATAGTAATTAAGAAAGGGACAAAATTGAGCAAGTATGAAAAGTGGAAAAAAGAAGGTAAACAATATGAAGTGGTTAGGCATTGTATATATTTAGGGTCATTACTTCCACTTACTGGTGTTTTGCTCCTCACTGTAACTTTTCTATCTGACCTTACCCTGGTCATCTCTTGTTCTCTTCCGACCCCGATGCTATTAGGGTTCCCGAGGGCTAGGGAGTCTTTATTTTTCCAATCTCTCCATTTCTCTATAAAATCTTAACCCCTAACATGCTGACCTGTCATGGCATGTAATACGTACTCTGACTGGTAATCAGAGGATATGGTCGGTGAATTTATTTTGATAACTCTCCCGGTCAGGTCGGTGACACCCGTAAACCAACGACAGGTGTGGTCCTTCAGACATTCAGGGGGTTGTAAGAGAGCGATGTGACCGCCAAAACATAAAAATATGGTGCTCTCTTAAAAGCGGTTACTATACTGCTATTGCTCTATGAGTGAAAAATGTTGCAGAGCAAGAGGATTAATGACTTCATTGTCAGAAATCCAGCATTAGCTAACAACAACATATTTAGGGTCAAAGTTGATAGTGGAGGAAAATGGGAGAAACAGATGAAGTTGGTTTTGGCAAAATGGAAAGGAGCATTGTCAGCAGTTAGAGGATGTAAATATAAAATACTAAACAACTGGCTAGAGAAAATATATAATATTGTAGTTGAAGCAAAAATGCTACATGGGATCAAAATATGGGGACTAGATGGTGGTTGGGAAATTGTGGATACAGTGCACAGGGAACAGCTTGGTCTGCCAAGTGCAACAATAAAGGACTTTGCTCAAAATTTAAATGGGAAAATGGGAAGGGAAGATGTGATTATAGAGAGAGCTCTTAAATATTGGCAGAGAATATTAAATTTACATGAAAGCAACTTGTATAGCCATATTCTTTGTAATGTTGCTTAATATAAATAAAATAAACAAATAAAGCAATGATAGATCCCATATTTTAAATATGCGAAATCTTCATTTTTACTGTCTGCCTCTTGTCTCTAGAACGAGAATTTGTAGCAGGTGAAGAGCATACATTACCTGCTAGTTTTATAATCTCAGAATAATATTAGTGGTTACCATGCATGGGCCTTGATGGTGCCGGAACAGAATCACATTTTGGAGCCTGATCCTTAATGGATGTACCAGGAATGGGTTTCCCATTGTCTTCATGTACACACCAGCAATAACCTAAACAAATATGCACACTTAAATTTCTTAAAGATGTCTCAAACATTCCAACTCAAGCACAGAAGACAAAAATATAGTGTTCCAATATCTTTATCATCTGAGAAGTAGAACTGGAACTGAAAAATTCAATGCCACAGCTGGGATTTGAACCACAGACCCTCCACTTACCAGGTGGGTGCTCTAACCATTAAGCTACTGTGACAACCTGTCAGAATGATATTGAATTCTCAAACCGATTCGTATTTCTCCTGATAAACCGCAAAGGCAGTCTCACATCAGAGAAATATGAATTGGTTTGAGAATTCAATGTCATTCTGGCAGATTGAGACAGTAGCTTAATGGTTGGAGCACCTGCCTGGTAAGTGGAGGGTCTGTGGTTCAAATCCCAGTTGTCATTGAATTTTTCAGTTCCGATTCTACCTCTCAAACTTTGCAAGTTTGTTGATATAAATAAAAATAACAAATACCATCTTTATCATCTGTTGAAAATAATATATATGCCCATACAGGCTGGCATTTATTTACTTTTTTATACCCTATTTGCTTCTATACTTTTTCACTAGAAAAATACTTATAATTATTTAAAATTAGAATATCATACTTAAATTGATTATATTTAAGAGCTGATTAAATTATGCCATAATTCAATGATGTGACAAGCTAGAACAAATTAATCAAAAAATTTCCAAACTCTAATATAATGTTTCTATATGCTCAATAGCATGTACCATAATAAGATTTCAGTCGGTGTGGAAAACAGTAACAACTATTGAAGTACTAGTAATACCTGTTGATTTATAGCACTGTATTTTTTGATATCTTCCATCTGGAGTGCACTCTGGTACATAGAACTCACTGTTGCCTGCCTTCTGCTCATCCAATACTGCTTTTCTGTCAGAAAGACAATCTATTGCTGCAACACAAAGTAAAGCTACAATAAATAATAATCTACTGTAAATTAAATTATTCTTCAACTGGATACAGTGCTTAATTCTCTCAGTTCTGATGTAGTTTTCCAGATCTGACACCACATTATAGCTACTTTACCCTTAAAAACTGCTAGAATCTGCTCACCAGATAGTTTCAGTATAGGCAGTTACATAGGCTTGAATCAATGCTGGAGTATGATACAGCACAAGGAGGTCCCTAGTAAAATTAAAGGGGATTGGCATTATGGAATGCTTATGTCTGACTTTGGCAGTGTGGTAAATGGTAAATTTTATAATTAGAAACTAATATGCAAAAAGCATACACACAAACACGTACACACACATACTCCTTGTATCTTGGATCTCCCATATAAACCAACACCGTCAAGCAGTGTGTTTACTCTCCGAAACATAAGCTGCAGTAATGAGGTGCACAAAAAGTTCTTGACCTTGCAAGTGGTGTGCATAAGTTTGACCTCACAAGCATCAGTCACCAATCTGCATATCAGCAGCTAACGCAATGAGACAGTTATCATTGAAACACCATAAGTAAACGTTTTAAGTACAAGTCAGCTCGACTGGTACGCATGCGATGCATTTGTTCAGAATTTTCCTGGTGCAGTGCTCAATAAAACACATATGCCCACACAAAAGTTTTAACAGGGGAAAAGTTAGAGGACATTGCAAATCCAAATAAGTCATTCACAAAATTAGCAGAAGTAGAGGTTTTGATTTATTCTGCACACAGAGCTACCTGGTTCTCCAGACCTAACGGTGAGTGAGTTTAACCTGTAGGGTACATTGAAAGAAAAAGTGTATCGAACAAATCCACACAGATTGGAGGAACTTAAAGAAAACATTATGAGTAAAATCAGAAACATTACAGTGGTAGAACTCTCTCATGTCACTCAGAATTTGGTTACCAGATACAATACCTGTATAACCCAGGAAGGATGACACTTCCAGCATCTTTTATAATGCAAGAGTTCATATATACCTGACAACCATCAACCTTTACATGTGAAGAGCTGCAGCATTGTCAAAAAGCGAGTAGCAAGTTACACATACCCCTCTTTTTAACGCTCAATACTCAGAACATAGAAACAAGCATTGGGGTTTATCTCATGTCAGTGAAAACATGCAGATGTAATCTATATCAGCATACTTTCAGAACAAAGGTAATTTGCTCTCAATACGAATAAAGTAATTTGTTCTCAATATGAATTCACTGCATTTTTGCGTCTTCACAGTTGTGATTCTCGCTACCTATTTTAGAGATGAAATCTGTCTTTCTCTTTCTGTAAGGATCAGCTATAGGTGTCTCCGTCTAGGGGATATGTGAATAGCGACCACAAGGTACCCAAGCTGAGCAGAACATTACTTCCACTTACTGGTGTTTTGCTCCTCACTGTAACTTTTCTATCTGACCTTACCTTGATCATCTCTTGTTCTCTTCCGACCCCAATGCTATTAGGGTTCCCGAGGGTTAGGGAGTCTTTATTTTTCCAACCTCTCCATTTCTCTAATTTCTCTATAAAACCTTAACCCCTAACATGCTGACCTGTCATGGCATGTAATACGTCCTCTTATTGGTAATCAGAGGATATGGTTGGTGAATTTATTTTGATAATTCTCCCGGTCAGGTCAGTGAGACCCGTAAACCAACGACAGGTGTGGTCCTCCAGACATTCTGGGGGTTGTGAGAGAGCGATGTGACTGCCAAAACATAAAAATATGGTGCTCTCTAAAAAACGGTTACTATTGCTGCTATTGCTCTCTTCAATATCATTGAGAAAAATATTGGAGAGCAAGAGGATTAATGACTTCATTGTCAGAAGTCCAGCATTAGCTAACAACAACAATATATATATATCAGTAGCACACAACATACGTTCGGCTCAGGCAAGTGCCATGGCACACAGCACACAGCACAAATATCATGATATGGTCTTAGTTTATATGGGAGACCCCATATAATGTAGTAAAAGGCATGTGATATTGCTATGGAATGGAGCGTGCCATTAATTAAAAATAAAAAACACAAATTGTCTCCTCCCTTTACAAATTCACATATATTACTGTTAAGTATATTTCATATTTTATACGAGAATTGTTTCTTCTCTCCATGTTACATTGTTCAGAATAACTTTTCCTAAAATGATTTCAATTTAAGCGATCTGACCTTAGTTATATGCACAAGCAGAAAGAGTGGTTTAAATGATAAGTCATTATAACAAGCTCAAACAAAGGAAAGTAACAAAGAATGAATAAATAAAGAAGGTGGCACTCTGGCTGAGCAGTTAGAGCGCTTGCCTAGGTGGCCCGGGTTCAATCCCAGGGACCGGCACGTGGTATTCATTGTGGACAAAGTGGCGTCAGGGCGGGTTTTCTCCAGTTTTTCCCACCACTCATTCCACCAATTGCTCCGTTATAAACTTTCCAGTCATTGATTTTGCCTGCATTTCATATCATCCTCTTCCTCACTCTCATACCTGGTGCTTGGCTGACCACCTGCTTCCAGATCTCCACTCTGTCCAGTCCATAGGTTCCTGTGCTCCCCGATAGGCATCTGACCCTAAGCACTTGGGGGTGCAAGTCCTACATAAGGGAAGGGTAATCAGGTAAAGAATAAATAAAGAAGAATGAACTTAAGCTGATACAGGAGACGGGGCAGCAGGTAAACTAACTGAAAAAGGGATTTGAGCCTTAACTGCACCAGTGACTCATCTGATGGATTTACATTTGGGAAAACTTATACATACAACATGAAATATTTTGAAAAAGGACAATGCTATTAAAAAATTGTCACTAACTTTATTTTAATGAGATCTACTTTGTGTCTTACATTTTCAAGTTCAACGTTCAAACGGAACTTCACAGGCTACTTAGGATATACGTTTTATTTATCATAGAAAAGTAACTCAATAACTATAAAATGTATGTTTACAATAAACTCTGAAAAGAAAAATTTGGTTGAGAAAACCCCAGAAAAAATTGTGTTTATTTAATATCTTTAAACGTAATGAGGTGTTGGCTGCACATTAAAAGGAGACTCAAGGTCAGCTACCTCACACCACTACCTTGCTAGGCAATGCATGACAATGGTGGCTAAGAACAAATACCATTTCCAGACAGTTCAAGAAGCTTTGAGTGCTGGGCTTTGTTACAAGAAGCTTTGCAAAATATTGATTTCCAGAAAAATTGCCAGTACCTAATTCTCTGCTATATAAGTGAGTTTGGCACGCTGGGAAGTGAGTTTTAAGTGAGTGAGTAAAATTATCAGAGCGAGAGGTAGAACTGGAACTTAAAAATTCAATGCCACAACTGGAATTTGAACCACACATGACTTGTGTGTTTAAAAACACCAACAGTAAGTTTGTTGGCATAAATAAATAATAATTACCATGTGAAGGTTATTTAATCCTGGGATATAAAGTACTTACAATAGTAAGTCACCAATGGGGTAATTGTTTCTGATGTGAGACTGCCTTTGTGGTTTACCAGGAGAAATACGAACTGGTTTGAGAATTTAATGCCATTCTGGCAGTTTGTCACAATAGCTCAGTGGTTAGAGCGTCCGCCTGGTAAGCGGAAGGTCTGTGGTCTCAAACTTTGCCCACACACAGCTTGTGTGTTTAAAAACACCAACAGTAAGTTTCTTGGCATAAATAAATAATAATTATCAGAGCGAGTTATGTACAGTGTTTGTGTTAAGTTACGATAGAACAGAACAGCTGTGAGCTGCACGATCACGACTTGTAAATTGTGTTTCAGTTTTAGAAGAAATGAAGTAGCATAAAAATAACTGACTTGTCATTTGTCGCAGTAATATAAACCATCCATGTAGCAAGATATTTTTGCAGCTGTTTTATATTTAGCAGCAAACTGACTTATAAGTGACGTACAGTACAATGGGTTTCAATATCTATCTCCATTTCTTCTTACTGCTGAATGTAATGCACACACACTTACCTTCAGGCTCATCATTTCCTTCGCTGGATTCGTCAGATCCAGAAATCCCTGGGAGGGAAGGCACACTGCCCTGCAGTACTGCCAAACAGATACCAAAACAATTCTCATGTCATACTGAATAAAACCTGCATATTTCTGAAACTGTTTTCATTTATGTTGTAATGAATTCTCTACTCCAACTTTACTAAGTATATATAAAACTTTAAGAAAGAGTGAGCGAGTAGGGTTTAAGAGCCTGCCGACAGCAAGGTCATCAGAGCCTTTAAGAAAGAGAAATACGATAGAACTTAATAATAATAATTATAATCCATATCTGCAATTTACATTATTAAACAAATTAAAATTATAAAAATTTACTAGAGAGTTGACAATCAATAAAGTGAAAATTTTTGGCACAGATAATAAATTATTTCTTGGTTTCCATTACACGAAGCAAGACTTTCTCTGAAAGTTCAGTAAACTGGAACATGTTTAATAGACTGAATATTTTAAACATTTGTTTTTCTTCTGTATAAATTCCTAATTAATTATCAGTTTAATGTAGCATGCTTTGTTATTGCTTATTAAAGAAATATTCATTATTTTGAGAACTGAAAGAGCTAAAAAATATTTCTTTCATACATTCCACATGCACAATTTTATAACAGATTGTTTATTTATGGATCTTGAGCAGAGCATAAGCTTTCTATTGATTTCTGTCCAAATGAGAAAATGTTTTAATATAAAAATAAAGTGTCAAATTAAATGTCCATTACAAACACTATAAGTACATTATTTATTTTAATTTATTAACATTCAATGCTTAGTGCAGATTAAACTGAAACTTCAAGATTATGCGCTGAGCCATTAAGAATGAAGCCAAGTTGCTAAGAATATGCTAATAGGGTAAGCTATTGGCCAAAACCTTTAGAAGAAAGCTGATCTATGCACAATTTATTACCTACAGATTTTATATATTTAATCCAGTTAATAAAACAAAGAAGGTGATGAGATAACTAGACTCCATATTATACTAAAGCCAAATTAGATTTCTTAAAAGATTAACTGTTTAAGTGATGTTAAAATGTATCTGTAGAACTTCACATCACTGTAAATTTACAGATAACAGTTTAGTGAGTTCCTCTTCATAAATTGTTTCTGATAATTGGTAGATATTAAATAGATCATAAATCATGTCATTCCTTTAACATGTCTGAACTCAAAGGAAGATGAGCAGAATTGGACTGTAAGCTGCTCTTTCATGTTAGGTTTATAATTTCTTCATAACAGAAGATAAAGTTGGTTTTTCATTCCGTTAAGTAAAAACAGTTTTTTTTGTCATCGCACTTAGGTTTAATGTTTATAAGTATGTATATTATTTAATGTGTTATTAGTTTATGGGCTAATAAACAAAATGGGTACTCTATAGAGAAATAAATACATAAATGAAAAGACTTTTATTAAAATCAGCAAAAAATACTACACCTATGTAGAATCTGTGATTTTTCCAGCACATGAGAAGCAGTAGTGTACCTTCTTATTTTGTAGTATCAGTTTTTATTTTCTGTTCCCTTTTGTAAATAGGTAATAAAACATTTTTCTTTGCAGATAAATACGAGGCACATCCATAAAGTAAGTTTTCCACTGGTCCCACAAACCCCATAGTGCAAAGTACAACTTGATTTACGTGACAGAATAATGACATGGCAATGTACTATCAGAATTTCCAGAGTTCCCTCAGTAGCACAGCTGAAGATGGAGTCTTGTATTCCAGCTCCTGCAGAGTGTGAATTGTGGTCTGTCAAAGTTTTTGAATACACAGGTATACAGCCATAACATCATGAGCGATCAGATGGTACATCACTGGTGTAGACAGTTTTTATGGGTTAACAAAATGTGCATGATGAGGGACACAGCGCGAGGCCAGCCATCATTACTGATGACCTTGTGAAACTTGTGAGGGACGCATTATGGAGAATTGTTGGCAGATTTGCTACTCCTTGTTGCTTGAAATTGTCACAGGGGACCTTTGTTCAGGAAACTGTGCACCAGGTTGGTGCTGAAGCAACTGGAGTCACCATTGACATTTCTGCAGTGGCAATGAGCTTCTGGCTGGATCATCAGCTGATGAAACTTAAGATTGCTTACAGTAATTTTGAGACCAAACAGCAGTCTGTGCATTGACATCACGGTGGATCTCCCTGTAAGATGAAGTTCACACAGACTGTGCACAGCACTCTGTAGAGGTGGGACATTCTGCTTGTCAAATTCCTGATCAGAAGTGACACGGTGAATGCAGAGTGTTACTGTCAAATACTGTGGAAATTGCAACCAATCAGCATGGGATGCTTAGTGACAGTGTTGTCTTGCTGCATGATAATGTTTGACAGATAGCAGATCTCCAGCAGAAGTTTGACTGGGAGGTATTTAAGCCCTAACCTCACTTCCGGTCATTTCCATCTTTTCTTACATCTCAAGAAATTCCTGTCCTGTCAGCATCAGCATTTACAGAATGACAGTGACGTGGAGGTGATAGTCACACAGTTGTTCCAGTCTCAGGCTGGGATACAAAACTTGGTCCCTTGATATACAAATGTATCAACTGGAAAGGCTCACCCTTTTCAGTATCTCTCCTAATACTTTTTCCATTAAATTGTATTTTGCTCTTGTAAAGGGGCCCAGAGAAACTTACTTTATAGATGCACCTTGTACCACATAATATAAAACATTCTACAAGCATGAGAACTAGATGTCTAGCACTTACTCTGATTGGGAAACAGTTAACATAGATCCATCAGCTTCAGTCTATAATCATACTTGCCAACTTGCTAGAATTAAAAACTTCAATCATTCAGCAAAGCATCATACTTTTGCAATTACATGAAATTTACAGTGCAATAGAACCCTGCTAATCCAAATTAATTGGGAGTGAGGTCTGTTCAGATTCGGAAGAGTATATAAAGTCAGCTGTAGGATTAGCAGGTACAAGGTAACATACAATAGTAATGTGAGGAAATAACGTTGCGATTACCACACACAACATAATGACAATGTATTCTTCTCACCTGCGGACATAGCCAATCACATGTGATAGTGGCAGTACATAGGTAGCTCAGTTTGTTTCACCATTTTTAGTGGCCATTCTATAGTAATTTATGCTTTTCCCATATAAATTAATACAGAACAAGTGCTTGCTTGGGTTATACCATGCACTGCAATGTCAACCAAACAAAAACATAATTCCTGTATGTTAAAGGAAAAACTGCAAGTGCTTAAGCAACTCGACATGGGAAAGTATTATAAAATTGGCTATTGAATTTGGTGTTTGGAAAGCCAGTATCAGTGACTGGAAAAAAAAATTGGGAGAAAATTGAGTTTCTGCAGCACAACTAGTGAAGAAAAATCATTGGAACAATGCCACAACACCAAAGCGGCCCAGGTTCGATCCCAGGCAACTGCATGTGGGATTTGTGGTGGATGAAGCGGCACTGGGGCAGGTTTCCTCCGGCTTCCCCCACCACCTCATTCCACTAGTGCTCCATCTTCATTCCATGTATCATCAGTGTCACCGCCTGCAGTACCATAGTAGTAAAAGTGGATGTTCAATACTTAAAAAAAAATGCCACAACTCCACTGTGTCAGTTCTATAATAAAATTCCTTTCTCTACACTACAAATAAGCTTTTCATTGTTTTTTTTTTTTTTAAATTATGGATTTTGTGTTTGAATTATCCAGAAATTTGATTTGCAGGGTTTAGATTAGTGGAGTTCTACTGTACTCAGTGTGGCATGGTACATTCAGCTGTAATCTTAAATTACAACATACTACAACAGAATTTAATGCTTTGCCATGTCCATGGTGAAAATCTGCATAAAAAGCTGTAAAAATGTCTCCACTCCCATACTTTTTATGAGCAATCTGTAGAAGTTGGCAAGTATGATCTTTTATGCATATAATGTTTAATTTTATTGAAAGTGTTAGCAGAACTTGGCAAAATTATAGTTCCAAAAAATTACTTCCTAATCAACACTAAGAAATTCACAGAGTTATCTTTCATTCAAGATATATTCTCACAAAAGTAAATAAGGCTACAAAAATAAAGCAGTATCTGAGCATTGCTGTATTCTACCATAAGCTTTAGTTCCTTGAAAGCTTTTCTCTGCTCTGTCATTTTTACATTTTACCCTTTCAACATAACTTATAGAATTGGATTTACATTTATAAGAAATTGCACCAATGAAAATATTAGGGCAGTTTCTTCATTAAACTCTATGGCTGAAAAAAAGGAAAAATGTATAGTATATTCAAGCCTATACTGTTCATTTAATATTAATTGTATGGCTTACTTATATAGAGAAGTGAAACAAGGCTAAAATGCTGATGTAAGCAAGACCCCTGGTGGCAATAGTTTGTATTTTAGTGGAAACTCATGGTTAGTAGTACAGAACACATCTCAAGAGCTTGTATTCATTGCACTAACAGTGGTTTAAGGAATTCTCTTTTACATTCTTGCAGATTTTCTTATTTAAGTTTTTTTTTAATTATACTTACTGGAAAGCAGATTTTGTGTAAATAATTGCCCAATAATTAAAAAAAAAAAAGATTGTTAATATTGCTACATAAGCCATCCAAAGCAAAAAGCATGGGGATGCAGGTCTTAAATTTGGCAGGATACATTTAATTTAGCATATATTTCGCACTTTCACAGCCATCGTATCTTAAAGAAATCATTACCATTTGAAAGCCACAAAGTAAAAGCAGTGTAACTTGGTACAATGTTTCCTTGCGTACATGCTGGGAAAGACTTTTCTTGGAGCTCCTTTCTGATATTTGTGGTTTTCCTTCCTCTACATATCTTTGTTTGCATGTTAATGTTGATTATGGTCCTTGCTGTTCTGCCACTGCTGGTCTTAGAAACTCTTAGCTGGAGTATCTGTCTGTCTGTCTGTCTTGCCCATTTCATACACCCGCAAGGAAACAGTAGGAGGAGAGCAAAGCTTTGAATGATTATTTGCAGAGCCGCATTGTTTAGTCCAGCGTATTAGAAGACCATCCATATTTATATCATTACTGACAGTAAACAACAGCTGCCGGCAAAATGGAATTTTAATACGCAGATATTGCTTACTCTTATATTTTATTTCATACTTCATAAACATGGTTAAATATATGAAGCATATTCATTGACTTCATAAGACAAATGATCCTCCCTTTCTTTTGTTGAGCTTGTCATTTTTCATGAATTATTCACAGAAACCCTAAATCTACCAGAAATTAATTTCCGTTACAACTTATTTGTTCACACTACTGTGATAAGGTAGGAGTAATATGCTGAGATCCCCAGGAGGAGATTCTCCCCAGTCATTGAGATGAGTATCAGATACCTTTATTTTAGTACTCTTAAGCTCTTTTGCATCTTTACTTCAGTCTCACATATCAGATTAAAACATGTTAAACTAACAAACTCTTTTATTAATTTCTTCTTTCATTAATAACATTTCAAGTTAACTATTTATTGCATATCCAGTTTTAAAACTTGTTTTCTCTCCAAAATTTTGGGGTATAAAAATATTCTCATTTAATAATTAATTCTTTTATTTGTGTATTTTTATTTGATGTTTTTAAACATTATAAATAACAAATGAAGTGTCACTTCTATTTTTCAATAGTTGAGGCATGATAACGCTGCAATCAGAGAAAACAGCTGAAGTTCAGAAGGCCATTTATTAAATAGCAGCAGCCGGGATACTACAATGCTTTTTAAGTATGAGTTGGATGATTCGACGGTATATGTCAACTTTCCTAACATAACTTTTTACAATTTTTGGTTTATCCAATCTAAACTATGCACAAATTGTTGGTACCTCAGCTCACATGGCACCCAGGCCTTTCACTTTGCCAGGTAGCTTTTCTTGTCCCTTTCCCTTTTACTTATCCACTCCCTTCCCTCTATCTTCTTTAGTTGTACTTCTTATCTTCCTTGCCCATTTTTCTTTTGCTTTCTGTAAAAATTCACTTATACTTCTAATCTTCCTTTATTCTTTGTCTGTTAACATTTTTATAGTTACAATTTTTCCTTCTATTAATCTCTCCCAGATTTTTTTTCTCCTTACATTCTCTCATGTAATGTGCTATATTTTCTTTCTCGTCACAGATTTTATACGTTCCTTTTTCCCTGCCACTTATCACTCTTAGGAACATTATTCTGATTTTTCATCTGGTTCTTCCTCTTACAGTAACCTACATATGGTTCTCATTCCCAGTTTCTTTTTATTTATCATAAAATTGTAGTGGCTTTTTATTTTCTATACATACCCATATCTCCTGCCTTTCTATGTTTTCTATTCTGCTTTTTACTAGTTTATGACGAGTAACATCCCAAGTTAAAGTGTACAAACTCAACGGGCTTGGGTGCCCAAGATGTGTAATCAACTGAAGACTGGAGAATGATGTCTCATTGAAGGTGATGAAAACATTTCTCAGGTGAAAAAAAAACCCAGAGTGGGACAAGGGTAATTTAGTTTGAGCTCTCTGGATTAATGGTGATGTGTAAGACATGCTCCAGAATGAACTGAAAGTGAATATATGACGTATCTAGGAAAAGACTGGTCAAGCACTAGTTTACCTACACACTTTTCTTTCTTTCTTCTGACTGCCATATGTCTCCCATTCCTATTTTCCCTATAGTTCTTCCTATCCTTGCCTACCAACTGTTTGTGCTTTTTAAACTGTTTTGCTACTTCATACACAGTCTTAAGATTTCCTCTCCTTCTTTGACCAAACATTCCTTTTCTTATATTAATAATCTGGAAGTTGATGACAGTGCTGTTGAATCACATTAAAATAGAAAAATGGGTCGATTAATAACACTAAATAACACTCTCTAAATTTCCCGGAACATGTTTCAGAGGTAGTTTCCTCCATTATCAACCAGACATCGGCTGAACTTCACTTCTGTAGACTGTTCTGGTGGTGATTCTAAGAACTAGTACAATGGGTTGTTGCTGTAGGATATCAAAAATTGAAAACTCTGTCCTTGTTCTTCCAGATGAAGATTTGTTTCCATGTAGATAATTTTTGGTTTCTTGATATTTGTTTTAATGGTTTTGGATCCAGATTAATGTCATGATTTTCTTTCCAATAGGAAAATCTAAGAGGAATTTGGAAACAGGAGTGAAGGAACATTTCAGATGTATAAACATTTAGAAACATCAGCAGTTGTCACCCATTTTTACTTTCTCTACTACGTATAGTAAAGTAGAGTAAGTATTGTATTCCACCAAAAATTCAAAGTCGAGGTTTCACCAGAAATATATGTTTTGAATACAAAAAAAGCATTTTGAGAAAAAGGCCTCTCTGTGTGTGTGTGCGTGTGTGTGTGCGTGTGTGCGTGTGTGTGTGTGTGTGTGTGTGTGTGTGTGTGTGTGTCAGTCTGTGGACAGCATAACTCAAAAACGAAAAGTCGGTTAAAAATAAAGTTGATATTTAAGTTTAATATCTTTCAAGGATGTGACACAAAAATTTTCAAGAAAATTGTTCCACCCTAAACTACCCTTTACATGGAAAATTTTTCAAAAATTTTGATTTTCTTGAAAATGGCTAACAATTTTGATCAAAATGCCATATGTTTGAGTTATTTTTATGACAAATGAAATGTATCCCCTATTGCAGTTAAAATAGGTTGAGTCGTCAAAACTGGCTACGGTAGAATAATTCACTTTCCCAATGTTAAAATATACTTCCATTTAATGCACTGCTGAGAAAGACTTCATATATCTTGAATTTTCTGGCTATAGCCCATGAAGTCCTATTTACTCTGGATGACTTTTTCATAACTGGTAAACCGTAAGAGATGGACCAAATCTTACTAAATGAAACATGTAGATCTTGCTAAAACACACAATTTAGGCCTGAATAAATTTTTTTGTAGAGTGAACCATTTTGGAGGTATTCCTTGTTATTTGTGTGAGTTTTGGAGAACTTATACTTCTGTCAAATGGAACATCACTGTTCATTTTTTTTATACACTGGCGGAAAAAAAATGCTACACCAGTAAGGACTGTGCTTTTCAACACATGGGCATAGTATGTGGATATCACAGAACTGGTCCAGGGACCCACATGTGGTATTCGTGGTGGATGAAGCAGCGTCAGGGCGGGTTTTCTCCGGGTCCTCCGGTTTCCCCCACCATCTCATTCCACCGGTGCTCCATCTTCATTCCATGTGTCATCAGTGTCACCGCCTGCGGTGCCGTAGTAGTAAAAGCGGGCGTTAAACACTACAACAACAACAGAACTGGTGATTGGTGTATCATGGTCTGTGGACAATAGATGGCACTGCACAGCAGTGTCTCTATGCCTTCAGTGTCCATGGTGCAGGCAGTCACTGTACTACCCTAACAGTTGAATGGTGGTGTCAAACGACACTCTAGGATGTAGCGATGCCATGACAATGCACACGTGCTCCTGTCTCACAGCTACAGCCATTTGAACGGGGTTGAATTGTTGGCCTCTGCGAAGCTGGATGGACCTATCGACAAATTGCTGCACATCTTGGGCACAATGTATCGGTGGTGCATCAGTGTTTTCAGAAATGGTCTGTGGAACATTCTCACTCCCATAGACCAGGTTCTGGGCAAAGAATATTATGATGAAAGCGTGAGCAGTCACAATAACATTATAAATTTTATCATCCCCAACGTTCTACAGATGTACGTCTGGATCGACGCATCGTACAGGCATCAGTAAGTGCCCGAACAGTTTCCAGGTAGGCAATACAGGCTCAGGTTGCACCTGGAGTATCAGCACAGACTATTGGAAACCATCTTGCTGCAGCAGGACTCAAATCACGTGTGCCCCTAGCCAAGGTACCACCATGCACGTCTCCTCTGGTGTCGAGAAAGGGCTCATTGGACAATGGAATGGCATTCTGTTGTCTTCAGTGATGAGAGTAGGTTCTGCCTATATGCAAGTGATGTCGTGTACGTGTACGGCATAGAGCTGGTGAGCAAACTCGTCCAGAGTGCATTCGCCCACGACAGAAAGACCCAACTCCTGGCATCATGGTGTGGAGTGCCATCATTTACAACTTGCGTTCCCCTTTGGTGTTTGTGCAGGGACGTGAAACCAGTGCCAGCTACATCCAGCAGGTAATTAATCCTGTGTTACTGCCATTTCTTCAACAGGAAGGTGATGCACTGTTTCAAGAGGATAACGCACGTCCCCATACAGCTGCAGCAACGCAACGTGCTCTGCATGGTATACAACAACTGCCCTGGCCAGCACGGTCTGCTGATCTCTCTACCATTGAACATGTATGGGACATGATAGGAAAGAAAGTGACTGTGTCTCCACGGCCAGCCACAACCGTTGCCAAACTGCGACAACAGGTGCAAGATGCTTGGGACAGTGTATCACAGGATGCCATTCGCCACCTGTACGATAGTCTGCATGCATGAATACATGCCTGTATTGCTACCCAAGGGGGTTACACCAAATATTGATGCAACTATTGGGACATACCTCCTTGTGACATGTCTACATCATTTGTGCTGATTTTGTTATATGATACTATCATGACATACTACTGCTCACTTAACTCTGTACTAAATTTAAACAATCCTTGATGGTGTTGCCTTTTTTTTTTCGCCAGTGTATATTAAGCGTGCAAAGAGAACGGAATTTGAAAGCTTTAAATGATTTGACTATCGCTCAAAGCCTACTGTATTCCCATATTCCCATTGCATGTGCAAGAAAACAAGCAATAAGATAATTTCTGAAAAATTTATCTCAACTAACACGAAGAAGATAGAGGTATAAGAGTTTGTAAGAATGGTTAGTACAAGAGTAGAGAAACTCGTGTGAGTACAACACATCAGATTTTTGGAAAGAAGAGCACAACTTAATCCGGTTCCAAAACTATTATGGTTGTTGGAAAATTTAATGGTGGTAAAAGCTCACTATTATTATTCTTTTTCCTGTTGTGCAAATAAATTTTGTGGGTGCTAATGATATTTATATCATCAGCTTTACAGCATGATTTCACAGTGTGTTTAACTATACAACATGCAAGGCATGGCAGGCCTATGATTGAATTCAGTATCAAGCCACTCACCATCAAGTTTTGCAACAGCCTTAAAACAAATATCAGGAAACCAAGAATTATCAACATGGGAGAACAAGAACAGAGATATCCTACAGAATGACCCATTGTAGGATCTTAGAATCACCGCAAGAGCAATCTAAGGAAGGACCAACTTCTACAAACAAGTTCAGTCGATGTCTGGTTGATAATGGAGGAAACTAGCATCTGAAACATGTTCTGGGAAATTTAAAAATCGAATGTTGTTTAGTATTCTTAATTGACCTATTTTTCTATTTTAATTCCTTTTCTACTTGTTTTTCCTAGTTCTACAATGCTACAATCTTTGGTGCTGTTTGGGTAGGATATATTCTTTGCACTGAAGAGTCCTAAGTTCAAATCTTGATTGAATAAGGTTTTCTTCAGAATATTTCCTTTATCTTCAAAAGACATGTACTGCACAATTCTAAGCCTTTTGGATCTTAGATTAGTTTGAGCATAATTTCAGTCATTTCATTCGTCTTCTGATATAATATATCAGGAAACTGATTAAGAAGAAAAAAGAATTGCATATTTATTGTGAATCATGAAAAAAATCCACTTTTGCTAATGAAAGTAAGTAAATATTAGCCGTCTTTCTATTCACAACATTACTTGACTATTTTTTTCATGTCCTCATTTTGGATGAAATTTATTTTGTTCACTTAAATTTCAATGTAGGTCTTGTAAGAACTGATGACTCATGATATTAGTTACAAACCCTTAATGAGAAAAATCATACTGTAAAATAAAATAACATAATTTTTAATAATATAAAATAAAAATAAGCGAATATCTGGGTATAAAATAACATGCCAGCAGCTATTAGTGGATGGTCCTCCTGAATGAAGGCATGTAGGGGTCCCCAGTAAGCAAGCGAGAGCAAGTGTCCGCAAAACTTTTCAGAGCCTTACATTTCAATGTTCTCTCCATTGCTCTCCTGGACTCTTCCGCACGCACGTACGCACAACAAATGTTCGCATTTTGTGCCTGCACTCACCTGCATCCTCCGTCTTCTGTTCCCCGTCCTCCTCCTGGCTCTCGTCTGAGTTCAGCGACAAGAAAAAATGGAAAGAGACTAAATAATAATGATGGAACTCTGGGCTGCCCTTCACATTAAGCAGCTTCCTTATATTTGCACATTATCGTCCCGGCCTTCCAAATTACTACTTTTATTATTTTCCTTCCATGTCAGGAGAAGGAGGAAAAGGAAACCATTTTTGTTTCTTTTTAATTTTGGCATTCAGTGAATCACAGATTCAAATTGATACTTTGTTTTGATTTGATGTCTTTTAGGTTGTTTTCAACACTTATTAATCTGTAACATTCACACCTATTTCAACAGGATCTTGTTGCTAGGTTTATTCTTTCCCTCAAGTTAGTGGCTCATTAATAATCCCATACTGGTAAAAACATAACTTTACACAGTGTAAAATAAATATTATGTTACAATACAGGTCAGGAAGTGTGTTTTACAGAATCAAGGAAACAATTTTTAAAAAGGTGCATAAATAATTGTCTGTAAAACTTTTCACAAACATGTATTGTACAATTTCAAGAGCTTATTTATAAAGATGTACAATGTATAAATACTAAACTAACCTGTCTTAATGCAAATAGCTGGATAAGAAAACCATGTTAGCAATAAAATTTAAGGCAATGCATCTGTGATAATTTAAAAATTTGCCCTTTTCTTCTGAGTGCTTTGATTTTTAACTTGTACCCTGAAGACAAAACCTACAGTCTACACAAAATTTTAACAAGTTGTATCACACTGTTGAGGTATTCCTTTTTCTTACTGATAGTAAATCATTTCTGACATGTGAATATTGTCATGGCATGTGTGACTCAAGGTCATCTACCTCACACCACTACACTGCTACAAAACTTGTGACAATAGGTGGCTTACAACAAATGCTGTTGTATGAATTTTCTGGAAGCTTTTGCTGTGCAGGGACTGTTTACAAGAAGCTTTGAGAAACTTAATTTTCCAGAAAGGTCGCCAATAGTTCTTGATTATATAAGCGAGCCAACTCAGACCAAGGGATTAGTTTTTGTCAGAGTGAGTTGTAAACAGCTGAACAATGTTTTGTGTCAAGGTTATGACTGAACAGAACAGAACATTTTTATACACATATCATTGAATTTTCAGCTTTTTCTATGTGAGTTATAGACAATAATTAATTTAAACTGAACTATTTAGTATTTTGGACTAGTGTACAACAAATTTTAAGTTCATAAATCCTGAAACTCTTCTAACAATTTCAAGCTGATAAGTTATAAACTGTGGCCCAAAGGGCATTTTAAGCAGTGAAAAATGCTGCAAAAAGAATTGAGAAAAGTGGACTTGATGGTTCAATGTGGTGCTTTACTTGAATGGTATAGAACAATTAAATGCCCACTAGTGGCCATATATAAAGTTAACCAATGGTTGTTCTAACACACACAAACCGGTGGAGGCAAACTTTGAAATGGGACTTAAGTTGTTATTGGGGTACGTTGTCTCAAATCAAGATTCCCTTGCACTCTACTGGGAAAATGCATATCAGTTGAGGAATTTAGTGATGTGCTGGCATATTTCCATGGTAGCTCAGTGCTTAAAAGTAGCTGCATGTAAAGCAGAAGATCTGTGGTTCCAATTGTGGCTATAACGTTGGATTTTTCAGTTATGATCTTTTCAGAGACATTAGTGGCTTTAAAATTGTTGATATTAATGACATAAAGGTACAAGTTATAAGTATAATGAAAATAAAAATGTTTAGTGTATCTGGTATAATTTGTCTGTTTGCATCATGTAAACAAAGGAACAAACAAAGTTTTTCATATGTCACTGATACATTGCCTTAAGAGAGAGGATTCCAAAGGCCATGACAATTAGCATACATAGAAGGCAGGATTTACCTACAAATAGCTTACATTATTTCTTAATGGATTTCTCAAATCCACTTCCAATATGTGCATGTGTACCGTAATACCAAGAAAGTGTATCACCATGCAAAACAATACTTACTAATTAAAATATCAGACATAACTATTGACAATCCCATTCACTCATACTGATCAATATTTTATTGTCTGCTGAGTTCTAACCCTGCAGTTATTGCACTTTCTTCTTCTGTCTGGTGTTAACAATCTAATCTCTTAATAATTTTCACATAGTGCTTACTAATCATCCCCAAACATTTCCTCCTTTGATATTTGTCCTATTTTTAAATTCAACATTTTTCTCTCATATATTTCTGTTGGTAATTGTTGCCATTTCCCCAAATTTGACTCTTCTCTGAGGGTGTACACTAGTATTATCTTTCACTCCATGGTCCCTGTTTATACAGTTCGGTTTAATAGTCCTTGACTCAAACATAGATAGGAGATGCTGTACATTAATTCTCGATATAGCAAACTTGTTCAATGTCCTTGCAGACATTTAACATTATTTCTTTAATGTGATCAGAGGCAAGTACAGTATTTCTGAAACAAGGCTGTTAATTATAGATTTACAATATGAATACAAAAAATTATATTGGCATTTCAAATTTTTAAACATGGTAATTGAAGGGACGTTTAATTAATAAACTTAATGATTTTTAATACATTTTCAACTTTACTGCTAATTCAGCAATTAAGCCTCAGTTTCATAAATACTGTTTTTCTTTAGCTAACACACAACTATATTAGACTGTCTTTGTGGTCGAGTGGTATCACTCTAGTTTCTCAACCCAGAGGCCCTGAGTTTGATTCCCACTCTAGCAGGGAATCATTTCCTATCTTTCACAGAGTCTGGAAGTTTTTATGCGGGAGTGAATGTGCATATGTTTCACGATAGAACTAATTACAACCCAGCGTTAAATAACCTGCTGTCGGTCAGTTGTTTCTCACATCCAAGAAGTCCCGAGAATCTTGGTTAGGGTGAATTATCTGGATAAGACTTTTTCTGAGGTTTCCCTTATCCTGAGAAGATGAATGTTGGGTAACTTGAAGCTCTATGGACCTTGGGCTCATTTGAGCATCATTTCATTAATTTCATTCATTCTTCGTCCGATGTGACATTGCTTTTGGAGAGCATTAAAAAGAAGAAGAAGAAATTTCACAAGTCAAAGCCCCTGATATAATAAAGAAGTTAAAATGGTATATATAAAAGTTAAACAAAATAATAATAATAATAATAATAATAATAATAATAATAATAATAATAATAATAATAATAATAATAATAATAATAATAATAATAATAATAATAATAATCATAATAATAGTAATCGATGATGATGATGATGATAGTAACAATAACAATGATAATGATAATAATGATAATAATGATGATAATAATAATAATAATAATAATAATAATAATAATAATAATAATAATAATAATAATAATAATAATAATAATAATAATAATAATAATAATAATAATAATAATGTAATACAAAATTCACAAATTACTGGAATGTATATCAAAATACAATTATAGGTGACCAAAGCAGAAAAAATATTATTTTGCACATGTGCGCCAGAAGTAGGGAGAACATTTCCCCTACTACATAACTTTCTCCTCCAATAAGTGCATGTTAAACAGTGCACTTACTCCCTTTACTCCTTCCAGTTAAATTTTGATTATAATTTTAATAAAAAATATAGATTTGATCAGCTGTATACGGCTGTCTAAGGGTATATGTTCAACTATAAACATGTATACAGACCAGATAATAATATAGATTCAGAAATAGACAGAATTATTATAAATATGAGCGAAGATCACCAGTGGGAGTGGGAAGAGATAGCACTGATAGTGACAATGTGTGATAGGAGACAGTGATGAGAGGAGAGGCAAAGTGAGTGAGTGAGTGAGTGGTGTTTAAGGGCCCGTCGACAGCTAGGTCATTTGGGCCCCAAGTCAGTTTTAAAGTATAAAACACTCACTAGCTTCTGGTTAAGAACTAAGCTAAAATACAAAACTAAAAAATGCTAAAACGGTTAAACTACTAAAAAGGTTAATGGTAAAACCGTTAAAACACCAAAAAGATTAAAAAGCTAAAAAAGGTTTAAAATACTAAACACTAAAACAAAACAAACCTAATTGCAGATTTTTAAATCTTACTCAAAAGTCTAATACTAAAAGCACAAGTTATACTTGTTTGGCGAATCCAATTTCAGCAACAAACCGCAGCACCGTATCTACGGAGACTGGGTCGTCCCCTAGGATGGACCGCAGACTAAAACCCAGGCCAAGCGACTGGCGCACCGGGGCGTATCTCGGACAATCAATTAAAACGTGCGACACGGAGAGTTGGACGTCGCACGTGTGACAGACAGGGGCCGGGTCACCACACAGATGGTGGCCATGTGTGGCGCGTGTGTGACCTATGCGTAACCGCGTTAATGGAGGAGAGGCAAAAGTGGGGGAAGCAGCCCCTAACATAGCAATTGTAAGTTCCCCTCTCAACATTCTTTTCTAAGTTGGGGACCTATAGTAGCCATATTTCTCCCACATATTAAAAGAAATATAAACGAAACGGAAAGTGACTACACAACTAAAGCCATCTTCTGGTTTGAACCACAGTCATGAATCATATAACCTAGGTATTGAAGCATCATTAAACAATGAGGCATTTACAAAATTTCACAAAGTTCAGAAAGTTGTTGATATTTCCTTTCTATACCACAAATTAATAGGCAGAGGAAGTATTGTATTCCACCCAAAAATTTGGCATCATAGTATTATTGGAGACACATATTACAGCTCCCTGAATCGAAAAGCACTTTTTACAATGTGTTTGTGAACAGCATAACTCAAAAACAAAATGTTGAATAAACACAAAACTTGGTAATAATAACTACTGGAAGTTGATGACAGTGTTGTTGGATCACATTAAAATAGGAATTTTGAGTCGATTAATAACACTAAACAACACTCACTTTTAAAATTTCCCGGTACATGTTTCAGAGGCTAGCTCTCCTCCATTATCAACCAGACACTGACTGAACCGTAGAGATTGGTTCCTAGGGTTGGTATCTCCTGTAGACTGCTCTAGTGGTGGTTTTAAGAACTTGTATAATTGATCACCTTGTAGTATATCAAAATTGTAAACTCAGTCTTTGTTTTTCCAGATGAAGATCTGTTCTTACATTGATAATTCTTGGTTTCCTGATATGTGTTTTATAATTTTGGGTCCGGATTAATGTTGTGATTTTCTTTCCAAAAATGGGTGGCAACTGCTGATTTTTTAAAAATATTTTTGTTCTTTTGTTCTCCTTTCCAAATTCCTCTTAGTTTTTCCTATACACACCTGGTTGCAATTATTGCATTCTATAATAGAATAATTTAGTGTTATTAATCGACTCAAAATTTCTATTTTAACCAAACTTGATGAGACACAAAGATTTTCAAGAAAATCCTTCCCAACTACTCCTTACATGGAAAAATGTTTTAATTTTTTTAATTTTCTTTAAAATGGTTTTAATGATTTTTATTAAAATACTATACATTTAAGGCATTTACATGGCAAATAAAATATATATTTTAGTTGTTTTGGTAATAGCCTGTGAAGTCCTTTTCATTTGGAAAGAATTCTGTTTTCTGGTAACCCATATGAGAAATAACAATGTACTGCACAAACAGTTTAGATCCCTTTAAAACACATATTATTTCAAATGACATTTGTCATTTGTTGGTCTGTAAGAAAATAAAAAGCTCAAGTAGATTTCTAACATAAAACCTGACTGTGGGTTTACATGATTTGCAGCTTTAAATGTAATATTTGCTTGCCACACAGCTTTTCTCGTAAGTGCAGAGTGATCTAAAGTTAGCAATTTCATATATGGGTTTGAATTTCATTTCAAAATGGAGTATGTAGAGCAACTGAAGCATGCAGAACAATTTAAGAGCTCTAATGGACATACTGGTGTACTTAATAAATTATTCAATTAATGAAGGTACTTTCCCTGAAAAACTTAAGATCGGTATTGTGCGTCCTGTATATAAAGGTGGTAATAAAATGGACGAGTTGAATTATAGGCTAATTACCTTAACATCAATATTTGCTAAATTATATGAAAAAGTCCTGGAAAAATGAATAATAAGTTATTTAAATGCAAATGGCATAATAACAGACTCCCAACATGGATTTAGAAAGGGATACTCGACTATTAGTGCCACTATAGAATTTATCCATGAAGTATTCACAAATATGGACATAGGCGAGAATACTATAGGGTTATTTCTAGATGTGTCTAAAGCATTTGACTGTGTGTCACATAAACTACTGTTAACAAAACTAGAAAATTATGGGATAAGGGGGAAAATAAATAAAATATTACAGTCTTATCTAGTAAATCATAAACAATGTTGTGAACTAAATTGGCTGTATGGAGACCATTTCAAACCTGTTCAATCTAACATTCAAAATTTAAAATCTGGAGTACCTCAAGGATCCATCCTAGGGCCACTGCTCTTTATTTTGTATGTAAATGATTTAGGGGAATCAACCGATTTGAAACTCATATCGTATGCTGACAATACTTCACTCACTTGTAAAGGAAAAAACTTGCTGAAACTGGTAAATTTTCAGCATCAGCGAAAAAGTCGGGAGGAACTAAACTACATAAATGTAAGACTTGGAAAGTACTAAAGTAAAACAGGTATCTAATCAAAATTTTTTAGGAATATATCTTGACGAACACTTAACATACAAAATGCATGTAAATGAAGTATGTAGGAAAATCACAAAAAACATATACATACTAAAATACTTTGCAAATTACCTAAATGTAGAAGAGCTCAAAGCTATATATTACGGAATAATATACATGCACTTGGAATATGGTATTGAAATTTGGGGAGGGTGTGGGGTAACAAAATTAAACAGGATACTATTGCTACAGAAGAGATGCATATGTCATATTTTTCAACTAAAGACTACAGACATGTGTAAGCCACTCTTTTAAAAGAATAAAATATTGATAATAGTTGCTATTTATGCATACAAAGTAACTATACTGACTCAAAACAAATCACTTAATAAAAACACAGATAGTCATACATATAACACCAGAGGGAATGAAAATTACCATAGAACGCACTTAAATAAGGCTTCAACCAAAGAGGATCTGATTGTAATGGGAATGATATTATATAATTCCCTACCAAGGAGTTAAACTCCTTTGTTAAAGAGTTAAAGAATTATCTAATTGAAAAGTGCCCATACAGTTTAGAAGAGATGTTAAATTAATCTGTACTGTTAATGTATTTTTTGTATATTCAATATTCCATGTTTGTATTACGATATACAGATTATTTTTTACTAACCATAAGTCTAATTATATGCCATAATGTACTTTTTATTCATGTATTAGCATTTGACAATGCTCCATGCTTGTATTATAAGTTTTATGAGCAATAAAGAATTGAATTGAAAGACAATTCTCACAAAAAGGTTAAATGATTAAAGGCCTGGAGGTTTAGCCAAAAGTTTGTCAAGCTAGTGGCATAGTGAAAATATCTTCTCTGATGACCGGAATATTAACTGTAAGTTGTGTGCATCAAACATAAGTGATGGGTCAACATTTTGTAACACAAAGAAACAGAGAACGAGGGTACAAAATATACCTTCAAAATCTATCTTTAATGCAGACAGGAAAAATACATTTTGTCTTGATCCATGGAATATGATGAGGGAACAAACATTCCCTTCTAACAACTCGAAAATCACTTCACAGTTTCTATATATAGAAATATAGGTCATTCTACTCTTTGCAGCATTCGAGATGAACTAGAAGAGAGAACGTTAACTCTCAAAGGATACAGTTGGTGTTAATTTGCCCCAGCCACATCATGTGATGGATTAGAGGAGAATAGAAGATTGTTTTCATTTGCAAACTTAAAAATGCACATTGTTGTTCATTGTAATGAAGAATATGCATAGATATAATGTATAATAGGGCCACAATCAATTATTTTTTCATTTACTGTGCACATTGTTAATATTAATGCTTGTTTTATGTATGTTTATATTCTAATGCTGGAGAATATATTTTCTTTGCATAATTTATGAATATAAAAAAAAGTTTTAAATGGAAAATTCTACAACACAAGACCTAAAGGGCGACCAAAATATCAATGGGAGGATGTTATAAGAAGAGATGCCCTACAGATGCTGCAAGTTTGAATGTGGAGGTGGAAAGCAGAAGACAGAAGAATGGTGGCAAAAATTGAAGGAAGACGAAGGCCCAAAAGGGGCAGTAAAAGCCAGTAGTAGTAGGTGTAGTACGTTGTTATGTATGCGACTGCAAGTGACTACCTAGGTAGCACATAACCCCGTCACTACTAACCTCTTGTAACGTTTTTGTGGCTCAACTGCCCTTAATAATTAATCAATACTAGTGAATTTCATGATGAAGATGAAGGTATTGAGAGGAAATCTGGTGGTTGTTGCAATAAATACTACCAGGAGACTTTGTGTGGAAATCTACACTCCTGCAATGCTTTGCATAGCATAACACTTTAGATGAAATCATCCTTAAAAGCTGTTTCACAACCACCAGTAGTGGTAACAATAACCTGAACAATTAAGTTGAAATCTAAGTACTTAAAAGGGAGTGTTCACAACCAACGGGAAGCTTTCCAGGATGACAGGCGTAGGAAAGCACACTTGGCCCAGTTTTAACTTTGTCATTCCTGGGCATGGCATGTTAGATTCCTATTATGCATATTAGACCTATTGCGGTACAAATTACTCATGGCGACTGTGCCATGAAACAGCCACCAGAGCTCTCTCTAGTCATAAGATAGCAACAAATATTGGTCAGTTAGAAACAAATGAACTCCCAATGTACAATACAAACCTCCACTTTGACTGATGTGCATTTCCATTCTAGTTACTGGGCTGCTGTGAACCACAATGTTGAGTACTACTTTGCTTCCTATTTTTGTTTTTCTTCTGGTTATCATTATTAGTTGGTTGTAAACCAGCCTTAAGAGCGATTCTTTACATAGGTTATATAGATTCTAAGACAAACACAGTTGGCCCACTGAATTAAAGAACTCAACTGAACAGATTCGGGCAGGACATATGATTTCTATACTTAACTAGGCTATATAGTAACATTTTATTTATAAACTATACATCATTATTACAGTTTTAACATGCTGAGGACACATTTTTAAGTAAATATGGGTCTGTAGAAGCTATATACAGCTTCCATGCTCATTGTTATGCAGTAAATGTACACATTATAGAATAGAAATACATTAGCCATGCACAGTGGTGGAGTTACTAAGACCACACAAGTCTTTGTAGTTTTGAACCTAGTGACTGAGATTTGAAATGCTTGACATGCGCCACAAAAGAGAACAAACGATAAAACTCAACTGTATTGGGTGGAAACTTGTTTGCAAACTATAAGTTGAATGTTTCTTAAAATATTTTAGATAGGTACTGCATTTAAATGTACCTACTACACATACACTATAACTTCAGTTATACATTTTCAAAGGGAGACGCTAAAATAATATATAAACGAGAAAACATAAAAATGAATTTTCATATGGAACTGAAACTGTTTTACAATGTTATATCTAATATTAAGAAAGCAATAAATTAAACAAAAAGAAATAATGCACCATTTAGAGTACTTACATGCATACTATAATACTATACTGCTCGCAAAAGTTAAAGGCATGTGAACGCTGGCCAATGCTCAAGCGGAGCGCTGTTGCCAAGCGTATGCGGGTACCGACAGAGGTTCTGTACATAACAGCGCGTGAGATGCATGTACCACATTCGGCAGCGCTGTTAGGAGGGGCAAGTTCAGGATTCGCTGGAGTCTGCAGTACGGTCCGCCTCCATATGCCTTTAACTTTTGCGAAGATCATAAAACAAGAAAGCAACTGAATACTTTACACTGCTTTAAAAAAACAAAAACTTTTGAATTTTTCTTTGATTTTTCCATACAGTCATACACTAGTCATATGGGGTCTTATCACATATCTTCTGTCATCATTTAAGATTTGCAATAGTAGAAATTGTTGTATAATTGCTAAAGCTTAGATTTGCCTCATGCACACTAAGAAGAGTTTCATTAAATAGGCCAACTTCATTATCACTGTCTTCAGTATCGTCAGATACAACCTTGGAAGAATGACCTTGTCTGAGTGTATTATTGACATGTGCAACAATAAATGCCTCACGCAACATGCCTACTGTTTTGTGCTGTGACAGCAAGGATACTGTAAACAGAAACCATGTATAGTGTAACGGCGGCCGCACATCAAAGGAGACTCGAAGTCAGCTACCTCACACCACTAGGTTGCTAGCTAATGCGTGGCAAGAACAAAAGCCGTTTCCAGACAGTTCGAAAAGCTTCGAATGCAGGGCTTTTAGAGTCTGTTTAGTCAATGCATCTGCAGTTCGGCCACCTCCTGTGAGATACCCTTATAATAGTTTTACAACACAGGCCCTCCCTGTTCAGTCCTTTCTGGAGATTTAAAGCCTCTTAACATGGCTTATTAAACCTAATGAAACAGAAAAAACTGGAATTCATAATTTTGGCAGCTGAGACTCCACGTGGAATCAACATGAAACTGTCACTCCCTTAAAATCAGGGTAGCTATTGGTCGTCAAAGACAGGGATGGGCGTTTTCCTTTACTGAAGTGTGGAGATAAGACTTATGACAGTCATTGGTCGTCGTTACCCCTCGCCGCTGTAACATTGCAATTGACAGCTCGCGTGGTTTCGAGTTAAGTTGGCTGTGGTTGGCTATTCTGTGCTTGCGACGTCCTCCAACATTGTGCCATATCGGACGAAACCACACCTGCTAATACACAGTAGCAGACGACGTAGCTTTCTATCGCGTCACAAAGTCACATAAGTTATGAACGTAGAATACCAAGTAAACGCAGGCATAACACACTGTAACATAGATAAAACGAATTACAAGTAATTTCGGTACGGTTGTGTACTTTCTACCATAGTAGCTGTGAATATGCCTTCGAATGGCGTCCATTTCGAACGCACTAAGATCTCTGACCGGATGAATGAGGTTTCTTTTCTTCCCTGGAATTGATAAAGTATCTGTCCAGCAACCTCGTCTTCCTTCTCTTGAAGTGCTACTCCCTTACTCCAAGTGTTCTTGAGTGGGAATAGAGGGATGTGCACGTATTCCTTCTCTTGTTCACAAAATGTCTCCGCTCTTGTTAGTAATTCCAATGCTTGTAAGTTCAGTGGCACACCTCGACGTAAAGGATTCCACTTCGTGAATCACTCAGCGATCGGCGTCTCTTCTGAGGCATCATCTTACACGTTAAATTTTGTGTATATAATACGAAGAATTTATATACATATACAAAATAAAGAATAACTATAGAATAATATAAATAAATAAAAAACGCCAACACTATAAACAACAACATCATAAACAATCAAAATAAGGAATATAATAAACAACTCGTAAAGAACAGCTTAGCCATGCACAATGGTAGAGTTACTAAGACCACAAGTCTTTGTAGTTTTGAACCTAGTGAATGAGATTTGAGACCGCCTCCGTAGCGCAGTTGGTAGCGCGCTTGTCTCTGGCGCGGAGGACTCGGGTTCGATCCCGGGTACCAGCATGGGGATTTTATCCCCTCTGGGAGGTCTGGCACGGGGTGCACTCAGCCTCGTTAGGTCCCGGGGGGACCAATTGAGGAGCTACTTGATGGAGAAGTAGCGGCCCCAGGTCTAGAAGACCGCATAACTGGCCGGGAGGGCTCGCGGCGCTGACCACGTCCCACCCTCCAGTACTGCACCTCACCAATGACGCCTGTAGTGGGGAGAGGTGGGGGACGCAGCGGCTGGGCGGTAGGCCTTGGCCTCTCGTGGGCTGTCGCGCCGGGGTTTAGTTTAGTTAGACTGAGATTTGAACTCGCAAGTCATAGAAATCACAAACTAAAGCACGTGGCTGGAAGCAGTGATGGCCGGCAACAGAGCTTCTTCCTCTCCCGTGATTGGTTCACATAATCTTACGGGCAACGCTCTTCATCTGTTATTCTAGCAACTTAACTGCTAGCTGTGAAGTGCAGGGGTACAGAATATACACATTTGCTTGTGCATCATTCTGTAAACAGACTTTACGAGATGCTCGCGAAAGGTGGATTTGCGGAAAAATCGCCGGTGCCTTATTCTCGGCTATATAGGGAGGTGAATGAGTTTGTGGTATATCAACTGGGCCCTCTCAACTACATAGGTATAAGCAAGTCGGCATGGACAGTCAGCTTAGTTAATGAGTGTGTTGGGTCACTTCTAGTTAGTCAATTGTCAGAGCAAGCTGTAAACAGTTGTGTAGTGTTTGTGTCAAGGTTACTTTTTTCTTCTTTTGTGTATCTTAACGTCCTCCAAGGTAATCTCATATCGGGCTATAAATGGATGAAATGATGCTCAAATGAGCTTAAGGTTACCCGATATTCGTCTTCTCAGGATAAGGGAAAACTTCGGGCAAAATCCCTTATCCGGATAACTCACCTTAACCGAGATTTGAACTCGGGACCTCTTGAATGTGAGGCAGACACGCCACCACCACACTGCAGAGGTAGGCTATGTCAAGGTTACGAAACAACAGAAGAGCTGTGAGTTGCAAGGTCACTAATTGTGAATTGTAATTCAGTTTTACAAGAAACAAAGTGACAAAAGTAACTGGACTTGTCATTTGTCACAACATCTTAACATAACGTAAACAAAGTATAAATGAGTACGTAAATTAACATATTTCGTACAAGCGACCTTAAAAACTCGAACCTATTAATGAGAAAATATATAATAAAAAAGTATAATTTTACTGAATATTAATGGACAAAGTAGCTGCCTAAAGATGTTGCATATATGTACGAAAAATATGGAAGTGAATAATGTATAAATGAGGTTCACCTTACTCAGTAATACAGGATATGCCAAAAACTAGTTTTACAATGGCAATATACACTTGATTTGCCTTACAGTCACTGAACATATTTTGTGTTTTGGTTACAACAAATTGCTGCATCTGCTGTGGTATACTTTACAATGGATTTTAAGTAGCCCCACAGACATCATGATCCTGAATAAGCATTGGAAATCACGAGAAAAAAAAATACATGAGTTAAAATAAACCAACCAACTGATTGATTTGTACCAATTACCAATTGTAATTAATTTCCGTGGAGAACGGAAAGAACACTTAAAGTATACATAAATGACAATGTCACGCTAACTCCCTTGATAATGGTATATATCTGAGTAAAATAAATAAATATTTTATTGTTTAACGACGCTGTCAATTGCTAGGATCACATCAGCGTCGCCGTTGTGCCAGAATTTTGTCCCGCAGTTCTTAAACATGCCAGTAAATCTACTGACATGGAGCTGTCGTTTTTAAGCACACTTAAAACAGTCGGTCTGGACCGGACTTGAACCCACGACCTTGGGATCAGTAGGCCAGGGTCTAACCAAGTCAGCCAGACCGACTATATATATATATCTGAGGATTTGCCTTTTCTCAAGTACAGTATGTACCATATATACCTAATCAGTGAGGTATATTCAAAGGATGTACAATGTAAAATATAAGAAATATTGCAAAAATAATGTTGTAAGCGGCATTCCATACTCTTATCGTTCCTGTAGATAGGAATATGGCAAGTTGCCAAAGTTCCGGTTATTGTGAGAGTAAAGAATAATTTTATGCTCGACCATACCCAAATGTATTAATTATAAGTCTGATAGCGATCCTTTAATGGACCTCTTTAAGTTCAAACTTTCATTAAAGTATTGGTTTTCGTCCAATCGGACAATTCAATTTTCAGGACAGGTGTTACACGGTATCAGAGAATTCCCATGCAGCAAAGGCAAAGCGCAATATCGATTAATTCTCGAAACGCAACTAGCGCGAGTTTAGAAAACGCTAAAATGTCGGACACTACTGACAGTGAGATGCAACTTACACAAAACACACAAATTAACCTCAATACAGCATCAACTTCCAACAATATTACACTAAGCACAGCCCCTAAGCAAATTAATTTCACTAATTGTACAATAAATAACTTATACATCAAATAAAGTTTCATCTGAAAACCAATATATTCAATCTGCCTTATATTTTTCAATGTTACGTAGCATTTGTAACGAGAAACTGAGAGCAAAGGAAAGATTTCTTCTCCGAACGCTCACTTCATATATTTTAATTAATATGGTTGGCACACCTGGAGCTCGTGTATATTTCGTAGGGAAAAGAAGCGAAACATTAGGGTGGGCCTAGTACAGAAGGAACGAGAAAGACAAACCGAGAGTTGTGTCGAGGAAAAGGATGCCTCGAGTGGAGGATAACGACGTGAGGGATGACAAAGTCATGTCATACTCATAATTAGTTTGACTGGATTTACATGACAGATTCTTGTCATATCTAAAATTAATATTGTCCGAAGTAATGATAGTTTACGGAGAATGGGTCTGCAGTTGGGTTCCATGATGTTCGCTAATTTGGATGGTTGAAGGAAATTCATGGAGTTGAATTTTAGTACTGATAGGAGCCTCCACCAAAAAGAAGGTCCCTTCCATTTCACCCAAGGAGCAAATTTCCATACTACAGGCCCGTAATACTTCGGAACTATTGTAACTCTGTGCAGGTATCGTATGTTACGATCTTGTTATAAAAGCACAGGTCAGTGGAACACATTATATGATTGTAAATATTGTCTGGTTTATGACATTTAATTCATGTCATAACTTGTCTCAGTTACTCAGAGGGAGGAAAGAGAATTTAATTGCAGTGTAAAATTAATAAACTTTCGAGAAGCTACATGAAGTGAGAGTAATGTAGTGGAACTTGTAAAACATGATCATTTATAATTGTAATTGTTCATGTGTTAGGTTAATTGCCTTTTTCATATTATAATATATGTTATCTGATATATTTATTTTTCTTGTTATTTCCTGGTAACCTTGGTAATAATTTTTCAGAACACCTGGATTCGCGACTAGCATATCTGGGAAACATTTTGTACGGATTCACCTTTCTTAATGGTTATTGAGACGAGCAGAAAGAAATATAGTGCTAGATTGTGGATATTAAGAGAGGAGAATTATTCTGGTACACATTCCAAGGTTGTCATTTTCATTATGCAGCTGTGACGTGCTGGAAACTAATCGATCGTTTAGCGCCTGCGCACAACTCCAGCTGATGCAATATGCAGGTCCCTGGTGAGTGTACAACATTTTACAATATTTCGACTACATATAAAATTAGATATATGGTCGAGCATAAATTGTCGTATGAAACTTAACTATAATGGTAATTAAGACGCTCGTATGAAAATGGGAAACTCGCTTCGCTTGCGTCTTAATTACTACCATTCTAGACTCGTTCATTCTCGTGTGTGTTTCAAATATGTTACATTAACTTGAATGGTTTGGGAGTCTGCAATGAGAAACAATTGAGTTTTGTCCAGCATGTTCATAACTAGTTGAGACACTGGCAATGTGGGGACTGCCTCTCAAACAATACATTTATTATATGTGTTCTTTTAATTTGTATATATGCATGATACATTATTGTGTTCTGGGAATACGGATTCCACATTTTCTTGGAATTGTTCTGAAAGTGAAGGTTAGTGAAAAGCGCACACGTAGCCCGCGGGGGAGGGGCAGTATGTTGGGATCCAGTTGTAAAGAAGGGGACTGTACTCTCACCGTAATGTGACCCTTCCTGTTTGAGGGCGCACTGTGTTACATAACACCTCCATCACTCTACCGTGCCTACTCACATTTAGGTGCAAATCATTTCCACATCGTGCAATGCTCCGTAATATGTAACATTGGTATTTAAGTGATGCTGCGACCAGGGTTGCCAACTCGTACGATAATTATGGGGGCATACGATAATTTTAATGTTTGTACGATGGTTGTCAACTCGTACGATAATTATGGGGGCATACGATAATTTTAATGTTTGTACAATGGTTGTCAACCCGTACGATAATTATGGGGGTGTACGATAATTTGAATGTATGATAGTTCGATATCGGCGAAATATCATTTTCACTGGTTTGTCACTCCAGCGAAGTGAAACTAATTACAAATAACACTACTTTTGTCCTCATTATCTGTCTCCACCCCATAGCTACTAAGCCTGCTACGCTTTATCCTCTTATTGCCAGTGTGCCCAGATCTGGTAATCTCAATGAAGAAGACACTGTTCAGAAAATTGACGATCAATGTAGAAAACTCGGAATACGTGCTATTCCGTGTGAAATAAAGAACATGCCTGAACCTTGACAGCTTCTGGAGTGCCGTTAAACATACTGGGTTTAATAAAAACCAAAGTTAGAAACAGATTGGCACTAGATACGGTAAATGAACTCATTTTGCCGTCTCAACTTATGAAAGAACGTGGTAGATCTTAAAATCTGCAAGTCACCGAGAAGATGTTAAGGTTTATCTCAACAACAAATTGGTGCAATGCTGCAACGGTTGAGGAAGCTGAACTTTCAGATGAATAGTGCGAGAAACATAAGTGCTAAAGTTGTAATATTTGTTGAGGTCATCAATCTTGTAAGTTGATATAATAAACATCATTACTCTTTATATTTCTGTAAGTATTATACTGATATTTTTATTGTTGTAGCGTTTGCTTTATGATGTACGATAATTTTGAATCCAAATCTATAATTTTGAGTGGCTGGTACGATAATTTTACTTTTAAATGTTGACAACCCTGGCTGCGATATCTCCACCAGCAACATGACGATGCTCAGCCTTTTTCGACAAACAAAAAGTAAGCCGAGATTAGTCGATTTCATGACAAAGGTCCAACTACGGCGGTCCCCGAAACAAAATAAAGCTTTTCACATTTGTTCCCAGTTCACACACTTGAGTTGGTAGTTGCTGCCAAAAAATGAGCAATCGATATTATAAGTACGATCTCAGAATCGATACACGCTCTCGTATCCACAAGATGCCTTTATTGTGTTGTACGTGTGTAATCTGAACAAATCTGTGCAGGTTTAACTTAATTTGCTTACATTTAAATATTCAAATGGACAAGGAAATCAATCAAGTGGATTAGATCATACAACTTTCATTATGGGGTAGCTACAGCTTAAAATCTTCAAAAGATCAGTAAATAAAAAAAAAGCTGATGTGTTGCACTCACATGACTTTCTCTACTCTTGTACTAAGCATTCTTCCAAACTCTTATTCCTATATCTTCTTCATGTTTGATGAGATAAACACAGTAGGCTTTGAGCGGTAGTAAAATCTCCTAAAGCTTTTAAATTTAGTTCCCTTTGTACGGTTAACATATAAAAAATGAATAACAATGTTCCATTTGACAAGTATAAGTACTCCAAAACTCTCAAAATAACCTGGAATATTTCCGAAATTGTTCACTCTGCAAAAAAGTTTATTTGGACATAAATTGTGTGTTATAGCAAGATCTACATTTTTTGTACAGTAAGATTTTGTCTACCTCTTACGGTGTACCAGTTATACAAAAATAATCTAGGGTACACAGGATTTCATGGGTTATGGCCAGAAAATTCAAGATATACATTTGTCGTAAAAATATCTCAAACGTATGTCATTTTAATCAAAATTATTTCAGCCATTTTCAAGAAAATCAAAATTTTCCATGTAAAGGGTAGTTTAAGGTGGAGGAATATTCTTCAAAATCTTCGTGTCGCATCAATGAAAAACATTAAACTTAAATACCAACTTTGGTTTTTAACCGACCCCTTTTTTGACCGTTTTCTAAAAATGCTTTTTTTTTTTAATTTTTTTTTCAGGGGGCCTCAAAACATGTCTCCGGTGAAATCTCGACATCGAATTTTTGGGTGGAGTAAAATACTTCCTCTACTTTACTATACGTAGTAGAGAAAGTAAAAAATCAGTAAATACTCAAAAAATGATTTTTCAAATTATATTATCAGTGTCTTTAAATGAATTTTTAAAATATTGATAAATATAAAGTGATTCCGAAGGTAAATATTAGGATGATCTTAGTCTACAACAGGGATGTGCAACCTGCTCTCTTTGGAGAACCTTACGCAGTGAGCGGCAATACCCCACTCCACTCCACTCCTCAGTCGGAGGGACAGCATAAACATGGTCGTTTCTAAGTCATACCTTGAATTTTCAGGGAATGTCCTCGGAAGACCTCTTCAATCTGGATGATTTTTGCAGAAATTGTAAACAGTAAGAGACTAAACGTTTACTAAATAAATGTGGATATCTTTAAAACACACAATTTATGTCAAATACTTTTTGTTTTGAGTAAACCATTTACGAGAAATTCTTTCTTATTTGTTTGAATTTGCCAACTTTTTTTTTTTTTTTTTTTTTTTTTTTCCAAATAGGAATATATTATTCGCTTTTCATTTCTTGGCCTTGCAAAAATAACGGAATTTCAAAGACATCGCATAGCAACCAACCTAAAGCATTTCACTATCGCGTAAATCCTATCATATTCCCTTTACAACTACAAGAAAGTTCAGATTAAGGTAATTTATGAAAATGCTTATGTCAATTAAAATGTAGTATATACAGAAATAAACATTTACAAGAATAGAATGTATATGTAAATGGGTCATGAAAGCTTAAGAAATAGATAGTATACATAGGAACACGTGGCTGACCACTGGGATCCAGAATACGTCACACAGAACATAATGCAGAAGATTTGTAGAAGATTGAGTAGAGAAACTCATTTGAATGTAACTCAATCCCCCCCATGTTCGTCTCGTTTATCTTACTCTTCCTGTAGCTTTCTCGCTTCGCCTTTAATCTCTTTTATTTCATCTTTATTTATAACTAACAGCGAACTGTTGGTTCATATTACTTTTCCCCTGACAGCAACACAAATAGAAACAAATTAAAATTCGGCTTACTGTCAGTTTCGAAATAACAAGATCAGGAATTTAGCTTTGTATAATAGTTTCATTGTTCCATTTCAGCGATGAATCTTGTGTCGCTGCAGTAACTGCCGCATGCCTTATATCCCTCTTCTCGACGTTATCTGAAAGCTGCTTCCTTCCAGTTGCAGACGTTTCATAAAGATGACAAGCGACATGCGGTGGCCAAGTAACAAGGCAGATGCGCCCTCAATCTGAACTGTGCCATCGATACAGAACTGGTGTAGGTACCTCAAGATCACAGCGAGCTTGTAGGACTTTGACCTCCCAGTGTTAACTAAAAGTTGCATTTGACAACTTTAATCCTCGCAAACAAAGCCTTGTACTTCGGCACTGTTTAGTTATCTGAAACATGATACAAGCTTGCTGGATGCTTGCTTCTGCTTGGACTGTAAGTTGTATTAACAAAGTCTTTCGGATATACAAACAAGTTGCAAGTTTCCTTATGCCTGTAAACCTTCCTTCATCTATTCCGGTGGAATTTCAGGTCTCATCCGAGTGATAGCATCTCAAAAAGAAACAATTTTGTAAATATTCTGCAGCTTTTGGCACCGTGTCTTGGTACCCAGCAGATAGACATATTGGCATATTTTGAGCATACCATGTTTGAATAAAGGTGAACGCAAACAAATCTCCTGCTATCTAGGCAGACTAAGTGTATTTTCAACAGGCTAACGGTTACAGAATCTGTCTTCTGCTTCATTCTTCATTTTAACCTTATTTTCATATTTTTACAAGAATTTTAAAACACTTGTAGTGAGAAAGTTAGCAAGTGAAAGAATGATATCATTACTTCCCATGACGGTACAAGGTCGCCGAGTAGCGATAGAAAGTGAAGGATCACACAGTCAAGATGAACTAAGCTCGGCTACGGCAACTAAACATGTCCGTCATCATAGTGCATGTTATGTTTCTTCAGGAAAAGGGGCATAATATAGTGGAAATTCACCACAGAATGAGCCGTGTGTATGGTGTGGTGCAGCAAATTATTCAGAGATGTCCATGATGAAGATGATCGGGGAAGGAACTGTTTGGTCACCCTCCGTACAGCCCGGACACTTTACCCACAGATAAACTGTGACCTTATGACCTTAAGGACACCCCACATACCTGGCTCAAAAGGCCGGTAGCAATTGTTTTTGTACAGAGCACTGAGAAACTGCATAGGTATGGCAAAAGTTTCAATCTTCATAGTGACTATGTTGAAAACTAGCTTATGGGTGTAGTTAATTGTCAATAAAACCATTTTGCCGTTCACGTTGGTTTCGATTTAATATCCTATGGAGGTTGAACAAAGTAGCCCTGTGTCTGGGTAGACAAATAGAAACCACAATTGCGTGGTTGACGCTATGCATATAACGTGTTTTATTAAGTACATAGTCTGCTTCCTTCTGTCATTATTAAATTAAATAATTGACAAAGTTATCACAATGAACTGATCGATCCTTTTAAAAATCTTCTCTCAGATTTTGTACACAAATCTATTATTGCTTAAGCATACAGAACTACTGAGGCTTATGAAATGTGGAACTACCGATCAAGATGAGTCGGGCAATAGTATATGCAGCCCACTATTAGAAGATTACGGGTTCAAAACCAGCCAATGTGACTAACCACAAAGTATGGCCCACCTGTTTGGCGTGTGAGTACCTCGCATGCAATAGGGCTCGATTCCGAATCTGGGCTAGTGTGAATTACTCGGATACGGGTTTTCCGGTATTTACCTTTATCTCGGGAAGGTAAATGTCGGGTAACTTTAAGTTGAATGGATCCCAGGCTCATTTGAGCATCATTTCACCCATTCTATCCATTCATTGTCCGATACCACCTACCACGTTAAAGGGCATTACTGCTTAAAAACAAACAGAATTATGTGTGAAATAAGCACAGGAAGGCCACTACGTTTATTGTCCAGTATCACAGTGAAGACGCTGCATCATCCATAATCACGCGATAAATTCAACAACAATGAACTAGCTGGCACAGGATGGTGGCTATGCAACTAAAGCAGCAAATTACTCATGCAGATGGCAGAAAATAAATCAATTAAGCTTTTATTTATGGAAGCTCCTTAACTGCTATAGTTATCAGCGTCCCATTTTATATTGGACCATAAAGACCATTTCATTTTGATCGGAGGCCTCTTTATCACAATAACTAAGCACATCTGAGAAGAAAATATTAGGAATAGATGCAAAGAATTGGCAAATGACACAAAATGAGCGTGACTTCTTTCGCGCAGACCTAGCTAAGCAACATTTTACTGCTTTCCAAAGAGACACCTGAACATTTCAGATCACGGGGAAAACAGTTTTAAGGTTTGTGTAACACCATAGAAATGTTTACTCCAAATTAGTTACATCTCCATTAATATTAGTTCGTACACAAAGCAATGATATGTGGTTACTGCTTGAGAACATGATCCAGTGAGAAATGTGGTTCACGATTCCCTCCCAGTTGTGTGGTTTCCGGATGGGAACACGAGAGGGAGCAGACATTTATAGCAAATCTCCAAAGACGAACCGAAGTTTTTGTCTAGGGTGATATTGTGCTCTACTCCAGGCGAAGTTACTGCTATTCTGATATGTCTTTATAAAGGTTTATTGAGAGACCACCGAGGCAAGCAGATTCTCGTCCTTACAGATACTCAAAGCATCTTCCTCATGCCAGGGAACATCAAAACTGGTTTGGGATTGTCTTCAAACCTTGAATCCTTGGTACCGAGAATAGTCTTAAGCTACGGTGGTACCAGGGCATCATGAGGTTGAAGGAAATGCCACGAAAACCCCCTTTTGTGGTCCAAAACCAACGGTGGGAATAAGTATGAATAGAGTCAAAACCACAGTTAAAGTGTGGGTAAAAGGGAACCACCTAAACTCTGTTCATCAAGAGATTAGAGGAGACGTAAACAAAGCCACGTGCGTTTTGACCACAGCGCACCCTCTCGACGCTTTCGCCGTGTAAATAGTCCCTTGAAGAAATACTGTTACTAAGGTCTGAAATGTCACTTAATGTTTGCTAAAGCACGAACTATGTGTACTAAATATAGTTAACGTGTAAGAATACGCAGTTAAGTGAATCTGTAACCAGCCTAATTCATTCTGCGCGCGCATTATTCAGTATGAAAGTAACATGGCGGAACAAGTGAGTGTTGTGAAACATAAGTGCGGCAAACCGTTGCGAAGTGGTCAAAAGACAATATTGAACGTTTTTAACAAGTTCTGCGAGAAATATCCCGAACTTGCTATCGAAGACGTGATGAAATTAACATCCGAGTTTACCGGTGTGTCAGTTGCAAGTATTTACAGCACACGCAAAGAAAAATCGTCAGTTGGAGAAGATCCCGGCCAAAAGCTTTCACGTATCAAATAAATGGTAGATGTAGTTTGCGACGAATTTGTGAGATCTGCAATCCGTCGAAAAGTTCACCAGTTCTTTGTTAACAATGAACCCCCACCTCAAACAAAGTGCTGTTGGCAGTTAACTCTGATCTCGATCTTCCAGATTTAAAACGAACTTCCCTCCACAAGCTGCTTCTGGAGATTGGTTTCGAGATTGTGAGCAGGAAATGAAAAAGTATTATTGTGGACAGAGGTGACGTAAGGAACAGTTAATTTCCATGTGCTACATGTTATTTGGATCAAGGAAAATATATCCTTTTAGTAGTGTAAAATGCATATTATATCTACGCGTAGCGGTAGGTAACTGTGTTGCGTCATTGTGAGTGGACGTGGCCGCGGAGTGATACAAACCGGTGCTTTGTTTATGTCTCCTCTAATCTCTAGATGAACAGAGTATACATACGATGGGTAGATGTGTAGACAAGCTGAGGAATCAGCCTGTTTCTAGAAAGCAGAAGTCACATCTTCCTTGGAGTATGGGGGAATTTAGGATCAGATGGTGCGGCATTGCTTCATGTGAGCTTGTGACATAAGAAGAACCCTGGGCACGTTAGCTTAGCTTCCCCACAGTATTCCCCAATGGGAAGTTGGTTTGACAAACATAAAGTAGGTAGGTGTCAGAAGCTGTTGCAGGTACTCACGATTAAAGTCCAGACGGAGGCAAGCTGCCCATTCGTCCCTCGACACTCTCTGGTCGTGGTCTAAGTCGCAGAGACGTGTGAAGGTCTTGGCGCACCTCTTCGGCTTCACCATCTTCTTGACCAGGCGCCGCAGGTCGCGGTATTCTGCTCGTACCAGGAACCCGTCGCCGTCGAGGTCCATCTCTGTGAACTTCCAGTCCAAGAGCGCCCTCTCATCCATCTCCTCCCCTGTAAAATGTCAAGAACCCGTGACAAAGCACATTTTCTCTATCGCTTACCTAGAGTAGGTAGTGGAAGAATTGTCTTTCACCTAAAGCTTTCATTTGGAAATTAAGTACAGTACTTCTCTAATGTTTTGTATAGCTACTCTGTCTGTAAAGGGCTGTGTATGTGTGTATGTGTCAACAGCATAATTCAAAAACTGAATTAAAGATCAGCATCATCCAAGAATGCGTCACGAAGATTTCCAAGAATTTCAACTTGTTCAAAACTTGTTCTAACGATTCTGATTAACTTGCCATATCTTGAACACATTTTCATGAGAAACGAAATTATATATCTTGGATTTTCTGGGAAGAGTCTCAAGTTCTCTTCATTCTGAATGAGTTTGCACAACTGGTGAACCGTAAGAAAATAAGTTTTTATTTATGTATGCTCTTGAACTGCTATGGTTCTCAGCGTTCCATTCTGTATTGGGCATGAAACAGCGAGATCTATTTATCAGATAAGCTCTGCCACACGGAACCACCGGCTTTACTTCCCCTCCGAAGGAAGACATGCTAAGAATGTTTACGCCCGACATATTTCAACCCGCGACTTGGGAAACCAGAGACTAGTAAGCTACCCCCCTAGACCACGGAAGACGTCATGAACCGTAACAGATAGACAATATCGTACTGCATAAAAACAGATGTACATCACACTAAAGAACGCAATTTATCTGAAATAATTTTTTTGTGGCGTTAAGTGTTTCCGAGATATCCCTTGTTCTTGGTTTGAATTTTCCAATAGTTTTACTGTTCTCAAGAGGAGAATCGCTATTCGTTTATTTTTTCTGTTGGCCGTGCAAAGAGAAGGAAATTTCCCAGCCATCACCTACTGTATTTGTATGTTCTCCTTGCACCTACAAGCAAATAAGCAGCAAGACAATTTCAGCAAATGTTTATCTCAATCACAATGAAGAAGATTGTAGAATCAGCTTTTGTAACAGCAGTTCGCTGAATAGATGGAGAAGGTAATCTGAATGTAACGCAACAAACCTTTATGTAAATTTGAGAGGTTAAGTTTTTTAAGTCCTCCTGCAACTACGTGTGTCGTTTCTTTGTAATTTAGGACGCGGAGAAGTTTTTCTGTTTATTTAGCCCACAATCAAGTAATGGTTGACCATGCTCATATAAAATATGCTAATAGGCATGATGCCGATAGTAAAGTATGCTAATTTGTTGCACAAAATCCAACCAAAACATTATTTCGTTGTTCATTTGTTCCTGTATTGAAGAGTGTGTTGCTGTTAAGCGTATTTTACATGGTAAAACTTGTTTTTCAATTCAAGAGTTTACAATAAAAATAGTCAAATGGCAAGGTTTGATAAGATCTGTCCACACTTGACCATATCAAATGTGTATTTACACTTTATCTTTTTGCCAAACTGAACCTTTTCAGAACACATTGATAGTTTATCACGTAAAAGTAATTTACTATTAGCGTCACGTTATATGTGCTGTGAGATATTGTTCTTTACGTAATTAAAGCATTTTTCAAAACATGACGCCCCCCCCCCCCCAGGCTAGGCAATCCCTATTAGCACACAAAAGGTGAGTCTTCTCATTAGCAACGCAGCCACAGATGTTCATGTATAATGGAACATGAAGAAATACAAATAACACGAGCTGGTAGGTAGACTGCACCATAGAAGAGTGCATTAACGCTTAATGTGCGCTTCAGAAATCTGTCTGCGAGTTTTTTTACTTTCTCTACTGATACGTATTGTATTCCACCCAAAAATTCCATGTTGAGATTTCACCGGAAATATGTGTTTTGAGGCCCCCTGAATCCAAAAAAAAAAAAAAAAAAAAGCATTTTTAGAAAAGGTCCGTGTGTGTATCTGTGTGTCAGTCTGTGGACAGCATAACTCAAAAACGAAAAGTCGGTCAAAAACCAAAGTTGGTATTTAAGTTTAATGTCTTTCAAGGATGCTACACCGTCCCTAAACTATCCTTTACATGGAACATTTTTCCAAAATTTTGATTTTCTTGAAAATGGCTCTAACGATTTTGATTAAAATGTCATATGTTTGAGATATTTTTATGACAAATGAAATTTATATCTTGAATTTTCTGGCTCTAGCCCCTGTAGTCGTATTTACTCTGGACGACTTTTGCATAACTCGTAAACCGTTAGAGATAGACCAAATTATACTATACAAAAAATGTAGATCTTGCTACAATGCACAATTTATGTCTGAATAAATTTTCTTGTAGTGTGAACCACTTCGCAGATATTCCTTGTTATGTGTGTGAGTTTCGGAAAACTTAAAACTTTCGTGAAATGGAAAATCGTTGTTCATTTTTTTATATGCTAAGCGTGCAAAGAGAACGGAATCTCAAAGCTTTAAAATATTTGACTATCGCACAAAGTCTACTGTATTCTAACATTCCCCTTGCACCTAAAAGGAAGTAAGCAACAAGATAATTTGTACAAATGTTTATCTTAACTAACACAAAGAAGTTATAGGAATAAGAGTTTGTAAGAATGGTTAGTACAAGAGTAGAGAAAGTCATGTGAGTGCAACACATCAGACTTTTCCATATGCTATTGTGTTCATCTTATGGTAATGTAGTACAAAGCCCACATAACCTAATCAGCTCGCATACAAGTGGCCATCTTTGTTTACTTTTCGCTTTCAGCCATGTTGCAGATTCCAACACACTGTGAAGTTCTGGAGCTTCATTGGCCAAAGCCATCAAATCATTGTTACCTTTGGCCATTTGTTAATTGCTTTCAATACTTTCGAAGACTTTAAAAGTATTAGAGGTAGTTTAACAAGAAAACTTGTCACAAATCTTTGAAGGTATTCATTTTGACAAAAGTGTGGTCGTGAAAGTTGTTCATGTTTCTTGTTAGTGGGATGCATCCAGCTGATGGTAACTTCTCTCTCGCTCTCTGATACGAGACACCTTGGCGGTGTAATGTAGGTCAGCGGTCAAGGTCATCCACCACCCCCGCGTTCCACAGCTGCTTGGCTGGGAATGTTATCTTTATCCGTACTTCCGGAACATAATCTTCTACGAGCTTTTAGGTACACGGCAATTATCAACATCCTTGGGAAGGTCTCGGTTTCATGGCACGACAGATATTTGGAAACAACGGTTCCCACGTTTTCGTTTAAGAGCACAGCGGTGATCATAATTCTTTCAGCTCTAAACGGAACGTTCTCCACTCAAACTTAGTGTGAAACAAGACTTTTATGCAATATTTGTGTAATGAAGTACACACAAACTTTAAAATGCAGACAGCGGGACTACAGTCGTACTTTTGGTTATTTTTGTCCCAGTGTATCAGTTGTCTTTTTAGATCAGGGGAAGACAGGTAACGCTGCTGTGACGTCAGCCCACTTAGCACACATGCTCCCAGAGCAAGCCAGTTGAACGTGTGACGTCACAGCGGGCAAAAGGAAATGGCATACGGAACATCGTAATCTTAATGCTGACTGTTTCAATTACGGAAGTCACAGATTATAAATAATTGCATTTCGGCTTTATGCCATATATATATCAATTCTAGTTTATGTGAACAGTCATGTTATAACGCAAATAGAACAGAAATTACAACTATTTTGCCTGAGCAAGAGGAGAGCTATACAGAACAATTAGGTGGATATTTTCCGACATTTGCCGTTTCGCTTTTCTTTAACTAGTTTGTCAATGTTAGGGCGTAATGTACGGCACATTTGTAACCGAAGACTGCATGTTAGATTGTGATCTGACAATATGCTTCGGGATTTTGACTTAGAAAGGTTCATAACCGAAAAGAATTTTTCGCACACATATGTAGAACCAAACATACATAATATCCGTGCAACAAGGGCATATAACCTCAGAAATATTTATAAATCAGCCAAGTCTTCCTTGTGTTTGTATTTGTCCTTTAGCAAATTGTCGCACTGTAAATTTATCAATTCAATTTGCAACCTACTAGAAACATTGTTAACATCCAATGAATACGGGGTCGCAAAGACCTGAAACGTAGTTGACAATGTTTCTACATCTTGAAGCCTGGTCTCAAACTGGTGTGAAACACGGGGAACTGAACACATGCGCCGCTGATCTAGGCAGCCTAGCAATACACTGCTCTCTCCTGACGTCACACGAACGTACAAGCTGGCTCTTCGTTTAAATACGTCACACGGCCCGAAGTTGTCTTCCCCTGTTTTAGATCTTCCGATTGTATAGAGGAAACAGCTTTATGGAATACTCCAAAAACCAACTATGACATTTTCCCCCCATTATGGCGCGGTCTGATTATATTTGGTGATATTTCATCTGTTAGGTTGTATTAGTACTGCCAACTGTTATAACATGGTAAAGCTAGGGACATAATTGGTGTTATTGCCACAGAAACATGGGCGTCGCGAAGGGGGAGGGGGCAAGGGGGACCGTGATTAATGGATTTAATGTGCAATCAATTACTGTCTATTAGACCATTGTTTTACTGTTGATGTAAAGAAGAAGTTTAATTTAGAACAAATTAATACGGTTATGTGCAATAAATACTATACTTTATTGACAACAGAATAATGAATTAATATTATATGATTGCAAATTTCTAACGTGCGCCCTCCCCCCTGAAAAAAAGTGTGCCGACTCCCATGCACATAAACCGTTGTTTTGGAATCCATTGCAGAGAAGCCAGCCGATAGATTTTAAAACAAGATTCTGTTTAGACGCAGTATTAATTAGTTTACCTGTGGACGCCATTGTATCGCTCGTTTGTGCGTGGTTTTGTCTTTAATTAATTGTTTTAGAACACTACATGCAGTTATAGTTACTGTTGTTATTTTTGTGTTCGCTACACAGTAGTGCATTAAATATATATATTGCATATTTAGCGCTCGGAAGTGATTTTATCCAAAAAAGTTATTGCAGAACAAGATTTGCGGAAGGTGAGTACGTTCATCATGTGTTGTGTGGTAACGATGTTCAAACATTATTATCGTTTGAAAGCATGTTACTTTAACCCTGTGATATTTAAGGTTAGAAATAATGCGTATATTATGTAGGTTGGCAGTACTGCTTTTTGGTGAAATGTCGATTGCAATTTAGTGTAATGTCGGCCATATTGAATTCTTGGGAACTGCCGATAAGGTGATTCCCCTATATACAATGACCAAATAACGCAGGAGGCTGCACAAAGGAAACAATAAACACACGATTAACATGCAGACATGGTATTGAAGTGTTTATTCGTGGTAACTGTCGTAACTGTCTCTTGCCACAGAAACAACAAAATTCTGTATATTAAGATTTCCTTGTGGGTATAACGGGAACAATAATACAGTAGGTTTAAGCGATAGTCAAACTCTTTAAGAGCTGGCCATTATATGATGGTTCTGATATTCCATTCTTTTTGCATGGGCAGAACATAACAAAAAACGACTTCCTATTTGGAAAAAAAAAAAAAAAAAAAAAAAAAAAAAAAAAAAAAAAAACCCAAGACCTTTTTCTAAAAGTGATTTTTTTTCAGGCTTCTGGAAACAATATTCACAGTGAAACTTCGATATTGAATTTTCGTGTGGAATCATAGCCGTCTCTAGTCGAGATACCTATGCCAGAATGCAACACTTTCCCTACTTACCATATTAGAGAAACTAAAAAGAGAGGGAAAAAAACCAAGAATCACAAACTTTCAAGGATGTCCGTTATATGGGGCCAAGTTCAAATACTTCGAAAGCGGTGAACAATACAAAAAGGTTTGATATAAATTGCATACTTATTGATATCTACATGTTTCTTATGCTAAGGTTTTGTCTTGGTTTCTTCTAAAGTGTTCCTGGAATTCAAAATTGGACAAAATTCAATGAAATAGAGGATATCACAAGCTATTCTCAGAAAATTCAGGATATACATTTTGTCATGCAAATATCTTAAAATACCATATTTTAACCAAAATCGTTAAGAGGCGTTTTAAGAAAATAAAAAATAAGAAAACTTTTCACATCAGGGGAGGGGGGTTGGGGGGGGGGACGTTTTTGAGAATATTTGTATCATATCCTTGGAAAACGCTGAACATGTAATACTACATTGGTACTCGACCACTTTTCGTTTTTGAGCTATACTGTCCACTAGACTGTGCTCATATTCTCCATGTTTTATTGCAGGCGTGATTATTGTTACCTTTTATAACATGTAGGTATAGGAGCACGATACTTAGAAGGTAGATTTAACGCAACGAGAGCTTGCCAAAGGGAGCTGCGCGAAACTTTGGTACTACTCACTCGGATATAGTCGGATTATCTCCTCGATTGAAGGCCACATGTTACTTCCACTCCACGCATTGCACACAAGTAATATGCTCTGTTTGGGATCAACTCTCAGTTTCTTACCGTCCTACGGTGTATCGCAAGGTATGAGGTGTAATTAGTGACCAATGACGTTGCAATGCGTGGTAGAAGCGTGACTCTGTGGGGGAGAGGGAGAGGTGGATACCTACACCTGAACTACTAGTTAAACCAGGTTTTCATTTTCTTTAGGTTTATCTCCAAATTTTTAAGGTCTGTTATGGAAAAGATTGCAAATGTTGCCTGAAATAAGCAGCATTTATTGAGTTAAACGGATTCTGTGTTATAAGAAAAACTAACTATACCTATCCTTAGAATCAGAAAAAAAAAAAAAAAAAAAAAAAATAATAATAATAATAATAATAATAATAATAATAATAATAATAATAATAATAATAATAATAATAATAATAATAATAATAATAATAATAATAATAATAATAATAATAATAATAATAATAATAATAAAATAAAAAAACGTGCAAAATTTTACAGTAAACAATGAAATAGTACATTGAAAAATATAAAACGTTTTACCTTGTATAAATTCTCCCTATATTTACACTTTGTATCAAAGTAGCCTTAACAGGCTTGTCTATTACGTTATATTATAACGCAGTTTCTGCTTTCGAATGAGAGGTTTTCTTCTAATACTCGTACCTATGCAATAAGCCGTCTTTCTGTGGTGGCATTAATATTTTAATTACATTTCTGTGAATTTACAGTTTCTGAAACTTGTCGAACTGTGTTACCAGCTTGTTATAGGCCAATAATCTGGCCACGTGTACCTTCTGATGTGTACGACATGCTGTAAATAAATTTAAAAAAACACAGTTGAGCTTAATGAGTAACGATTTATTGAGAGACCAGGAAAAATCAATACTTTCTTTTCAGGCCGACGGGTCATTAGTTATAACTATAGCTGTCGCAAAATTTGATGGCGAGTAGCTCGATCATAGGCTTGCCATGCCTTGCGGTGTTATATAGTTAAACACACTGTATAGCGTTGATAAATATCATTTGTACCCTCAACATTTATTTGCGCAACAGGAAAACGAGTAGTAATAATCAGCTATCAGCCGCCATTAAATTTTGTGGCTATCATAGCATGTATCATGAATAGTGGCGCCCTTGGTGAGGGGTTAAGAGGGGGTAACGATTTACTAAGCAACCAGAAAAAATGAATTCTTTCCTTTCAGGCCAACGTGTCAGTGGTTATAACAAGACTTTGGACGCGGTTACTGCTTCGTTGCACTTTGGAAAGTGGTTACGTGCGTAAAGGGTTTCACTGCTACCTCCCCCTCCCCAAGCACTCCGGCCGTTCACTCTATGCGCTCGCTTGTGAACAACTTACCGGTCGGTATACTAGAAGTGCACCTATCCTAAATGCATGTTAGAAGCCTAGTTATAACTATGTCCAGCTAGTAGCATGAATACTCTGTCATTGCAGAGGGGTAAATAACGGAAAAGGATGGGAAGCTACGAAGGCCTAGTTACACAATCATGATACCCTTGTATTCGTTTTGTGTAGCTAACGCTCCCGCCGTGTACTACCCCCGCCCCCCTTCTACTCATTCACTGCAATATGCACACCTCGAGAAGTTGTTAGATACTGTCGCCCTGCAACAGGAGTAATGGTGCGGTACGAAAATAGCCTTCTGCGCATCCTGTAAATTGGCAAGCTTTCGTTGCGCCAGCTCTACAAACTAAGCGAAGTCAAATGCTGAAGTAGACTTACCATTGTTGGCAGCCATTTGTCTGCTGTACTCGGCGTCGAAGATGTTGAGGAGGTTCTTGTTGAAGGCTGTTCTGTCCTCTCTTCCACATCCTACAACACCAACTACACACATTACAGTCATGAAGCATCATTATAGCTGTTGGTTAAAGTATGTGCAGAAATTCAGTCAGACACTATTTACCTTTCTTCTGCTTCCGACCACGAGCCGAGGACCTGCGTCGGCCTGAAACACACCATCTAGTTTAGTCATGGCTTTGCTCACGTCCCAGAAAACGCCAACTGCATGCTGAAGAGCCAAGCGTGCACACACATGCCAAACATCACAGGCTATACAAGCAATGTTGTTATTATGAACTAAAAGAAGCCTTCACTTTTCTGAAAACTGATATACCTACTTAATAACAGTTGCGGTACAAACATTCTACACCCATCCCTTTGACTCAAGTGTTTATCCTTACTGCAGCTTAATAACTGAACAAGGTGTATTCATCTAGCACGTAGCGGAATTATTCCATTTCATTCCAAAAATATGATACTTTATTACTATTAGGTTGAGCATCTTCCAAGAATTTGACAAGAAGATTTTCAACAAAGGCTCTCCCTAATGATTTTGATTAAAATACCATCAGTTTAAGATATTTGCATAACAAATAAAATGTATATCTTGAATTTCCTTGGAATTGCTGTTGGGACCTCTTCATTCTGAATGATTTTTGTAAGTGATAAACCGTAAGAGATAAACAAAATATTACTGCACAGAAAACGTAGATCTCGATAAAACAACTGAACTCCACGGCACAAGAGCCCATGGAGGACCAAGGGCTGCCACCCGACCGCCGTCACTCCCACCTCTGCCCGCAGCGGGCGTCCCGAATGGGATGTAGTGTGGACATGGCTCCGGTGAACGCAGTCTTCGCAACTGTGAAACTGAGTTGTAAGTAGAGAACCTAGCACTAGGGGGGGGGGGCATCGTCTGTAGCCCCGCATGAGAGTGACGAGGAAGATGATATGAATGTAGGTTGAATTGACTGAAGGAAAGATGATGGAGCAGTTGTTGGAATGAATAGCCCGAAGAAAACCTGCCCAGACGTTGTTTGTCCTTGGTGACAGACGAGTGGTCTAACTACTCGGCCACATAAAGCACACAATGTAGGTATGTCGAATAAACATTTTTGTGGCCTTAACCATTTAAGATATTCTTTGTTATAGGTTTGTATAGTAGTCACAGCTTATTGAGATACCCCACAAACAACCTTGACATTTTCCCCCCCATTATGGTGCAGTCTGGTTATATTTGGTGATATTCCATCTGTTAGGTTGCATTAGTGTCGTCAACTGTTCGTGACATGTAACCATGGTAAAGCTACGGCCGTAGCTGGTGTTATTGCCCCTGTTATGTTGCGTCAGAAGCACTTGTTTCTGAACGCGTTGCAGAGAGGCCAACTGAGAGATTTAAAACAAGATTCTGTTCAGACGCCGTATTAATTAATTAATCTGTGGACGTACTGCTTGTGTTTGCATGATTTTGCCGTATATGCAGTTATAGTTACTGTTCGCAACACAGTAGTGCATTAAATATATATTATATATTTAGCGATCGGAAGTGATTTTATCCAAAAGTGTTATTGTAGAACAAGATTTGCCGAAGGTGAATAGGTTCATGTGTTGTCTGGTAGCCATGTTCAAGTATTATTGTTTGAAAGCATGTTACTTTAACACAGTGATATTTGAGGTTAGAACTGCCTTTATTATGTACGTTGGCTAGACTGTTGTTTGGGAGACTTTCGTGTGCTGTTTAGTGCAATGTCGGCCATGTTGAACTCTTGGGAACTGCCGATAAACTGTGTCCACTATATATTTAAATACTTTCAATGTTTCTAAATAAGTTGTCATTCGTTTTTATCTTGTGGTGATGCAAAGATCATGGAATTTCAAAGCAATCAGAGAGCAACGCGCTTTTTAAAGATTTGAATCGCTTCAACTACAACGAAATGTGAAATTAAACCATGTCTGCATAAAATAGATACAAGAATGAGATTTTGTAACAATAGTGTGTAGAAAAGTGGATAGAGAAATCACATGATGTAACACATCAGATTCTTACAGTTATCCTTGTTCTTGTAAGTAAAAGTACCCGTGGTGTCTGATCAGAGAACGCAAACATATGACGAAATATTACATTGATTTTCAGGAAAAAATGAAAAGTATTAAAATGTTTAAAATATTAAAAATATGTATTCCAGAATAACTGAGGCAAGCCAGTGCTTGCAAGTCGAGTTACTCCTCTGGATATGTATCAAATTGAGATTTGAGTCTTTATTTATGGACACTATTTAACTGCTGCGGTTCTCAGCGTCCCATGCTACATACACTGGGGGTGCTGTTTATGAACCAGTAACCGTACAAGTCGACACAACTTTTAAGAAAAGGTAAATATCTGCGCTTGTGTCACGAACAATCGGTAAAGGTGAACTAAATGTCTCAGCTAACTTCCAACCACTTACTTCCTCTGATAGTGACTTGGACTGACTCTGCAGTGTGTTCTGGTCGTTATCCATACTCGTAGCTCATATCAAGTGTTGAAACCTTACAATGAGCCTGACATTCAGAAGGCACTTCGTTTGCTGAACCTAACCAAGCAGGAAGCCAGATAGAAGTGTAGGTACTTCCCGTGTTAATGGTGCCAACTACACCTCACAGTGGGGAACTAGGTACCTATTCGAGGTATTTTGTCCCGCTATCCCGTTAGAAATCCATGTTTCATTCATGCAACAGAAATAAATTATTGTGTCTCTGTGATGGATCCACTGCACTCACACGGTAAATTCTAGCTGTCTTCATCGCTTTCAGACAGTTCTACTGTGCTCAGGCAATAATTAGGAAAAATAATTGCTAACAATGGTTTAGACTGCCTCTAGGTCTGGTTATTTGCATGCTAGCCTCCGAGTTCAGAAGTCGCGGGTTGATTTCCGACTGGAGGATGGCATTGTTCCTTACCCAGAATTATTCCTTACAGTCCTTAGCCTCAGGAAGAGAGAAATATAGTGTGTGGGTGCGTGTGTATGTATGTATGTGTGTGCGAATTTAAGGACAACCCAAAGATTAATCCAAACAATCCCACGATAAACACCATTGTCCTAAGCAACTGTTCCAAAGACAAAGCCGCCAATATGCCCTAAGATATTAAAGGCGACAAATAAATTGAGCGAAAACAAATTACTCAACGTGACACAGAAAAGAATTGTAATACGCTAATTTCTGTTATGTCTACAGAAGTCCGTCAAGTACATCGACCTAGGATGACCAGAAGATCCTAGGTCAAAAGCAGGACTTCGCACCAAAATGTAGGACATATTAAGCAACACTTATACATGGCAGCAAATTTCGGCGTTATCGATTTATTCTGATTTTTGCAGAAACTACTTAACTCGTTTGTTCCCTTCTGTGTAAATCTGCAAGACAAACTTCGGATTGGTAGCTGATTGCTGATATTTTGTTTGATTCGATTGTTCAATGTTGTCACCTGCAATATAACCCAGGACTGGCCCATTGATAATCCATACAACCACTCCCTTATACAGATATCATATTTAAGAGATACTTGTGATTCTCTAAATTCTGGAGTATAACTTTCGCCACCAAACGACAGCCCTACAAATCCGACAATACCGAGGTCCTTTCATCCTATGTCAATAAGGTCATGTGAGTGTATTGCGATATAAGATAAATAACACACAATCTTACTGACTTACGACACCAACAAAGTGTTGAACGTTTACACCAAACCTTTCAAAGCAAGATAGGTTAGAATGTTTCCCATTCAGAGGGTTAAAAATGTCACACCTCTCCTACATCAACCTCAAAATGTCACAAATAAGACTGTCACTTTCTTTTTAGTGATCAAATCACATCCTTAAATTTGTCACTAGGGTAGATTATGGTACATAAAGTAAGGTTAAAAATCTGATCGAAAAGTAAGTCATGATATAATAGTTTGCAACATTGTTTTTACCTACTGGTAGAGAACGAGAACTTTCTTCTGTAAAAGATGCCATTTCAGCCATAAATACCTCCAAAAATACAAAATATTAATTAAATTAAATGCGAAGCATAATGTTTTCCTTTTCTTTGTTTTATTTCACTTTATGGTGCGCAGTGGTTCATTCTTTTATTTTTAAAATCTGTAGGTTTGTGTTTTGAACGCTAACCTAGCGGATATGCGCTACGAACAGTTCACATATGAGGAAAATGCCCCCAGGGTGAGGGGCAAGGAGAGTTACTTGCTCACTGCCTGCTGTGTTGCCAAGCTTCGAGCAATTTCACTGGATCCCTGTGAGTATGTGTTTACATGAAGAGGGAAATGTTTGCATAGTTCTCAGCTCCTCCTAGTACTCTTGTTATCTGAGGACTGTAATATTTGCCAATTTGGCGATGGCAGAGAGTTAAGACTTTGTGATACTATCGGTTATAAATAGTGCAAAGTATTTCAGCTATCAGTTCATTAAAAAGGACTAGTTGCTCGCAATTACGGTGGATGGAAAGCTTCTGGAATTGTGACTGACTGCCAATCCAGCTGCCGAGCCTAGGGAATTCTTTAATGTTTAGCTTGACTCAATGAGAACTTGCGGCACAAAAGATCACCTCTCGGTCGAGGTGCTATGCCTCTGATTGGGCACCCCCTGGGAGTATGGATGAGGCCAGTGAATCCGTAGGGTGCCCAGAACGTTGCCACGACAGAGCAGAAAGCAGGATCCCTAAATCTTCTCAGCTAGAAGAACCCCGACGGAGGCTGGCTCAGCCTGGTTTCTCTTCCTCCCCTTCGGGTTGGTACTCCAAAGAGGGTCGCGGGACTCGGAAACCGGCTCCCCTCCCCTCTCCGGCTTGTACCATCCCATAGGGGCCCGCATTTCAAGATTTCTAGAGCCTGTTTCCCTTACCGTGCTGATGCCGCGACGCTCGCCGACGTTTCCAACTCTGAAGGAAACCTAACGTTATGAAGGATGAAATGAAATGATTAATATAACGAAATGGAGGGATAGGACATTTGGAGGATATGGTAATCCTTTCGAGTATTCGCCCGGAGACCCGGGAAAACCAATGGGCCAGGAAGGTCGGCCACAGGGATCGAACCCGCGAGTTCCCGAATGCGGGCCACAGGCCTGCCTGATCCATCACGCTCAGTAAAGCGATATGATACTTTTGGTTACACACGGCGTGTAAAACAGTCTACATAGAACGTGTTCTGTATTTGGCTATGTTTACAAAGAGAGGTTATTCTATTTTATGTGATATTTATGTATAGGCACTGTGCGTATTGTACCAGGCAGGCAAGTGGTTACCTGCTAATCTGGCAACTAGCCTGGTAGATTCGCACTTGTTGCGGCGGCGAAGCATTCACTTGTTTTTGTGGCATGTTTTGGTGGAGGAAGTGATGTGAAATGTAGCGTAGCGCGAACGGCTGCGTGGCAAGGATGGTGCAACTCTGGGAATGAAGCAATCTTACGCATAAACAACCCCAACATGTGATTGACTTGATTACAAGTGATCAGCCGGGGAGTATAGTCGGTGTTCATTTGTTCCACGTACCACATCGTGTTTGTACACGTCATCACAATGTATTGCACTCACTCTTGTACAGATTGTTCTTACAAGCACTCATACCTATAGTGTGTGTGTGTGGTGTGTATGTGTGGTGTGTGTGTGGTGTGTGTGGTGTGTGTGTGGTGTGTGTGTGGTGTGTGTGTGGTGTGTGTGGTGTGTGTGTGGTGTGTGTGGTGTGTGTGTTGTGTGGTGTGTGTGGTGTGGTGTGTGTGTTGTGTGGTGTGTGTGGTGTGTGTGTGTGT